>VFFE01007147.1:1624312-1839432 GCA_008921705.1 Burhinus oedicnemus
AAGATTTTTTTCTTTCAGTAAACAACACATAGGTTGCTTTAATGGTCTAGAACACTCAAATTTTTAAATAAAATTCAAAGTAGCTTTACTGTCATTCAGACTGTATTGGAAGGCTGACTTTGCAGTACTTGAACTTGTTCATGCACTGTGTGTACATTTTGTTTTATTAGACAAATATATTAATCGTAATATATGTTATCGCGAGGGGCAAGGAAGGAGAAATAGCAGCTCATCACACCTGTTTCTGTGCTGTTTTCTGACTTTTTAATAATGCATTAAAGAAATTTTATTAATAATGGAATGTAATTTTTGCAACTAACGGTGATTGCTAGTGGAAACATTTCCTCCTGTGGTGAACTCTTTTGCTGTTATTATCCATGTATTGATAGCACTGTTGTGAAGCATTTCTGTCACTGTCAGACTGCTACAAGTATTTTTCTATTTTGCTTCTCTTAGTTTCAGTTTACACTTTCTCTTTTTGATCTCCATGTATTCTCCAGCCTTGATTTCAAACAAGACAGTTTTGGTTTTGTGGTCTTGAGGTTGGGTTTTTTTGTGTTGTTAAAAGTAGCTAAATTCTTTTGTTATAAAATGTAAATAAGAGTAATTTAGCCCAAGAAAGATAAGTGTATTTTTTCTATTTTATTTTTAAAAATGGGGGAAGAAGAATATCTGTCTGATTAATGCTGTGCAGCCTTAAAGAGATGTTGCTTCAGGCCCTTCCGTTTGTGCATGTAACTAGCTTTACAGGACAGGGTTTGTTACTTTGTGTTGGGAAATGTGTTAAACTATTTTATCACCATGAGGCTTTCCAGAATAGAAATTACTGTGTTCTATCGCCTTTCTTCACTGCCATTGTATCTCAATGCATGTGAAAGCCCGTATGTAGTACATATACCAGTGAAAAGTTTCAAGGATAATATTACATGTGAAAGCATCAGGCTTTTCTAACAGGACTTCAGCATAGGTGTGAAACTGGAGCATTAGTCCAGCAATGTTAACTGAGTAGCGTATAAGAATCTTTACTATGGAAAACTTGCATCTAAGACTACCCTAAAGCTATGCGAGCTTTAGGACCTAAGAGTTTTAATACTCACTGTTTAGTTAGATCAAATCTTCCCATGTTTTTCATTCTCATTTAAAAAAAGAAATCTATAACAGTAACAGAAACTTACGAGGAAAGTTAGGTATTAAAATTTGATTTCTTGGTTTAAAACTTTCTTCTGCAATAATGGTTTTCATGGCTTCTAATAAACATAAAGGATTGGAATTGGGGAATTGTTGTATAGAGTATTTTTTTATTAATTAATGAGCCTTTTTCATCATTATTTAATGCTGTCTTAACTGTTGAATTCCCAAAGTACTGTTGTTTTGCCCTGCATTTGATTTTTATAAAATCAGTTTTGTTGTAGTCTGAATACAGGGAAGGACTCAGTCTTTAGATAGTTCACTGTATTACTGCCAGAAGGATGAAAATTCCTTTGGTCTTGTGCAGGTTCATTTAGAGAAAACCTGAAAAATGTGTGATTTTTAGTGGTGTATATTTATAAAAGGAGTAGTTCTTAGAATCTCCCAGGATAACAACTATGGCAGTTACAAAATAATGTGTGTGTATTTATGAATTCATAGAACCGATATATTAATTAATCATCTTTTTGTTTATCCATCAAATACCTCTTCCCTTCCACCCTTACCCCCTTAGGCTGTCTTGCACTTCCTAAATTGAATCTACAGTTTCTGACTCTTCATGACTACCTGCTGAGGAACTTCAATCTTTTCCGGTTAGAGTCTACCTACGAGATCAGACAGGACATTGAAGATAGTGTCAGTAGGATGAAACCATGGTAATGTTTATTAACTGATGCAAAGTAGTCAGTTCAACTTCAGTTGTAATCAAAATGCATTCAAGAATGAATAACTGATATTGTGTATATAATAAGTACATAGTAACAGATGTATTTTAAATAACTGCATAGGTACTATGTTTTGTACTAGCTTCTTCCATAAGGTGTTGCCATCCTGTGGGATGATTTTGTAAGGGTGTATTGATATGTATCGCTGTAGATGTCTTAGAACAGTATGTTGGATGCTAACAACCAACCTTTGCTGTATTAGGATGGATGATTTAGTTTTCTGAAAGTACTAAGCCTTGGCTAACATTACAAAATCTGAAGACTTTACCACCACCTGTTCTGGTTTATGAGAGGTGTTACTGACTATTCTTGAATTTGCCATCTGCCACAGTTTGATCGTCTATAGATTTCAAGGGGTCGTTTGGTGTGATATCGCTTATATTCAGTAGTTGCCTTTTGTTATCTTCCCTTTTTCTTCTCTCTCTGTGAGTGTTTATTTGGTTTTGAGGGTTTTTTTAATAATGCCAGCATAAGTTGGCTTTATTTCTTGAAATGTAAGAATAAATCAGTTCATGTTATGCTTCAGTTCTAAAATGCAGGATTATGTGAATCTACTTCAGTAGCATGTAAAATTAAGAATTCTGCTTTTGTCTTAGAGCTGCCTGTGAGGTTAATTGTTTCACAGTTTAAAAAAAGAACTGAATTTGTTATCAGACAATGAGTAACAAAACTTTGGTGTTTGTGGGGGCTTTGTTGTTTTTGGGGTGTTTCTTTTTTTTAGGTTATCAGAATATGGAGGTGTGGTCTTTGGTGGATGGGCTAGGATGGCACAACCCATTGTCTCTTTCACAGTGGTGGAGGTGGCAAAGCCCAATATTGGTGAAAACTGGCCCATGCGAGTACGAGCAGATGTTACAATTAATTTGAATGTCCGAGATAACATCAAAGATGAATGGGAAGGTACTTACGTTCTTTGAAATAAGATGGTCAAAATTAGGTGCTCATCAAAATACACTTTGATGTAATCTTATTTGTAAGAAAGGGTTTTTTTAATCCGAAATACAGATTTGCCAATCTTAATACACTGTTTAAAAGTCAGTTACTCTGATTCCAAGTCTATGAAGTTTATACTTTCCTAAAATGAAGATTGAAATTATTGAAGTTTTTACACGTCTATTGGGAAGAGAATGTTTACTATTTCAGATTGATGTCATTCAGTTTGTAACTGTAGAATTCTACCTTTTACAGGGAATGCAGAAAAGTAACTTAGCATTTTAAATTCATATGCTTGCTAATAATGTTGTATTGGAAACGTAGTGGGGAATGTGATATCTGTCTCATGTACAAGTGGAGAGGACAGATTTTGGTTCAAATCAGTGCATTTTAGTAGTTTTCAGTATATTTGAATATTATTAGGAAGTGCCAACTGTACCAAATACTGTTTCTTTTAAGTATCTGCAGGTGACACTTTTTTTGCTTGGGGAGTTGAACTTTAGTTGACAGTGTTGGCAAGTGGCGTAGAAGCATGTACTTGTACTTGGATTATCAGTAAATGTCACTCCCTTCTCTTTTGTTAGAGAAACCTGTTAAATGTGCTGGAGCTGCACAGTGTGCCTACAGGTCAGATAGCACAAATGCTAAAGCTGGAGTGTGTGATAAATAAGCAGATACAAGTTTGAGAATGTAGATTTCTATTAAAGTAGAAAAACTGGGAGGATGGCAGCAGACTTCACTGTGCAGAAGGTAGCTCTATACTGGTGCATCTAGCTTTTTAAATACTAGAACAGCCTCTGTGATTTCAGAAGCAATAATGCTTTAACTTAATTAAAACTGAGGTGAGGAACTGATGAATCATTGCCTGACATAACAGGGTCTCAATGAAACTGCTTTAGGTTGGATAATAGCCAGCAAGTAATGAGCAATTATTTGTCTCGTATGAAAAATACAGCATGTTTTTACTATAAATTTTGAAGTTGTCTTAGATCTGTGAGAATCTGTAGGAAAAAAAACAGAGAAAAGGATTAGTGTTCAAAATTACATTAGTGAATTGGAGAAATTGCATTTTAAAAGTAGGGTGTAGTTCAACCAGGATGAATGTTAAGGTACTAAACTTAAGCAAGAACAAGTCACTGCACAAATGCATGTTGAGGGAATAACTTGTTAGGCAGTAGCTCTGCAGAATGAAGAGTCCAAGGTCGTCATCGCTCAAAAGCAGATGTGACTCCACAATTATTATGTTACTGCTGAGGGAAAAACACTCAACCAAGTTATATCAGGATTTATAAACTGGAATGTTGCATGGAAAACAAGTAACTTAATTAAGTAACCTCTTACTCTATTAAGTAGACAACTAAAGTTACTTTGTTTAGGATTTTGTTCCCAGTTCTAGTCACTGCACTTAAATTGTTTTAAAAAAAATAATTGGAGGTTAGTCCAGAAGAAAGCAATGAGAGTAGGAGATTAATGGCACACTACTTCTGAGATAAGACTGAAAATATCTAGATTATTGGGAGAAGAAGAATCTTGAAATAGATAAGTTTGTCATGAAAAAACCAGTCAATTTCTCCTTTTCATATCTGGCATTCTAGCAGATATTACTGTGAAGGAATAATGGAAAAGATGACAATATCCTATGGTTCTGTATCCTCTAAGTTAAAGGCATATTTTGAAACCGAATACATTATTCTCTATAGACAGGTGGGGTTTTATTTAAAAGAAATTTTCATGCAGTCTATTGTATATATATGAAGGAATGGAAAAAGGAAATGGCATTCAATCAAATCACTGAATGTTCCTTTTCGGAATCAGGTCTGCGTAAACATGATGTCTGCTTTTTGATTACGGTACGACCCACACAACCTTATGGCACCAAGTTTGACCGACGACGACCTTTTGTTGAGCAAACTGGTCTGGTGTATGTCAGAGGCTGTGAAATCCAGGGCATGTTGGATGAGAAAGGACGCGTTATTGAAGAAGGTATGGTATACCAAAACTTGTTTGAAAGTTATTTTTTTTCCTCCTGTGGGTTTTTTTTATTTTATTTTTTATTAACAGCCTAATCATCAACTGCCTTCTCTTTTAAGCAATGCTCATTGAATTCATTATTTACTTGAAAAAACAAACCAATTCCATAAGCAGCCTGAGTAAGGTTAACTAGTTTCCTCTGGTAAAATCTGATATAATTAGATTAATTAAATAATGTTTTGGTTTTAGGAATTAAAAAATAGTTTATATTCAAAAACTCTATTAGAAGTGAGATGAAAACATGAAATAAGAATGTTTGTAATGCCATACAGAAATTAGTTTCATCATAAGAATTTGTCTGAATTTCATTTCAGGAATGATTATGTATCGCTTATTTGAATAATAATCTGCTTGTAGCTCTGCTTCAAATTCTAATCTTACTGTTTTGTTATGGGCAGGACCTGAACCCAAACCAAGACTTAAAGGGGATTGCAGAACATACAGAGTATTTCTGGACCCAAACCAGTATCAACAAGACATGGCAAATACAATCCAAAATGGAGCAGAAGATGTTTATGAGACATTTAATATAATAATGAGAAGAAAACCAAAAGAAAATAATTTCAAGGTAAGGTACTGTGCATTGACTCTTAGGATAAAAGTTTACCTGAATATGCCAGGAGTACTGAGGCATGTTCATTTTAGATGCATGTAGTTAGGCTTTTTAGCTGGTGTTGGATCACTTCAAGAAGTTAGAGCGTGTAACCTAGTGATAACTTCCTCCTGCAGCTGAGTGTTGAAGTAAGTGAAAATCAGAACAGTCCTACTTCACTCGAGTATATAATAAAACATTAGTTTATAATTTCAGTCTTAACAGGTAGCCTACAGATTAGTTGTATTTGGCCTTCTGCGTCAAAGGGAGTATGTGGAATGTTTTTGTTACCTGATGTAACAGTGGACTGTAGGAAAAGGAGTAACTAGTCAAAAGGTGAAAATCAGAGGAACCTCATAGCTTTTAGGGGCATCACTCTATCAGTTTCTTATTGGGCTTCACAGGGTGTTGGACAAGATTTTTAGCACTGATATATTTGCTAGTCCTTATACAGATTGTATGCTAACTGGAGCTTTGTAGATTGAATGGTGCTTCTTTTCCTGCCCTAACAGTTTTCACACAGTTGCAGTGCATGATTCTTTGGCATTTTACTTCCTTGGGTATTCATAGTCAAGAGAGCCTTCAAGGAATTTGGTCAGAGTTCAAAATAAACCTGTTGCTAATGCATTATGATATTGTATATTGCCTGTAAGTAAGATTAAAATTATGTACGCAACTTTAATTCAGTTTTGCGTATAAATTCAGCAAATGTTGTTTTTCAGGAATCTTATCAATAACTTAGCTTTCCTTACCCTCTGTTAAAGTGAGAAGAGGAAAATTTTCCAGCAACGTTGAAATGAGTATTTGAGGCTTCTAGAATTGTGAATTGACATAAATTTAACTTTGACCAAATGGGCTGCGTTGCCCATAGTAGACTGTTTTGATCAGGTGGCATAATTACAGAATCATAGGATCATTTAGGTTACAACGCAGTTCTGGAGATTATCTAGTCTGAGCCCCCTGCTCAAGTAGGGTCATCTGCAGCTGGCTGTCCAGGACCACATCTAGTTTGGTTTTGAATATCTCCAAGAATTAAGAATCCAAAACTTCTCTGGGCAACCTCTTCTAGTGCTGAATTGTCCTCGCAGTAAAAGTGTTTTCTTGTGTTCAGATGGAATTTAATGTGTTTTAATTTGTGCCCATTGTCTCCTGTCCTGTCACTGGACACCAGTGAGAAGAGTCTGGCTCTCTCATCTTCGTTTCCTCCTATCAGATGTTTATCACATTGATATGATATCCCCTGAGCCTTCTCTTTTACATGCTGAACAGTCCCAGCTCTCTTGACCTCTCCTCCTCCCGTTGCTTGATCATCTTTGTGGCCCTGCACTTGACTCACTCCAGTAACTCCATGTCTCTTTTTTAACTGAGGAGCCCAGAGCTGAATAAGTGCTCCAGGTTGAGGGATGGTATGCGATTCAGAGGGATCTGGAGAAGCTTGAGAAGTGGGCCTATGTGAACCTTGTGAGGTTCAACAAGGCCAAGTGCAGGGTCCTGCACCTGGGTCAGGGCAACCACCAGTATCAATACAGGCTGGGGGATGAAGGGATTGAGAGCAGCCCAGTGGAGAAGGACTTGTGGGTACTGGTGGATGGAAAGCTGGATATGAGCCGGCAATGTGTGCTTGCAGCCCAGAAAGCCAACTGTATCCAGGGCTGCATAAAAAGTAGCATGGCCAGGAGGTTGAGGGAGGTGATTGATCTCATCAATGCTTATAAATATCTAAAGGGTGGGTGTCAAGACAATGGGGCCAGACTCTTTTCAGTGGTGCCCAGTGACAGGACAAAGGGCAAGAGGCACAAACTGGAACATAGGAAATTCCATCTCAACATGAGGAAAGACTTCTTTACTTTGTGGGTGGCAGAGCACTGGAACAGGCTGCCCAGAGAGGTTGTGGAGTCTCCTTCTCTGGAGATATTCAAAACCCACCTGGATGCATTCCTGTCCAACCTGCTGTAGGTGAACCTGCTTTGGTAGTGGCATTGTCCTAGATATCTCTGAAGGTCCCTTCCAACCCCTGTGATTCTGCCCCTATACTCTGCTCTGGTGAGACCCCACCTGGATTACTGCATGCGGCTCTGGAGCCCTCAGCACAGGAAAGACATCGACCTGTTGGAGCGGGTCTAGAGGAGGGCCACAAAAAACGATCAGGGGCTGGAACAGCAGTCCTATGAGGACTGGCTGAGAGAGTTGGAGTTTTTCAGCCTGGAGAAGAGAAGGCTCCAGGGAGACCTTATAGTGGCCTTCCAGTACTGAAAGGAGGCTTGTAAGAAAGATAGGGCATGGACTTTTTAATAGGGCCTGTAGTGATAGGACAAGGGTAATGGATTTAAACTAAAATAGGGTAGATGCAGACTAGATATAAGGAATGCAATGAGGGTGGTGAAACTCTGGCACGGGTTGCCCAGAGAGGTGGTAGGTGCTCCATCCTTGGAAACTTTCAAGGTCAGGTTGCATGGGCCTCTGAGCAATGTGATGTAGTTGAAGATGTCCCTGTTCATGGCAGAGGGGTTGGATTAGATGACCATTAAAGGCCCCTTCCAACCCAAACTGTTCTATGATTCTGTGATTCAGCCTCAACAGTGCTGAGCAGAGAGGAAGGAGTACCTCCCTTGACCTGCTGGCAGATTCCTAATGCAGCACAAGATGCTGTTGGGTTTTTTGCTGTGAGGGTGCATAATTTTGTATACCTGAAAATATTTCTTGTATGTATGCTCAGTTTCTTTGCTGTTATATCATTTAGACCTGTGAATCTTTAATGTTTCTTGAGTTTTCCATAATGAAAATGCAACATGAACGAAAAACTGACTTTCTTTTGGTGCCTTAAAATCATGCATTGCATAATTGAAGTGATTTTCATTTTAAAGGATTCTGCAGGAAGTTCTGTGCAGATGGATAAAGAGGCAGGCAGGAAGACTTTGACTTTTTCTTTTCTGTTTCTGGAAAGATGCCTCTGGTGTGAAACAGTAGCTTGCAGTCTGCCCAGAGCATTCTGGTGCCATCTAGCCGTGGATTGGTATAATGAAAGTACTTCATAGAGTGTGCTTTATAACTTTTCTGGTTTGTGTGTTGTTGTTTTTTTTGTTTTTTTTTTTTTTTTTTTTTTTTTTTTTTTTTTTGTTATTTTCAGTCTCATCTCCACCACTTCAAGAAAAGCCAAACATTAAGAGGAAGATTTAATTTCTAGCCAACAGTAGACTTGGTCATTCGTTAAAAGACTCATCAAATTGTTAGACCGTGTGAAGATTTTTCTCTGGTCTGTGTGGTGCTGACTTCCAGTAATGGCCTTTTAAAGTGAAAATTCAGATTTAAAATATCTTAGCATTATCTTTAGCTCTCTTGAGCTCATCCTTCTTATTAAGGAGCAAGTTGTTTGCAGTCATTGATCAGTTACAATTGTAACTTCCAAATAGCTTTAGGCAATATTGCAGGACTGCAGTTCCTAATCCCCTTTTTCACGGTGGGTTGGTTTTTTTTTTTTTTTTCCTTTTCACTAATTTTGGCAGTTTGACATGGACCACTAGGTCTTTTATTTTACCACAAGACATGAAAACGCACACTGTTGTTGCTCAAGCCTAGCTCAGCGTTACAAGCCGCTATGAAAGGATTCACTCCTCCATAGTCCAACCTCTCACCAAGTAAAATTTACCCGGTCCCTCCGTGACGCTGAGCGTCTCGGTCTACAAGACTATTACTTTCCCTTGGACAAAACCATGGACAACATCGCCAGCCCCACATCCGAGTTTCTCCAGGCCTTACTAGCTTTTGTTAGAGATTTTGTGTTGGTTGGATGTTCGGCTTTTCCACCTGCTGTGAGGGAATGCTGAGCTCGCGTCTCTCTGCTCTTGCTGCGGGGATGGAGGTTACAAATTTGACTTTCATGCTGCAGAGCAAGCTGTTGCCTCCTTACCTGGCCTTGTGGCTATAGAAATCGATGTGGATACGGTCAACACTACTGGGTTCTGCAAAGTCTCTGACAAAAAGGCAATTTCAGTGCCATTCATAAAAAAAAAAAAATCCCAGCCAGACGGAGGTGGTTGCTCCGTGTGGGTCTGTGATGGGATGTGAAGGGAGATTTCACGCCTCTTGGCAGAGCATTGCAAGCACCAGACAGCCTCTGTCAATCTCTGCTGGTAAAGCTGTTCCACTTTCCATAAGGTGTTTCTGCATTTACAGGGTCGGAGCGAATGAGAGACTTCAGTGCCTCGGGATTAGGGCCATCGGTGGTGCCGCTGGCTCTTTCTCCCTGCTTTATATGGAGCAGAGATGCATCCAAAAGAGAAAACTGGGCAGGACCCCCCCAAGAAAGGGTGGGAGTTATCCAGGAGCATCTCTGTTTTTACTAAAACCGAGCCCAAGCCAAATGTTTTCCTATAAAAAAGAAAACATTTTTTTGCTTTATATTATATGTTTTATTTTGACCAGCCACCAATTTTGTTTCTAAACGCAATTGTTTATAGAGCCCCAACTGCTACAGGATAAACTCAAAAGGACAGGCCGTGCAAAACTTGTACTGGATCAAAATGATGTACAGCAACACACTGGGAATATGTAAAGCAAAGAAGCAACCAGGTTTGGGGTTCAGCTGTTTTTTGATCCCAGGCAATGGAGATATTTCTTCACCAAAATACATTTCTTCTTTTCCAGTCAACTGTTGTTACAGTCTTTTCTTTGAACCTTCCTACAGGGAAATTTTTTTCCAGCTGCAGCTTTTCTTTCACTGACGAGAGCATCTTTTGCTATCTAGAAATAATGGGGTTTTACGACAGGGTAGCTGAAGTCCTTTGAGGAGTCACTCTTGCAGTCTGCTCTCATGAGCCACCACACAACGTGATGAAACGGCTGAATTTAGAGATATGATTTACAACTGTCCTCCCTAATTTCCTACATTAAAAAGTACAAAAAAATCCTTCTAAACTTTTCCTGATGAGAAATTCTCCTTAATTTACCACTTGTGTCCTAAGTGCAATGTGAAGCGTTTTCTTTCTCTGATGATGTTTGCGGTATCGGAACAAGGACAAAGAGATGTTAGTCTCCGGAAACTTTTGCAGAGAAGCTTATTGCTGTTCGCTGGTGTTTTAAAATAGGAAATTAATTCTAAGCTGTTTTTCCTAAATGGCTGAGCATTGTCTTTTTACCTGCAATTTAAAAAAATCAACATTTGTTGAAGGGAAAGAAGATAATTATATAGTAAAATTGTTGCTAGTCTCTTCCTTTAGAGACAAAGAAAAATCCAGCAGAACAGATGTGAATCTGCAGACCTGTAGTATTTAAGAATAATTGCTATACCCGATATAAGCTAGTATTTTTTTCCTTTGTAATTTCAGCATAGTTTTTCTTGCGCATTCCAGGATGGCAGTGCTTTTTCATAGGCTGGTCCGTGTTTCCTGAGCTCGATTAATCTTTTTTTTTTTTGCAAGTGGCGTGCTTTTATTCCCCATATTGTTATCGCAGCAGGAGGAAGGGGAAATGTGTGATGATGGAAGAATTTTAACGTTTATGTATGCCACACATGAAGTTAGGGATCCCATGAGATTTGTTTGTGTTCTTGTATATGTGTGGATGAACATCTGTGGAATGACAGCCTAACAACTTCCTTCTGACATTATAAAGGGGCCATAATGGTACTATATATATTGGTTTTAGTTGGCTTTTTTGTGTTAACTCTTTCATTTCCCTGCTGATTTCAAGCCTTGTTCACTCCATCAATCAACGAGAAGGTTGCATCGCCTGGGAGTTGATTAGACCTTAAATTTGAAATGAATAGTGTCAGAATTCTAAGCCTGGATCTTCAGGTAACAAGGGGCTAAATTTGGGCTCCTTCCCTATTATTTCCTGGACTAACTTGCTTGCTTGAGACACAATCTTTTTCCTTCCCCTTCTGATCTCCTCTTCCGCGGTTTGAGTGCCGTTCTGCAGGTAGTCTAATTGTCAATTATACCTCAACAACCTGAAGATGCAGAGGTGAATGTGCCTCGCTGCTTTATGCCTAACAGAATAGACATAAATTTCAGAGAGCGGAGAGATGTTGAAATTCTCCATGAAGTTTTCAGGCTGTAATGCCTGGGAATGCTGGGCTGGGAAGGGCTCTCGGGTCGCTATGTCCGGTCACTGCTGGTGGATCTCCATCCTTCAATAAACCGTTCAAATTCCAGCTTGCAACTTGGCTTGCTTTGTCTCTTTATCTCAGCTTTTGCACTGTGTGAATTAAGTTTGTATTAGCAGTAAGCAAATGACTATACATGTGTTGTGAGTAAAGTTCAGACTAGAAATGGGAAATAGGATTTGAAAGCAACATTTTAGCATGTTTCTGCATTAACTTCCCAATAGGAATAATAAAGACCAAAAAGAAAAAAACAACCCCAAAACCCCAATAACAACAAAATGCCTCACAATCTATTTTTGAAGGCCTGATCCAAATCCCAAAGCACAAACCTAATCAACTTCGTAATAATTAGAAAGTCTAATGTACCTTCCTGGTAATCTCTGCCTCAAACCCTTAATTTCTGTCTGAGGTACAGCAGATCTTTTAGGACATTAACTAGTCTGGTTTACAAATTCCGAGTGATCAAAAATCCACACCATCCGTATGTTTTTTTCCCGGTGATTAATTACCGCATGAAACCAACTGGTGTTTAATGTGTATTAACCATTTCTGTCTTGGTTTTATTTTTGTTTT
Organism: Burhinus oedicnemus; assembly: GCA_008921705.1. Lineage (NCBI taxonomy): Eukaryota > Metazoa > Chordata > Aves > Charadriiformes > Burhinidae > Burhinus > Burhinus oedicnemus. Next base: position 1,636,458 of record VFFE01007147.1, read on the forward strand.
GTCTTCCCATTGAATTTTCCAATAGATTAAAGACCTGTCTTTAGAGGCGGCGATCAACTTCCCTGTTAACCTTCTTCTGGATAAGACAGATTGTGTTTCTTAAGCCTGTCATTTATAAGGCAAGTTTTCTGTGCATTTGCACGTTTCATTTAGTGACTACTTTTTGGGTTAACTTCTGTGTTTTAAAACAGAGACACTAGTACTGGCTTTACTGATTCTCTATGCTTTTCCTATATACTGAAGGTTTTTATTCAACCTCATAACTGCGACATTGCATAGAAATCTAATGCGCAGTTGGTAATTTATGATAACCCCTTCTTAGCGATGGTGTATTGATTTCCCTAGCCTCTTCTAAGGGAAAAAAGGGTGGCTTGAATATTAGAATTCTCCTACGACGACAGCTCTGTTTAATATTGATTATCATAACCATATAAGCTCTTGAGATCTATTTGATAGAAAGTTGCTGGAAACTTTGAAAAACACATGATAGCTTCCAAGTAAATAATAGAATACCCAGAACAGATACTTCTTAGATTAGGCAATTCAGCTTCTGCATGTGAGAAATATGTGTTTATGCTAAAAATCCTGCCATAATTTTCTGCTTGGGGAATTGAGACTTGCTAAAAAGTTTAATGTGCAAAGCTGAAAATCTACATTTAAACCCCCTTTTTATGCAAAGGCACAAAAAAATTAGTGATTTTTAATAAGTGCATGTATAACTTTAAGAAAAATTTGCACCAACTGTATAAATTGGTGGCAATCATTTGGCTGAGCAGCATAATGTGGGAGACTTGGAGTTCCCATGGAGGAGCGGCGCGGCAGTCCCTGGAGCAGCACCCAGTCGCCCCGCACGACTCCGTAGGGCAGGCATGCCGAAACACCACCTCTAATTGAAACTCCGTGGGGAACGAAGGTGGGCAGAAGGTTATCATCAGAAGTGAAATTTGGCCAGGGTAGCTGGGGTTAGTGCTGCTGTTCCTGGGATAATTGCCATCAGCCTAACCGTAGCGTTCAGGATCTCTGCTCGACAGCTCATCTGAAAAAGAGTCGTAAAAACCGATTCAGCTGTAAGCACGCAACAGCAGCCACCTGAGATAAATAACTTCGCTTTAATGGCATCTATTTTTCTTTGTAAATGGCTTTAATGTCTGCCGTGCTATATAAAGGCTTTCTGATATTCATTATTAAAGTTTTATGTAATGTATTTTAACCGAATCTAATTTGAGCAGTGAAATGCCCGGGAACGTGCAACCCAAGGAGAGCTCCTAAGTCTCCAAGTCCCAGCTAAGAGATGTGGCCGTGTCATAAACTTACCGTGCTGCCTCCTCAGACCCTTCAGTTTAAAACTGCTGTCGGAAAGCTATTCCCCTCTGCTCCTTTCTTGTGCTTAGAAGTCATTTTCTGATTTCTAACCCAGTTCTATTCAGAGGAGGTTTATACGATTATTTGTCAATGTTATTTTTCAGTATCTTTTGTAGACTGCCGTTGGGCACCCCAATTCTAGATTGTTTTCATCAGGCATGAAGGAAAATACTGCTTTGTGTCTGATAATCCTTACCAGATTTTCACAGTGAATGTTTAAAATAAAGTCTGGAACGCTAGGTACTCGGTTTGTAATGAAAAGCTTTAGTATTTGTTGGAGTAGAAGCTAGTACAATTTCCAGTAATAGTTTAGCTATCCCAGCGTGCTTGTTCTGACTCCCCTCATCTCTGAAGACCAGCACTCGGAAGCCACATACAATTTTGCTTTTTAAGGCTGAAGGTCTCCTTGCTGGAGTTCTGAGTTTTCAGATGTGACTTTGTTACTCTGGTGGTGGCATTTCACCCTGAGTTTATCCTAAGGCTTTAGCCAAACATTTTATTCCTAGGCAAACCCTGTTTTTATTATGAGACGTTTTCTTTCCTGGTCTGTGAGCAAAAGATGCTTTAGCCAACGTTGTCTTGCCACACAGCCCAGGTTGCAACCCTGCTATCTGTTACCTGAAATTCACAGAGCTGAGCAATAATATGTATTAATTTGACCTTGCAACTCCATTAAAATAAACCGTGTGTTCAGATTTCAGTCCTGCAAATATGTGCATCAGGGTAGCAAGAATACGGAATCAACAGTCGTATTTTCTGTACTTAACAAAAATGTTAACATCTCACGTTTAAGGTTGGATTCAGCCTTGAAATTTGGCGATAGGTGAAGTTTCACTGTCGTCCCCCCCCTGGAATTTTGGATTTGTTTTCTGCAGAAGTTTTAGTATGCAGTTGTGCTAGCAGGTTATTTAAGAATACTCCTGGTTTCAGCTGATTTCCTTAGCAAATAATTTTGTGTGCTTCGCTTTGCTCTAGCAATTTCCATAGCCTCTCCGATAAAATACTAAAAAGGATCACATAGGCTTTACCCCTCCCCGTAACATTTAGCCCGTCTATTTCATTATAGCAAAATATTGCATTTTACATGCCAAGCCTTAAAACCTTCTTTCTAAAAATGGTAACTGTATTTAATAACTAATTACTCTAATGATCCTACAGAAGTGCTCGAGACCTGTTTTAGTAGTGGTGTCAATTACAACCATCTGCACGATGAATAAAGGAACCGTGGCCCAGCTGTAGAGTTGAAACATGTTGGCATTTTCCTACGGGCGGCCATATGGTACTTAACGAAAGCGAATTGTTCACACTGCAAACAGCTCTGCTCCTGATGAATGATAACGTTTTGTTCTGGAAAACGGTTCCACAAACACGGGGAGTATTTTTAAATGCTGGAAGTGTGTCTGTAAGTGACAGGCTATAAATGGGAAGGTCTTTGGAAGGAGGAGAGGCGGATGAGAAAGGAATTGTTTCGTTTGCCTAAGGGGTGTTCTAGCACAGCCTTCCTGTCTCTTAATAGCAGTATCTTTTTTGTGCATACATAGCCCTGAATCTGTAAATTTTATTTATTTTGGTAAGGAAGAAGATAATTAGAAATGTAACTCTCATTTGCCATCAGCATGCCCAAGCTTGAAGCTGGTGTGAGCTTTAAAATAGTGAAGCCGAAGCTGTGAAGAATTAGTAACTCTTTGCCTCGCATATGCGCAGACATTTTCTTACGCTTGGAAAAGAAGCTTCAGAGTTGTAACCGCAGGAAGGATGTGAGCACACGGGTTGGAAACGGGTCCTGGCTTCCCCGCGCTTGGCGTTAGTCAGGGAAAAAAGGGCAGGTAACAAATCAGCTGTAGAAAATGTCTTCCAGTGTTTTTTATTCGAAACAGAAATGGGTTTTATTTTTTCCCCATACACATGACTGTCAAAGAATGGCTCGATGAACTCATCGCGAGATTGATAACTCTTTACCTCCAAATCATTAGCCCCAGATCTGAACTGAATCAACAATAGGCTGTTGCCATTTCATAGTTGATAAGCAACCATTTGGGTAATGAGCTTGGTCTCAGTTCACTTCCTAGTATCTGTCTTAAAGAAGTAGCTGCTGCTAATGACCCAAATTGATCATTTTATTAATCTTGGAAATTGATTTTTTCCATGTGGCTTATTGCTTCTGTACATGAGGCGTAATCAGAAATTTCCATCATCTGAATTCCTGTTTGGTTGATTAATAAATACCTAATTTGAGGATTTTTGTTTTGTCCCGCGTGCTCTGCGTAGATGGAGTTTGATGATTGTTTCTCAGGTTTTGTGCGCAGATCCCACCGGGGTGGTACGGCATTCCTCGCGGTGAGGTGCTTTCTGCCTTTTGCCAAGAGAGGACTGGTTTTACGTGCCAGCGCTCCGGTATGTTTGCAGGCACCGGAGCTGCTTAAAACCTCTTGATAGATCTTGCAGTAGTTTTGCGACAACAATATAGTAAAAAATCTCACCAACGTGTGCCACCCGAATTCTCATTACCGCGGCGCAGAGCTATTGCAAAGTCACAGCAGCAGTAGGGCTACGGCTCCGAAGCCCCATGCTTTTGGACGAGGAACATCTGTCACTTGAGCTCAAAGCGAATCTCGCTTAGCTCTCGGCAGCACAGGGTGGGTAACGCTGCTGAGAAACCCCAGGTAATGAAACCGTGGGCCCCACTGCTGATGCCTTCCAACTCAAAGTCTAAGAGTTAACACAAGGGCAACAAAACCTCTCCAAAATCGGCTGGGTTACGTTTTCTTGCGGCCTCCTTGCAAGGCTGGGTTTTGATCTGACTCCTCTTCACAAATCATGATCTTGTGTTGTAGGTACAGCTGAAATACGGGCAAACAACCATGGTGGGGTGCAAAACCCACGCCGCCTATGAAACACGTGGGGCTGTGATCTAAGAGGCATTACGCAGCTAATTGCAGCACACCGTGCTCCGTATCCTTCTTGCTATTTGATCTGTTACAGCAGTGCTGTCTGATGCAATAAATCTTCCTCATTTTTAATTAATAGTTGTTCATCTGTACTGCAATAATTTCAAGTAATGTTTACATTAAAAAGAAAGCACGAGGGGAGGGAAAAATATCTCCAGGCAGGAGCATAGTAAAAAAAAAAAATCTTTTCATCCAGCTGAGAAGCAAATACTATAATTTGGGAACAACGCATTTAGTGTCTGTTTTACAGAGGAAGGCATAGCCCTTCCATAAGAAGCCTGCTTTCTGAATCAAACTGGGATAAGGTATGTCTCTAACTAAGCCCTACAAAATTATTTAAGGTGTAATTCTGCGTTGCATTTTCTCTAGGGCGGTGCCAGTTTCAGAGGTTCCTGCACCTCCTGTCTCACAGTTTACAGCCTGCCCTCCCTCCTCCTCCTCTGCCCTCTCACCTCTCCTGTGCGACTTCTCCTTTTTAACACAACCGTGTTATCCATTAGATCAGAGAAGTTGTCTTGACTTGAAAATGCAGAAACAAAAAGAAAGGCAGACCCGTGGTTTCTGAATATAGAGACGTATATTACCTTGAAGGCGAGGTCGTGAAGCTTATAAATATTACTTACCCGACGCGTAGCACACTAATCGTGTTACAGGTTTCCGTGATGTTTGCTCCTGAAGGGAATGAGTGAAAAAAATCACAAGTCAGATACTTGCCGTATGGGCTGCTGGGCCTGCGGGTAGCCTGCGGCGCTTGCTCAGAAGGCAATCTGCAGCAAGCTGATTAAAGGGAAATATAGCGGTGATAAACTTTAGTCAACGTGTTTAAGCGGAATGTCTTGGCGGACCCGGCTCAGGATGGTTAACCAAGTCTCAATATTTGGTGTATTTGTTGTTGCTGTTGTTCACTCTTCTGGATTCCTGTGATTTGGTGCTAAAAATGGATTGGTGAAAGCTGGGATTGTTGGTTTGTAGCCATGTCGTTGTGGAGTGGAACCTGAAAATGTCACACGGTAAATATTTTAAGCATAAGAGCATTTGAAATAAATAAATGAATAAAGTTCCGGAATCTGAATGCTTGGGTCTCAATTCAGTTGGCTCAACATCGGCATCCAGTGCCATTCAGGATGCCTCAGGGTCTCCCGTCGTGCCTCCAGCTTGCCATGCCAGATGGGTATGGGTTTCCTGGAGGTCTGTTGTCATATTTGCCTTGCCGACTCTGTGAAGATGTCTCGTATACCCTGTGGCGTCTCAAATGGTGCTAAATGCCTGTGTTTAGGCAACTGAATCAGCCCTTCATGTTGGGAGAGCAGTGCAGTCAATCTCAGCTGTTCGTATACGCACAACATAAAGGAAACTTTCTAATTTCAGGTCCACATTACTGGCAGCTTGCTCTTGACCAGTGAAATGTTAATTTTTGATTATTTCCGCTGGGAGGTACAGGAGAGCCGTGTCTGCCCATCAGGGGCTACACCTGTACAGTAAACTGAGCAACCCCAGGACCCAGGCTTTAGCACTGTTCTACAACTGCCCAAGTGTTGTTATGGTTCTGGGCATGAATTCAGCATCTTCAAAGACAGATCTTCATCCATTCTGATGAAGAATAGGCTGGATAAATGGACAGTGAGGTGGACTGAAAACTAGTGGTGTGCCCCAGGGACAGAAATAACCCCACACACCCATGCAGGCCGGGGCCCACCGTCTGGAAGGCAGCTCTGCAGAGAATGACTGGAGGATCCTGGTGGACAAGCTGACAACATGCCAGCAGCGTGTCTTTGTGGCAAAGGTGGCCAGCAGCCCCCTGGGCTGCACTGGGAAGAGCATCGGTGGCAGCTTGAGAAAGCATCTCTTGTATGAGGAAAGTCTGAGAGAGCTGGGACTATTCAGCCGGGAGAAGACTCAGGAGGGATCTTAGCAAGGTGGGTAAATATCTGCGGGCAGGAGTACAGAGGACAGAGTCAAACTCCTCTCTGTGATGCTCAGTGATAGGACAAGAGGCAATGGGCACTAACTGAAACGTGAGAAATTCCATTTAAATATAAAAGAAAACGTTTTTACTGTGAGTAGGGTCAAATGCTGGAACAGGTTACCTGGAGCAGTTGTGGAGTCTCCATCCTCGGAGATACTCAGAATCTGACTGGACATGGCCCTGGGCAACCTGCTGTAGGTGACCGGGCTCTGAGCAGCAGGGTTGGACTAAACTATCTCCAGCAGTGTCTTCCAGCCTCGGCAGTTCTGTGTGATTCTGTGGCTCTTAAGGCTTAATCAAATAAAGGATTTGGAGTTTAACAGCTACTGCCGTGTGTCAAAGGTCGTTCCAGTGATGGGGCAGCAATGCAAGCTCTTCTACATCCAGACATATGGAGTTCAGTTCCTGCAAAAGATGCTGTGATCTTTGCTGTAATTCCCTCCCAGCCTCTGTGGAATGCACCAGGAATTGCAGTGATCCTCCTCTTCTTCACAAATAGTGCAAGCTGTGGTTGGAGAAACTCCCCTTTTCTTACTCCGTAGCGATGCCTCCGCGTGTAGTCCAGCAGAGGCTTCCTTCGTTTAGCGGGGGAGGCAAACAAAGGTCTACACTGGAGTATTGAAACAGCGTTGTTCAGTATTTTGGCCTCCAAATTTAGGTTTAATCACTCAAAGTTCCTCTTCCCACTCATGCTTTAAAAACAAATTTTTAGCAAAATGGAAAAATTGACCCAATGGAAGATACTTTGTTTGGACTTCAGCAGTTTTTCCACATACTGAAGAAATGCCTTCTCTGACTGAGGGAGAGTTCTCCTCCAGTTTCCTTTAGGAAAATATTTACAATTGTTGTTTCAGTTTGGAAACCTCTTCCATATTATGGCACTTCAGCTACATTAAATATTAAAAAAAATTAATGACTGTAGAGCTGTGCCATTGCATAAAAGACAGAAACTGAAACCACTTATGAATAGAATTGGAGCAGACTAGTGTACTTTCCAGGCAGAAATAAAACAGCTAATCAGTAGTTATCCTAGAATCATGCTTACTTTTAATAATATGTGTGTACATATCGGAGAGTATTTTAAAGAGAAGAACTTAATATTATATGTATTTAGCAAATCTGAGTTTGTTTTGGATGCCACAGTACAGTATTGAGACAGACAAGCTTCCGTTCGCTTCATGGGAGTTTGTGCTCCACGTTTTTTAAATTTTTGACTTCACTTCGAAGACAGGAACTATACCACCTTTGTTTAGACAAGAAGCGTACAACACTTAGATACTTTCTGCACTTAACAGCGCATGAAGTTCTTTCTGATTTGCAATTATTCACCTTGAAGCAGGACACCAAATGAGCCGTAGGAAGCCTCAGAAGTGATGAGAGTTTGGTTCTGCTTTGGAGCATATTGCTGAGGGGTTGTTTTCGTACAAGAGAAAACCAAATATGACAGAAATGAATTTAACACATGGCAGATAGTCATTTTACTTTGGAATGTTTTAAAGGTTTAATCCTTATTTTCCTTCACTTTAACCTGGTGGTATGCATTGGCTGGCATCTCTTCTTCCGTACAAGATTATTGTTTAAGGTGAAAAAAGTCAAGACCTTGGTGGTGTTTGCATAAAACTGCAGTGTAGGTGGATTTCCTGCGGCTGTTGTTGAAGAAGCCAGCGGTTGTAGTCACCTTTGAGTTTCAATTCTGATGAGAGTTGCTGACACTGGGGTTGGTTTCTTGTGTAGCCATACACAGTATCACGCCAACGCTTCATCGTCTTACCCAAAGCTCAGCACACCCCTCTGAGCCCCATGCTGTCACATCCCAAACGTGTCACCTTCCCCTGTGACGCCAAGGAGAGCTGCGGTGGGAGGCACTGTGGTCCACCAGCTCCCGAGCTCTCTCTTTGTTTTCTTTTTTCGGAGGAGATCCCAGCACGTTTTGGAAACTCTGTAGATGAGTCTCTCCATCCACAGCAGACACAGAGGGACTCCTGAGGTAGAATAAGACAGCTGTTTAATGCTGCGGAGCAGCACAAAGTTAAATTCAGGTGAGCAGCAGAGAGCACTGTATTGAATCAGCTGCTGGTGGAACTGGAGTAGCCAAAACTCTTGACTGCCAGAATGGGTGCTGAGTCCGGAGAAAAAGGTAACGCTGTTGTGCAAAAAGGTCAGAGAAAGGTGTCACCTGCTCTTGTTTAACGTTGTTTTTATTAATAGTAAACAATTGAACAATCCACTATATTTTTTCTTTACTTAATCCTACAGAAGATCCCCCAAGCCAGGGTCGTGGTCTAAGATCTCCTTGTGTTAGATGTTGTGTGCACACAGAGTAAAACCAGCATTTGGACTCATTCCAAGTATCCTGCGTGCAAAGTGTAATGCAGGGAAGATGGGCTGGACCGTGGCAAAGCGTGGCGTGTGAGATGAAACACGGCAAAGCAATTATTCAGAGGGATAAGCAGGAGGTGGAGCGCACCCTGTCACATGGCCACATCTTCTGTGCGTGGCACCAAACATTTTGAAAGGAGGGAGAGATTTGCTTTGTTCTCCCCTCTTACAAGCTGTCCTGCGAATATTTACAGGGAACGTTGGCCACAGATGAGTGGCGCTGGAGCATTGCGCTGAGGTGCTGAGGGCTGACATTGCTGATCAAAGGTGGGAATCCGCGTGCCAGGAGCACAGAAGGGATGACAGTCCGAAAGGGCACAGAGGGCAAGGAAACACCCACTGATGCAATGGAGAACGGAGACAGCAAACAGTCGAGGAAAATAATGCCTGTAGCAGCCTTTTGAAGGGGTCCCCAAGCTCCCTCTTTGCACCGCTTCACCTTGATAAGGTTTGAGATTTCCAGTGAGACAGCCCAGGTGACACAGCTGTATCTGCGATGGGGAAGGAGACTTTGTGGGATGTTGCGACTTTCCTAAATGAGCCAAGCTGCATGTGTTTTCATCTCAGGGAACATAAAAAAACTATTTAAAAATTGATGTGCATACATTAGACCTGTTCCCCAGCCTTTATCTCCTACCCTAGGTTTCACAAGTACTAACTGAGAAATCAGTATAAAATTACTTTGAAGAGAAGAACCGAAAAAAACACTTTCAGCAGATCAGAAATCACTTTTACAACATTTGGACAAAATACATGTAATTGACACAGCGCAGTGGTAGCATGAGGACTTATTTTTAATGCACTTAGGGAAGAAACCGTGAGATACAGTGGTATGATACAGAGAGAGAGGTAAACTTGTTATAGCCAAAGCTGCATCCAGGTTCCACAGACCAAATCTAACCCTCTTCTTCCACAACCTTCTACAGCTTTTAGTAGGAAGGAAAATTATTGTTGTGAAAACTGCCATACTGACTTTGAAAAATTACTAGAATTTTTCTTCAGATTTCAAAGAAAATTAATCGAATTGGGTTTTATACTTCAGTCGTCTGGTGAAACCTGCAAGCATGATGAAGTGGGTTATACATTGTAATTTTGCTTCTTCATATGCTTGATTGTTTAGCTTTCGGTTTCATATAAATGTCAACGAGAGTGGCCATCCAAAGCTCTGGGTGCCCCTGATGTATGTTGTAATATATGGGAATGTCACAGATACAAAGTAAAGCTGGATAATTTAACGATCCTGTGAAAAGGCATGTAAGAATAGTTTGAGGGAATGTTGTATTTTTGTTTAAAGCAGGTATATTTAGTGTCTCCGTGGCAGAAGCGGATAGCTAACCCTTGTTATAAACTCTAACTGGATGCCCGTTGTAAATGCAAATTACTTTAAGGAAAGAGCTTTTTAAAAGGTAAATTTTTCATTTTTAATTAGTTAGAAAACTAAAAGCTGATATGCAAGTATTGTCACCAAAGTAATTAAACTGGAATTCAAAAAATTAGTTTAATTATTGTTGTGCAAGTTTGTGTACAGATGGCCTTAATTTCAGAATAAATATAGCCTATAGTGAGGTAGCAAAAATCCACTTTCTGAACAAAAAAAATTGGGACCAGTTTGGTTTTGAAATCTGAATGTCCAAATAAGTTTTACGGCAGTAATAAGGTTGGGAGGTTGTTGATTTTCAAGTATTTTTTTTCTATACTAGTTCTAATGTATTAACTGAAAAACCCGTCTCAAACGTTTGCACTTTTACTCCCTCAGGTAAATTGTTAGAAGCGTGCAGAAACACTCTTGGACCTCCCTGTCATTTTTCTCAAATTGTCACAAGAAAAAAGGAAAAAGCAAAGGCAAGACGTTATTAAAAATAAAAATAAAATTACTTGAATTTATTGCATATCTCGTTTTGATGAAATCCCAGACTCTTGCTTAGTGAAATGAAAGCGGCCGGTATAAAATGTCTGCTTACTCTGTGCTTGTGCTAGTCTCCTGTTTTCCAGACCCCCCAGCGATTTCCCCACAGCCTCTGGTTTGGGAAGGTTTCTGCCTGTAGGTGATCATGTCAAGGAGAACTTCATAACACGTGAACACAGTTGGTTCAATATTTTTTTTCTCCCTGGAGGCCTTGAGCAGCCTCTGCTCACCACGAACCTCCTGACATGTCTGAAAATGAAGTTACCAGTGTCGTCCAGCCGTGTCCTGGTTTGGGGCAGTATTAACCCGTAGCCATCCCAACACGCCTGTGAAACAGTAACCAGGCTACTCAAGTTCGAACTCTGGTTTAAAACACGTCATTTGCTTTAGCCACCTCTGGTTTGAATTTAGAGTTTTTGTTTGGTTTTGTCCTTAGAAATATCTTAAAAACCCATTAGCTGGCCGGGCTGCTAGGGGCAGCCGAGCGGGGAGGTTGGTTCAGCTCCGGCTCCTCCCGGGCCCAGCTGCTGGGAAAGTCTTCAACAAGTTGGAAAGTTCCCTTTTTTGACACCTCAGAAATCTCTGAACGGAGACTAAATTCTCCTGCACAGCAGGAATTAAAGCAAGGAGCTCTTGATCTTCCCTATGAAATCTCTCTTGTGTGGCAAGATTTTAACATATAAATATTGACCACCTCAGAAGGCAGATGAGATGGTGTGAAAGTAAAAATTCCTCAGATGGTGACGTGACACACAGTGTGAAGTCCGAAGAATATAGAGAACAGCTGAATTATTTGTATGAAAAGGGAAAGTTCTATTTAACCTGCAGGTAGCTGTCGCCCTTGCTGCTGCCAGGACGTAGAGGGAGAAGCGACCATAGTTCTGCGCAGTGCTTGACGCTTGTCCTCGCCAAACCATTTCATTAAATCGACCTCCGATAGTGGGTGGACAACGAAGAGAAGTGTTAGCTTTATAGCATGTACAAGAAAGCTGAGAAGGAGAATTGAAGACCCTGGCTTTCAATGTGTCTTTTTAATTCTTGCTGTCCAGCTGAAGAACTCATAAAGGGGGCTTCTACCCAAGTCCAGGGGCGTTGAAGCCCTTGTTGAAATAGCCAAGATCTGCAAGTTACAGATACATCTTCAAGCTTGGCCCAGCAATGCAACTCCTGCCTTCTGTGTTTCTCTTGGAGAAAAAAAAAAAACCCTCCACATATATTTATAAATCCTTCAGTGCTGTTTTAACACTTTTATTCTCAGTTCTTCAGTATATGCTGCTTAAAATGGACATGTGTGCAGCCGCATTATCCGCTGCCTGAATGACAAACGGTTTATCAAGCCCTGACAGAGCACCCGGCTTCATGCTGAACGGAGGAAGGCAGCGGCAAGGACTCGGGCTTCAGAGAGATTAACTTCCAGATAGGCAAATAATAATAAACAACAGCCCGTAAGCAAAGGACCAGAAAAGAGGAATCGAGACCATAAAACGGAATCACAATGATCCAAACGGACAAAGGGAAGCGGATTTGTATATCTGAGCTTGAAATATGATAAATGAGTGGCAGATTAACGTTGCTAGGCTCCGCGATCGCAGCGAGATTTGAAAGAGGGAAACGTGGAGAAGGGCAGTGCAGGAGAGCAGCGAAGACGACAGCAGCCGGCGAGCAGGGAAAGAAGTGGAGACTTAGGCGGGGGTGAAGGGTGCGGGTCCCCGAAGGTGAGGACGGGGAGCTACAACCTCGTGGAGGGTTTTGCAGGAGAGGGTGGCATGGTCCGAGCTGTGAGATGTATGTCAGTGGGGTTTTTAAGGCTGGAAGAAAGGCGGTAAGAACATATAGTTTATTCATTTAGGCACGATGAACTATAGTGCCTAAGCCATTAAATCCCAGGATTTTCAAAAGGTGCGTTTAGAAGATATCCAGGAGTTTATGGTTTCAAACTCAGGTATTTGCATTCACTTTGCTATCAATATGTCTTGATCCAGTTTTTCTCCCTGACGGTGGTAAATGCTTTCGAATCATTTGAAATAAGTCTTACGACATACGGTACTGTTTGATTTATGCCTGAGCGATACTGGACTTCTCTGTTACATCAGAACGTTAGATAGCTGATGGAAGGTTCCAGCCCACCTGCTTACTCTGAAGCATTGCTCCCAAGCGGCTGCCTTGTGTTTTGGTTCTTTTGTTGGTTGGGGTGACTTGTAGTTAGGGTGTAGCAGGGGCTGGGCATCTGCGGTGGTTCCCAAGGGGATGGATGGGTGTCGTGTCTAATCTCTAATCTGTAATCTCACCCAGTATCTCAGTGTGTGGCACAGGAGAAAGTCAGTTCACAGAGAACCATCAAAATACTGAAAGTTTTGATGATAATGTCACATATCACCTCTTAACTTGCATATACAGTGTCACCCCATTACAGATAAGAATGGGATGTTAGTCTGTTGTGCTCATGGATTAATTAGAAATGGTTAATGGAAATAAAGCTGGTACCATCTAAGAGCCATCTAGGAGTTGGAGAAGCAGTGTGGCCCGGTGGCTGGACCACAGACCCGTGACAGCATCTCAGACCTTTCCTGTCGCTTTGTTCATGACACAGTTCGTGACTTCGGGCAGGTCACTTTCTGCCTCACTTTCTCCGTCCAGCCAAGATGATAATTGACTCCAGTTTTTTGTCATACTCCATGCTCTAGAGCTGAAAGTTTTGCATCCTTGCTATATTTGGAAGAAGAATGAAATGCTGGTGGAGTAACTGTATTTATTTTCAAGGAATTTGATAAAGAACTACAATTCAGATACTTTGGAGTGAAAGTGCCCTGGTTTTTGCACCTCTTCTGTGAGATGGCATTGCTCTTGGAGAAATGTTTGTATAATAAAATACTGTGAAATGACACTATTGCCAAATGAGATTGTGATGAATAGAGCATTTGTAGTATTAAATCCATGGGCACTTTATATTGTTATGACAATAATAGTTTGCATTGTTGTAATAAGTTACACTGTTTCTTCTTTTAAAAAATAAATTTAGTTAGACCTTAATGCATCTCGGAAAACATACCCTCCACTGAAATCAGATGTGCATCTCTTGGAATAAAATTGCTTTAAGCATATATAGAGGTACATTGTATGGCATATCATAGGCAATTGTGAAATAAATTACGTTTATCAGTGTGCCTTACGTAAAAAGATTGCAAATACGTGGTCCTTTTTGTAGCTCAGGTTTGGCATAATCATTGCATAACTTCTGCTTTTAATAAACAAAATTACATTGCAGCTGACACTTGAAACTCTTTTATTAGAAACACCCAGGGACAAAGCCCTGCAGTGAGAGGCTGGGGGGTTAAACATAGCATTCTAGAGATTTTATTCACCTTTCCCTAATTACAGATAAGGGGTGCCACGCTTACAGCTCGGCTTCGGAGACCCTTGAAGGATTTTATGATCCTGCAGCTGCCAGTGCCGTTTGTTGAAAATCTTCCATTTTCCTAACGGGAGCTGGGATGAGCCTCTATTCCTAAACGGGCAGGAAAAAAGTGCTTTGACTTAACAGGTGCCATCCATGTTAAAAGGATGATTTTGAAGATTATTAGCTGGTATGACTAAGATTTATGATGCAATCTGCTTTTTTTCTCTCCTTTAGTGCAGATAAGGGGGGTTATTATTGTTAGTAGAAATATCTATTAAAATAAACCCCATGAAGCAGTTTCAAGGATTTGATAAAAATGAATGTAAAGTTGAAGCTCCCAGCTTATCTTTAACTCAAGTGATTTTCATGGGGTTATAACTCTTGTGGCATGGGATAAGGGAGCAGGAGTGTGATTTTTATCCTCACTCTAGAACAGAAAGAAAACCCACATTTTGTATTCCGTTCGTTAGCACGTTACTGCTCAGGTTTGCATCTGCATAGGAGAGTTAACAGAGATTGCGTGTAGGTGGGAGAGAATCGGGAATTTGCATGGATGGCTCATTTTCAGGTTGCAATCAGTGGTGTCTAAATACCACGTTCTACAAGTAGTTTTAGGAGGAGTCTTTCCTACCAAAGATGTGCTCAGAAGAGCTGGAGAAGCCTAAGGGTGGGGGAAACATCAAAGAGCTCCCCCCCCCTCCCGGACGCTTTTTGCTGTCAGACGGCTGGGTCTTGAGCTTCCAGTCCTGCCTGCTGAGTCACCTCCTCCCTCTCTCCTACTTTTTGCTCTTTTCTTACATCTGAAGACTGCCATGACTTGATCTGTTGATCAAGAAGAAGTCATTGGCAGCATCAGCTGGAAATTTTGACAATAGAGTGTGTTTTTATGTCTGTCTTGGTAAGTACCCGTGTGTCCATCCCAGGCAGAATGGAAGTGAATAATGCTGAACTGGCACAAGAACAGTAAGATATGGTATTGATTTTTTCTTGATTTCCCTGTTTTGATATTATGGAGGATTTCTTATTCTAAGTTTCAAAGCCAAACAAGTCACTTTTCATCTTTGAGGTTTTTTGCACTGGTTTTTGGGGGTGTTCATTTTGCTGTTGCTGAATTATTTTCACTCACAACCTTGTATTCTGAAATGATTTTCAATACAGCACCTAGCGTGACCAGATTATGAGTTAGGTATAACTAAAAGCTAAAAATCTTAAGTTTCCTTTTTTTTTGATTAAAGAAAAGGTACCAGTGACTCAGAAAACACTTTTTAAAAGTATCATTGGCAAATATTAAAGGAATAGTTCATAATTTGTACGTTCAAGATTTTTTTTTTCCTTCAATTAATACCTAAGTTTATTTTTTAAATGAAATCTTTTAAATTTGTGGGTCTTCCTGGGCTTTTGGGGGATATTTGTGGAGTATTGGGGGTTTTTTATATATATACCATTTGTGCAATCCAGGTGTTAAATGCTATTGACTTGGACAATTAAATTAGTTCAGTAGCTTCACCTCTCTGCTGAGTAAGGTGTGTTTGCAGGTCGTACAGCTGAGCGTGATCTCGTGTCCCCAACAATGCTGGGGAATGCTGCATTCGCAAAAATACTACTTTGGCTTTTGACTTGTTGTAGTCTGAAAACTTAATCTGGAATCTAGTGACATTGGTATGACCAATATTGGTTTTTCTTGGCAATGTATTTTTTATTTAGTAGGGGATTTTGTCTTGGTTTCTGAGTGTTCAGCATGCTGTTGGTTTGGATTTGTGAAAAGCAAACAAGTTGTTGTGTTGCCAAGGAGCAAAAAGGTTTGGATTGGTGGAAGCATGTGGGCTTCGTTCCTCAGCATTCAAACGCTGGTTGAGAAAGAAGGGATCCCTACTAAAACAGGGTTTGAGTTTTCCATCAGTGTCATGGTAGGGCGCTCTGGTCCCTCCACAAGCAGGTTCTCGGTTGCAGGGATTCCCATCTTGGCGAAGCTTTGGCATCTTGTTAAAAGCAAAGCATCGAGACCTGGCTCTGCTCGCTTTCTCAAAAGCCTTTTCGCATCTTAGCCAGGTGATGGGATGTCTTGGATTAAACTTCCAGTTGTTTGGTTGAAAGCTTAAATGCCGGGCATCATCCAGTGGTTTCCTGGAAGCTGCGTGCAGTTTTGCATTCTCCCCGGAGCGTGTGCGGGAAGGTGTATGTGACATCCCTCAAGCAGGCCACTTTTAAGCAGCTGAATGCTGAGACTTTCATTCTCGCTTCCTTCATGTTTATTAAAAACGACTAAAAAGAAGTTCAGAACTTTTGTATGTGATATGTGTTATATCTATTATGGTGTCAGACAACTAAGAAAAAAGTCACTGGCTAATGAGTCTTAATTGTAACAAAACATCAAATCATTGTCACTTCTGCTGCAGTAAATGGCATTCATTAAATTAATCCACTCCATTACAGAAGTATTTTGCAGAGAATACCATGACCCTACTGCTTCTGTAACAGTAATAAGCTGAACGTATCACTGTGGCACTATTAGGTATATTAGAAAGCAGTTTGAAGCATGGCTGCGTGACCTGAAGCAACATCAGCAGGTCTCAGGTAGCATGTTTGAAAAAATAAACTACCTTAATTAGAGACGGGACTAAAGCAGACCCTAGATGTGAACATTCCAGTAGCTTAGCACCGCAGGAAATAAAAAGCTGGATCAAGAACCTCTTTGGCTCCATTTGTAGAGCAGCACAAGCCAAAACAAAGCTTAGACCTTGAATTGGGAACGGGGAGTTTTGAAATCTGGATACTGCTCCTTTTTCTTCACTCTTACAACCTCCTTTTAACTTCAGAGCTAAACCCACCGTGCTGTCTCTCCCTTTTCCTCCCGGTATCGGAAAACGGAGAACTGCATCGCACCCCAACGCCTTTTTTTCTCTTTTTTAAACACCGCCATCAAAAATTTCTGGCAGGAGTTGCTTTGACTTTTAACAGCGTTCTATTTCATACCATATGTGTACATACACCAAAAGATGATATACCGTGTTTGTAACTAGGGAATGGCCTGCTTTATTAAACATCCCCCTTGCCAACAGTAAAAATGAACAGCCACCGTAAACACAGACGCGGGGAGGGAAGAATAGTCCGAGCCGTGTCGCAGCGCATTGTACCTAAGGAAGAAAACGTCAACCTCTAATTGGCTCTGAATGCAGCCCACCTACTTAGCAAAATAGGCTGCCAAAAGCAAATTGCCCCGGTGCTCCGTGCGCCGCGCTGCCTTCCCATTGAATTCAGTCAAATGGGAGGCTTTTGCCTTCATTTTCCAAACTCTCCATGAGTTGGCAAAAAGCTGTCTTGGGGAGAGCCTCTCTCTGTCTAGAATAAAAACCTCCCGAGGATGCGTTCCCTCCTCCGAGGGTGGTGCCGCTCCAATTCTTCTCGAAATTTGAAGATGACTGCGGGGAGGAAGGGGGGGGTGTATTTGTTTTGGGAGGAGGGGATTTATTTCTTTTTTTTTTCTGGGAAAACATGTTTTGGCCCAGGAAGAATGAGCAAAATGACAATCTGTCTTGGAGCTCTTAAGCTACTAAGCGCAACGTTCAGTGCTTATATATGTTGTCACGTTGCCAGCAGCAGGTATGCAGAGACAATGCAGAAAAGAAGAAATTAATGTATGCCATCCTTAAAACGATTCTATTGAGAGCCAATACTTCATTTTTACTTACAAACAGTTTTGGCCCATCCTAGGCACTGGGATGAGGCAGGGATGCTCCTGCAACGAACTGCGCTGTGGGATTTAACTCCATGAATTCCATCGCAAATAGAAATGGTTGGTCAGTGGGCAGGTTTTCCTGCTGGCCACTGAAATTTAACCTTCTAAGCTAATAAAATTAATTGTCCAAAACTAAAGTCTCCTGTGAGGGATTAGCAGTAGATGGCTGAATTGGGAGAGAAAGGGGTTGTTGGTTCTCTTAAAGGTTTCTCCTAAATACCTTATTTAGGAGGGAACTTTTTTTTTCCCTGCTTTTTGAATGAAACTATGCTTAGAAGCTTAATAAATTATAAGTATGTCACTTCCATTTCATCACTACTAAATTCCCACCTGCTTCTTCACCTCTGTTTTGTCCTCTCTACAGCTGATACGCGTCCTTTGTTTCTTTTTAATGGTATGAGCTTGCCAAACTATTGGTACATCAGGTCACTCTTGTTCACCAAATTACTTCATTTAGGTATTTTAAGATGGAAAAAGAAAGGTCAAAAAGGTAAGAGGAGCCAAGTAAACTTTAAGTTTTGCAAACCGCTTGTTTGGAGGCAGGGGAAGGTCTTGGATGAATTCTTACTTTGACGTGAAGCAAAGAGGGAAGGGGACCTCAACAGGGGCACGTGGTGGAAAGGGTGGTGGTGAGTAGAAATATGAGACAAAATGGAGATGTGGGAAGGATAGAGGAAAAAAGTTGATTGAAAGAATGATCAACACTGAGGGAGAACACTGGGAAAGGCTGCGAGGGGCTTCCTCCATGCCGCAGAGTCCCAGCTTTAAGCTGCATCTGAAGGTGGTCTGCTGTTGCCCCCTCTCCCTCCCCATCCTCCCCCAAGCTACCTCAGGACCTCTTCACTGAGCTTCTCTCAAGCCTTTCCCATCACCCCAGGACTCCACTGCTGCCGGCAAGGACCCCTGAGCTGCCCTGAGTCGTGGGATTAGGAAGGTGGAGGGATGGGCACGGTACCTTTTAAAGGGCTTGTTTGGCAAGCGAGTAAGTTAGTCAGGTTTTCTCAGCTGCTGCAGAGAGCCCATGGTTCAAGATCGAAAAACAGACAGTAACAGCAAGCTGTGTTTTGTACGTTCCTGAAAAGGGCTTTAATTCAGTGTTATCTGATATTTCCATAGTTGTGACAACTACGTAGTTGTATTTTTCATTTAGGAAAACCACAGTGACTTCATGAATAGAGTTTGGCTCCCCCTCCCCGAGGAATTTAATCTTGGCCGTTTTGCTAAGTGTATTAAAATCCACGGGGAAATTGTTGTTTCTTTTTCCTTCCATATGCTCATTACTGGCACAACATGACTTGTGTAGACTTTACTGTAACCTGTACTTTAGCTGGTCAATGTAATTTGTAACAGAAAAGCTACATATTATAATGACATAGCTTTCATAATACGTGTGTGTTGCCTCCACTCTGCTGTTTTATGGGAGTGCTACAAAATATTTTACCAGTGTCTGTGTAAATCCCATAATCTTAAAAATGAAATGGAAAAAAAAAAAAAAAAAAGGAGGGGGGAAAAAAAAAAGCCTCTATCTGACCAGGAAGGCAGAAGCATCTACTTCATGCACTAGCCGAGCATGTGAGTGCCTGAGGAAGATAATGGCACGCTTGCTAAATTACAGTGGCTTCAGTCCCAAAGGGTGGTGGCAGCGGAAACACCAGTGTCCTCCCTCGTGGGCTTTGGCTGAGATGTGGCATTTGGCTAAGTCTGCCCAAAATCTCTGTTAGCAGAGTGATGGGAGCGTGGTGCTAATTCGGCGAGTCCTCGGTTATTTTTCTTATCTCTCTCCAGTGAGCTCCAGTGCTCTGTTGAGCTGAGCCTGGAGTCACACAGGACGTCTCAAGAGAGCAGAGGATTATCCCCAGTCCTTGCCTTCACTCTAAAGCTGGAGTTAAAAAACAGACAGTACCCCCTAAAAGAGAGCTCTAGCCCCAGTCCCGTGCTGAACGTAGCCATGCCGGGCGCATTGGCATCCAGCTCCTGGCATGGAAACCTTTGAGCCCATCAGATTTCTTTAATGGCCCATGCTTGAATTATACAGGGGGATGAAGCTGGAAACCGGATCCCTGGGCAGGATGAGTCACACTGTATTACCTCCTTCGGTGCTCAACTCAGAGCATCCGTGTGTTTTGGAGGGGCTCATGACATGACACCATGGGATTTGGGCAGTGGTTGCCTCATTTGGGAATTTTCAATATTCCTGCAGTGATAAATGCCCAAATGATGTTCTCTTTGGCTTATACAACAGCAGGATGCTGGGCACCTAAATAGCTTTATTAGCAAAAATGTGGTTTCCTGCGGACTCGGAGGTACATAAGCCTTGGGGGGTTTTGTACGTGTTTAAATTGGATATAGTGTCTGAGCTCTGCTCTCCCTACCTGAGGGCTTCTTCGAGCTTTGGTCTGTATTCTCTTCATCCTCAGTTCATCAGCTGGAGAGGAGGGATAACAACAGTTCTTGACCTCAGAAAATTTTGTCACAGTTAAACAGGTATCGAGGGTGTTTGGATGTGGTGGCACTGGAGCAAGGTAAGCGGTAAGAAGGAACCCAGTGGCACAGAGGAGGAAACGGTGCAATATGCAGGTCTATTTTTTGTTTATCTTTGGCTCCTGCCCATACCATGTTTCTCTTAAACTCTAAGTGTGTTTCCATACTGTTGATCTTGCATGTGTGCGTGCGTTTCCCAAGAGAAATCTTAACACAGACCTGAGTGTAAGGCCACGAGCACGTCTCTCACGTGAGCGGTACTGCAGGCTCCCGCGCCGCTTCCCACATGCCGTAGCAAGGGATGCTCTAGTGTCGACTGTCAGCGGATACGGCACTCGCTGTCACGGTATCTAGGGCTGGGTTTGGCTTTCCATTCAGCCAACGGATGACGTTTCCATAAAGAAACTTCTACAAAACAGGGAGTCTCTGGGAGATAATTAGGTGGTTGTATAAATAATGAGTGAGGGCCAGATATTATCTGCTAGCTGTATAGTCGCATCCATGGAGAGAAGACATGAGCTTTCTTTGGGGGCAGGAGGGTTCTCTCAGCTCAATTAAATGGACGTATAGTACCAGCCTGACACTGAGCGTTTGTTCCCACAGAAGCCTGTTAAAGGGAAATACAGTTAATGTTGCATACAGCCTGTGTTTAGACCTCCCGCTTGGATTATGAAAAATGTTAAAGCTAAAAAAAAACCCCACTCATTATTTGAGTTGCGAAACCTGACTGGCTCCCGAACGCTCTCTACAGCAGGGTGAACCTTTTCCACTGGCCGATTAGCTTCTTGTTATCTTGTTGCAAATGCCTGGCTTCGCTATTCCTGTACTTTATTTTAAAAGGCTTTTGCTGTGTGCAATTGAATATACTGTAATCTTCTTATCAAATGCTAAAGCTCTTTAGTGATGCCATTTTGAAACGTACTACAGTTTTTAAATTGCAAATTCTTCTCTGGCTGGAAAGGTCTCTGTTCTCGGTTTAGGTAGTGGTTGAGAGTATATATATGTGTACGTGTGTGGCTGTATATAAGTTCTTGAAAACATCCTGTCCCCTTTTCTGATAAGGTACATTTGTGGGTTTCCCTCTAGAACCCTGGAAGGGGAGGGTATGGATTACAAAGCTGGTAGCTGCCCTCCTGGGTCATTCTGGGGTGTTTTTCCTGTGTTTGTTTGGGTTGCATTTAGAACCTCCAAAGAGATGGATAAATTCTCCTTGAAGAAGAGAAAGGTTTTTCATTATTATTTTTATTATTTAAGTGAAAGAACAAGGCTGGTCTAGCTTTGAGTACGGAACTGAAAATCTGAGCTCATATATTCTGGTCTCACATCCATCAGTAACTTGTGATGTGACTTGAAACAAAATCACTTAACCTGTGAATCTGTTCCCCTACCTGTAAAATGGGGTTGAGAGTAAGAGGGATGCCACGAGCATTAAATATTTAATGTTTGTAAAGTGCTTTGAAGACAAAGAGTGCTACATCCATGCTTATCACTGTATTAAAGTACGAGGAGCTGGATAACCTTGTGTAGGAAAATTTTGCTAGAAACTGTAACTTTGGAAATGAAGACCAAAGCAGGAGAAGAAAGAGCGTCTTTCAAAACTGTGTGTTAAGAATTTTGAATGAAATGCACTGGAGAGTCTGCCTCTAAAGAATTAGCAGAGGCATTCTTTGGGACCACTGAAAATAACCTTCGGAAAATCATAGGATTCAGTAAATAGACAAAGTTGGACTTTTCTGCTAGTAAAGAAAAAAAGGAAGGAAACTTCAAAACAAATTACTCTGTTTAGCCTGGCCACAGTAATCAAGCATGTAATGGGGCCATTATGTGAATGCTGGGAAATAAGACATCTAGTTATAGACAGGCATTATTTCGAAGTGTATGTCTAATCCATCCTCAGTGGATGTTATTACTTACCTAGAAGATCAAGAAAATGCAATGGATATGTACTTTATTCAAGCAAGCAATTGGTAGAGCACTCCATCTGTGAAGATCGTTCCAAGCTGCTCATACACTTATGTCAGCTTAGAAATTATTTACAAGTGGATAGGCAAAAATATAATAATACAATGCATGAAGCAAAATTTTGGAAGAAACTGGGAGTAAAGCACATGTCTTCAAAGCAAGTAATAAAGCAAAAACCCAGCCTTCATAATAATATAGGAGATCTTCCCCATGGTGTCTTTCAGAAATACACTAAAATATTGCAGATACAGAACTAGTCAGTCCTTTCTGTCCCTGCACCCCACTACTACAGAGAAGGAGTGTGTGACCTGCCTTGGGGGATTCTAGAAATAAAAAAAAATTAGTTCTTTTTTGCTGCAGGACTTTGCTCACTGTGGTGGGTTGGCCGTTGCTGGTGTCCAAACCCCCACCCAACCACTCTCTCCATCCCCCTCCTCAACAGGACGGGGAGAGAAAATAAGATGAAAAAGCTCATGGATCAAGACAAGGAAAGGGAGATCCCCTACCAGGTACCGTCATGAGCAAAACAGACTCAACTCAGGGAAAATTAGTTAATTGCCAATTAAAATAGAGTTGGATGGTGAGAAACAAAGTGAAAAGTTAAAACAACTTCCCCCAGCCCCCCTGTCTTCCCAGGCTCAACTTCATTCCTTCGTTCCCAACTATTCCACCCCCCCCATCCCCAACGGGAGAATGGGGAATGGGGGTTGGGGTCAGTCCATAACAGCTCCTCTTTGCTGCTCCTTCCTTCTCACGCTTCTTCCCTGCTCCAGCATGGGTCACCTCCCACGGGATACAGTCCTTCAGGATGAGCCTCTTCCAGCATGGGTCCTCCATGGGCCACAACTCCTGCTCCAGCACGGGCCCCTCTCCATGAGGAGAGGACCATGAGGTCCTCTACGGGCTGCAGTGTGGATAGCTGCTTCCATTGTGCTCCTCTCCACAGGCTGCAGGGTAATCCCTGCTCTGGTACCTGGAGCACCTTCTCCTCCCCCTCCTCCTCCTCTGACTTCTGTGTCAGCAGGGCTGTTTCTCACACTTTTTCCCTCATTCCTCAGTGCCTGGGCAGTGTTTTTGCCCTTTCTTAGAAGTGTTTCACAGAGGCGCCGCCATCTTGGCTGAGGGGCTCGGCTGTGCCCTGCGGTGCGGCCATCATGGAACCGGCTGTGAGGGGGACAGGGCAGCCTCCACCGTTCAGAGAAAGGTATGTTAGTTCATTGCAATAATCAATAATTTCACCTTTTTTTTTTTTGAGAGGGAGCTGTTCAGGTGTTTATGGGCAAGCTTAGACATAGATTATAATTTTATGTGTGACTTACCTGGCCCCTATTTCTGTCAGACAGGCAGGTTGCTGGATGAGGCAGGAAGGCTGTGCTGTTCACAGAGCCAGAGCAGCTCCATCGTAACAGCCTCCTGTGCTTTTTGGCCCTAAAAATCTATAAATTCGTAAGACTAACAGAAATGGTGCAGTGACTCATCCACGTGGCAATCAAGGTGTCACAGCAAATCAAAAGTTTCCACTGCTTCTCTGAGACGGGGATTCAGAGAAAATGTTGACGGGAATTAAAAGAATTGCTCATACAAGGCTGCGGAACTCCGGTATGCCTCATCAGGTATGCGTCTTATCTCCAAACTATTTATGGCTCCGTCTTGGGTGGTACGTGCCTGCACCCAGAGCGGTGGAGCAGGACGTGGCTTCCCCAAACGGGGTGTGCTGCGGGGGCCTCGCCTCCCACGGGACGGATTTCCCATTCCATGCCTTTCCCCGGCGTTTAGAGCTGTGGCTTTATTCACTCACATGCCATCATGTGTTAGGATTATTTACTGGGAGTGCAGTACCTTTGCCTGATCTTCCCGTGCCCGCTTCTGGTGATGCCTAAGAATTGCTTAAATGGTGGTGATTCACAGCCTCGGCTTTTGACCACTGTTTTTGCTTTCTCAAAGAGCCTGAATGTCTGGCCAACCTGATCAGATAAACTGCAACAACATCGTTGCTGTTATGTAGGACTTCTCTTCTCTGAAGAGCTGTAAGGTTTACACGTGAGGAGTAACTCTGCTCCAGGTGATGTCTTTGTAATATATTCATTTATGTCTGCTTGCCGTGTTTTAGAGATCTCTGTGAAAACAAACTCCTTAGTAAGTTTTGTAGCAGTAATAAAATGATTTACTTCAATGCCTCGCTATTAGCTGTCACAACATACTTTTGGTTTTCCTCCTCGTGTTTATGGGGAAATGGCAATGCGAGGAAAGATTCATCAATCAGGAAAATGATCTGGTATTTCCCTTCTCTTTTCATCTATCCCAAAAAACCTGATGGGCTGTGATGCAAAGCGTCTCTGAGCAATGCATATAATGTACGCGATTACTGCATGCTCAGCAGCCAAATGCAAACATTGCAGAGTAGAAACACAAGGTTTATCTAAAAATAAACAAAAAGGAAACAGAAATCTGTACTTCAGATTCTACACGCAAGCTGTTCAAACAGTCACATCTTAATAGTAGATTTAAAAGTGTCAACAACAATGGCCTTGGTTTTTTTGCATGGTTAAAACTTGTCAGCAAATTCAGTCTTTTGAGTGATAATGACACTAAAAGGCTTGCAACAGACTGTCCTTGGTGTATTGCAAAAAAAGAAAAAAAAAACGTACAGGAACAACAAGTATCTGTTGACCTGGGGTCGGTGTGGGAATCTCAGGTCACTGTTGTAGGCTGAGAAGCTTCTTGAGGAAAGAGCAAAATCCATGAAACCATTGCATTGCTTAGCCACGCAGCGAAAGGTCGGAGAGAACAGACCAATTCTGGTTCTATTTAGTAATGATGAAGATTTTGCTTGCGGTAGTCGCTTTGCACCGCGTAGTATTTTGCCCGCCCTCCTCCCTGCTCCTCCTCTGAAAAATTTCCTCTGATCTAATCTGAAAGTAGTCCCATGCACATGAGCAATTTTTCCATTTTCCAGCAAAGCAGACAAAATTATTCTAAAAGCAAAGAAAGAAATTATTTTGCTCCACATATGTTTATTGACAGATGGGCCAGGCTGGATCCAGGCTGGAAGATGCAGGGATGGGACGGTGGAGAATAAGTATGCGATGCTTCAAATATTAAACTGTCCTCTGAGGCGCTCCTGTAAATTGAAGTGACTACTGTTGCTGTTAAGGTTGGCTTTACACATATTTTTTGCTGGTGTTGACATCTACTGGATAAATTTGCTACTGGCAGGAGGAAGACACTCTGTTTCAGAGAACAGGCGAGTGCTATTCCGCTCCTCTCGGGAAGCTTGCACGGCACAGCCCTGTCTTGCAGAGTCATATACCCTCGCTGCTTACTTTTTTGCCGTTTTCTTTTTGTTGTGTTCCGTGTCCAGAATTGTCCTGTGGACAAAAATTGAATTTAAAGATAGTAAATTGCAAGCGCATTTGGGCAACAGCCTGCTGCAACAGCTGCAGTCTTTCTTTCATAGACTTGAATTTTTCTCTTTCGCCCGAGGCGGTAGAGGGAAATCAGTTTATTAGTTTCACTTTGGTCACTAGCGAATATCATCCCCCCTCACAAAAACAACACTTAATTCTCCTTGATTTGAAATAATTGACTGATCAGAAATGAGGCACGTGAAGGGAGCTACCAAGCCTGAATTACACCGTAGGCCTGGAAGATCAATTGTTTGGGAGGAGAGCTGAGACTCCGCAGCCTTATATTGCACCTGCCTGTTTATTACACGTGGCCTGAGGGGAAGGCAATGCACCATTCTGATCTGTTGCCTCGGAGAAGTACGGATGTAAAATGAATGCAAAATAAGGGAACAGCGAGTTGGGGGTTTTTTTTTATGTTAATACATTCTATATTGATATTGAGGGCATTTGAGTAAACAGCTTCTAGTTTATAGAAGTGCATATGTGTTTTTCCTTCTTTCTATGCCAATATTCTTCGGTAAATGCAGTTTTATTTTTTTTATTTTAGCTTCTCAATAATACTTGTAGTGATTGACTGGTAGCAGTAGCACAAATACTTAGTAAAATTAGTCCCACTGGAAGATCACTCAGATGCTACAGCTCTTCTTCTTGCTCCTCCTTTTGCCGCTCTTTCTGCCTGTTTTAATGATTTCATTTTAAGAAAAACGACCTGAGGCACAGCAGAGAGGAAAAAAAATAAAAGTCACAAGAAAAAAACAACTGATGGACTTACGCTTTGGCAAATCCATGGAACAGAAGTGAGGCCAGATGTTTGCTATACAGGCATTTGGCATGTATATAGGAATCTCGCTACAAGACTGCATATAGAGTTTTTGACAGCTTTGGTTGAACGAAATGAATGACTGCTATTCAGGAGAAAATGCAAACATTTTGGCCAGTGCTTGCAAATCTAGGAGTTTTAAAGTTATATTCTTAACTAGATTCTTGGTGTTCTTAAATCCATATTTAAGTAGGTGCTTACCAAACGTGATTTGATTTCTCTCTGCAATTTTTAAAGGTTCTACATCGCCTAACATATCTTGAGAGGGATATGGTGAGTGGTTCATGCTTTCAAGAAATGAGCTGATTCTTATTTGATCATGTTATTTCTAAAGCAGCTAATTAAGAGCTTCAGACCTCTGGCCCAGAAAAGGAAAGTTGCTGATTTACTGCATTCAGCAAACAGTCTTCATCCAGCAGTTGAAAAGATAAAATGTGAGTCGCTGGTGGCAATTTTAAGTGAGAAGCAAGAAAGGGTGGTGGAAGAATGGATAAAAGGAATGGCTTTTAAGAGGCAGAGGAACAAGCTGAGAAGCAGTTAACTTTGCTACTGGGTGTGGTATTAATTCATTAGCATGGTGGCACTGTCCCTCTAATTCTTGAAGCATCGCCTTTCAAAACAAAACAAAAATAGCAAGTGGATGTAAGTGATACTTTGTCTATTGAACCAACTGAAAATAAAATCAATCCATTTTATGTGACATGGTTAGGCCACAAGAGGTGATGAGCTGTGACTGCAGATGGACAGATAACGTGGGCTCTGGCCAACTTCAGCGACATGCACCAGGAAGGGAGCGTTGAGGTTCGAAAGGCCTAAGTGTCTGCCAGGTGAGCTAGAAGTCCAGTATCTCCAGCCAGGGAAAGGGGCACCTGGTACTGATGTACTGGTACTAATGGTGCTGGGGCCATGAAGCAAAAAATTGTCTTGTGTAAATATGCAGAGAAACTCCCCTCTCCAGGCCCTTCACGACCTCCAAAAGTGCGACAAGGGATATATGTGCCTCCTTAAATGAAAAGTGAGGTACCTTCTGAGGAGTGGAGGTTAGCAACAGTCCCACGTTTAGGGCACCAGAAATTGGAAAAATTGTAGTTATTCCACTCCACATAGGGATCTCGCATAGTCTCTGGGAATTCAGTTTGTTGTTGCAGGATTGGGATAACTGCACTTTCCTACCGTAGTGTGAAGCGAATCATGTTAAAACCTCAAAGGTTCTTGGAAGTATGTTGATATGGACTGTCCTAGTCTAATGTTCAGTACATTTAACGTTTCTTGTTTTTTTCTGAGGCATTTTGCATCTAATAAGTTCTTTTTATATATCCGATGCTTAGTGACTGTTTCATGCTGTAAGTGTACATGTAGTCTTGATTTGGGGGAGTGATATATGTCTCCTTTTAACAAAATGTGTGTGAGAAAACTGTGGTCAGAGGGCATCAGTCCTGGAAGAGAAAATTTACTACTTCCCCTGGTGCTATCTGAAGCTTTTTAAATGAGAATAACAGGGGTAGGATGACCCAAAAATAGCCTCTAAGAGGGAAATTCGAAGTATTTTCTGTATTATACAGTTTTGCAGCAGTACAGGTGATCCAGAGAGCTTATGCTGTAAAGTATGCTGCATTTAACCCTTTCCTTGGCAGAGAGCTTTATCCTCTAATAGTTTTGACGGATTGATCAGTCTTCCCCAAGGGCTGGAAAATTGAGAACGGCAGTAAATCAAAGGAAATTTCTCCTGCCTTGTCCAAATGTAATTTGAAGACCTAGTCCCCTCCTCCTCCCACCCACAAGAAACCAGCCCCAAAAGAGCCAAGATCCTGTTAATTAAATTTTGTGAGATTTAATTTGTGATGTTTGGCAACACTGACAGTAGCTTATTCTACATTTCTGCTTTATTAACTATGAAGTCTTAGCCGAGATTAGGTATGTCAGGTGCTGGCAACCACTTAATGCAGTTTGAGAAGATGGCCCATTTCCTCAGAAGAAATCTAGTCGTGTTCCTGTCTTCCCTCCTCTACACCTCCCTGGCGGGCACCTTTGGACCCTGGCCACCAGTTGACGTTCAGCCAGCGCCTGTGTCGGGAGTTGGGGGGCTGGCCACCGGCTCTGGTTTTCTTTTGTTTGCTTTTCATGCTAATGAGATAATTTAATTAGGGAAGTTAATGTTTTGGGCAGTGTTTTGCAAGCGGGAGTGTTACAGAGGAACATTATGTTTTTCTCTCTCCCCATTTTTAACAAGGCTGGGTTCTGGGCAGTGCCAGCTACCCGGGACCCTGTAGAGACATCTGAGAAAGTTATTACGCCTTTGTGTAAAGTTCTGTTGGATTTTCATTTAGAAAACTGCTCTGCAAAATTCCAGTCATGTTGCTGCAGAAGGACCTTGGAAAGCTCAAGAATCTGCAGCAAATGGCAGCTAGAATTGATTTTGGGGAATGGAGGGTGGTGAGGGTTGAGGTCTGCTCTGAGCTTTCGGGAGGATGTTTGCAACAAGCCAAGGAGGAGAGCCAGATCATGTGGGAGATCTTTCTGATAAAAGCCTGAAGAGAGAGAAATGGGAGTTAGGAATTTTCTCCAGATACGTATCCCAAACCAGTATATTGCAGGGCGGGCTGGAGTAGGTGACCTTTAAAGGTCCCTTCCAACCCAAACTGTTCTATGATTTTATGATGACATATTTTCTGTCAATTTATAATTGACATTAAGTGCATCTGAGGGTGTGGATCAAGGCCTTTCAAAATAGTCCAAGACACTTGGATGATGGGGGGCTTTCCCAGAAGGAAACCCCTGCGCCTGATGTAAACCCCATAACTTTGCGTGTGTCCAAATCTGGCATGCCGCAGGATTCAGGGTGGCACTGGTCTTCATCTCTTCCAACAGTGTGAGCAGCAGGACCACAGGCGCCTCTGGACCTCTGAATTTTTCTTACCCTACCAATGCACACGATCAGTAAATTGCAGGATGTGTTATCTACTCCACTCAGGTTGTAAAGGAATTAGCATTTGAAAGCAAATGACGAAATACAGGAAATGATCATATTGAAGATAAATTTCCAAGAAGCTTAGTAATAAAACATACACATACAGATGTTTTAGTAACACCTTATTTAGGAAGATCATATTCTCCCAACTTGGAGAGAAAGAAACCAGACTGGTAAGGTCTCACTCTCATTGTGGCTGGGTTTGGTTTTTGTTTTTTTTTCAGTTGGGTAGTCTAGTCTATCTTTTTTACTTATCTAAAGAGATGATTTCCATATCCATCTTAAGTAGTCAGAAATAGTAATTGTACACCCTTTGCTACAATATTTTGAGACAGAGAAGCAAGCGTCTCATTTGTGTGTCTTGCATAGTGAACTCTATTCTGAGAAGACACTGTTGTGTTGCTGCTCTGATTTTTTTACATGTCCCAAAGCATTGCCTCCTCCAGCATATATTTGGAAAATTAAATCCTATATAATCTCTTGAATCTACTGCTCCTTTATCACTTACAGGGTTAGGATTTGGGCTTTTCTTTCTTCTTTTTTTTTGAAGATCTGATTGTAGCAAAGCAGCTCAAGTCTCTCTGCCTTGTCTTGGATTTTACAAGAGCTTTACAACTGTTTACAAGACTAAATCAGGGGTTTACAAAAGTAGACCTTGCTTGATAATAAAGTTGTTTCCTTGCCCCTCAAATATTTCTGGGTCTTATCTTTCTACACAGCTGCTTGTAGTTCAGCTTTACAGAATCTCTTGATTGGATTCCTACTGCCTTCATCTAACAAAGAAGTCTTTCAATGAAGTCACCCAAATGGAAAAAAAGAAGTTAAGTAAAAATTGTGAAAATGGATTAGTCAGATCCATGTAGGCTTATAACAGTGATTCCATATGTGTCTAAGAAAGTCTTTGTAGGTTATAAATAATGTTGAGCTCGAATAAAACATTTTGTTTCTCACACTTCTGAAGTGAAGAGTAGCTCCTGAAGCTGCCAGGTCTATTGGCACCCTATTTTATTTGTGAGATTTTCTTAAAGAGGTGTTTACATGTGTGTAACATGTGTGCATGTATGATGTTGCTGTTGAGGTATATCCAGAATTTATGGTAGCATCGTTATATTTCAATGTGATTTTGGTGCCGTATGCATAAATTATGTCTTCAGTGCTGTGCCCCAGGAAGAGGTGGTTGTGTCGGTATGCTCTGATAAAACCACATCCCGTAGCATTTTCCCTGCAGTGTGTATCTGTAGTCGCTCAAGCTTAGGTACTTAGGCCTTCTTCTTTATCAGTTACAGTTCTTCATGCTAGATCTGATTACAGCAAATCTCTCCCTTCTTCCTCATCTTTTTTTTGTGTGGATCTCATAAAATACTTAGGCTTTACATGCACTTAACTGCTTTTGAAGCACTCTAATAGCCTATTTTATCGATGCTTCCGTTCATCCAGTCTGAAAACACGTAAGGCTATTTAGCTGCTTATTTTAATGTTTCAGGCTCTGTCTTTCTTTTCTTCCATTTCCCTAATGACCGTATATCTACTTCCGTTGCTCTGTCTCCCAACCTCTCTTGCCTATCATATTTCTCTAATGTTATTATTTAAAAGGTAAATTTAGAAACAAATGCTTACCCAGGAAAAATTTAAATTAAAAGGTTGACCTTTATTTTTGAAGTCACTTAATGAAGTTGACTGATAGTCTAAGAAATCTGATTCTCCAGCTTCAGACTGGCTGAAAGCCTGTTTTTCCTTATATTTATAACTGTGAGGACAGGCGTTTTAAGGAGACCTTGACTAGATAAGCGTGGAGAGCAGGCAAAAAGCTGCTCTAGGGCTCGAGCCGGACTGTCATTTAGAGAAACATGAATAGGAAACATTTTTTCTGCAGAACAGTGAGTGTTTTGGGCTTGGGGGAAGAAGGGCTGTGTTTAAATGTATCGAGCATAAAATGAAATGTTAATCACTTAAGTTTAATAAATCTGCAGCAATGATCTGTTTGAACCTGGTAAGAGGGCTGTAGTTAGCACGCTGCTATCTCCAGTGCCTCTGGTCATTTTCTTGCCTCTGTGTACGCGTGTGGAAGCTGTGGAAACAAGGAACGAATGAGCTTGCCTAAGAGATGTGGTGCAAAGCGAGTACGAGGAGGAAGAGGGTTTTAAACTGAGAAGGTGGGAGGATTTCCAAATGGCCAAAGTGGTTTGGGTAGATGTGAAGGCTGGATGTAGTCATCTGTGTAGGTGCCCCACAGTTTAGGCCCAGAGACGCTCACGTTTTGCAGAGAAACTTTTTTGAATTTTATTGTTGAGCAAGCTGTTTATATGAGATACTTCTAAAACTCCTCGTCATAGAAAAAGTTATTTTCTCTAGCAGGGGTACCCTCACATTTTACTTTCCCTCAAGGGTGATAGATTTGAAGTCCTTCCTTTTTACGGTCTTTCTCACCTGCTGTATTGCACATTTTGGGCTTGGAGGGCTAGGAGACATCACACCCCTCAGAAGGGCATTCAGTACTGTTGCATCACTCTGTTACTCTTCCCTGATCCACCATCACAGGCCCATCTTGTGGTGAAAGTAAATTCTGGAGGAAAGGGTCAGGTGCGTGTATAATCCTCATGCCTGGCTCCAGAGTACCTTGCATAAACCCGTCTCTGAAACCGCGAGGGTTGGCTATGCTTTGGCATGATTTTTGCACCGCAAACACAGCGATGCAGTCTTTGGGGACTGAGATAGGCGTTCTGTTCGCTTCGCCATATCACTAAATCTTGTTTCAGATTTGTCATGGGATTTTTATTTTCCTCTGGTTGCTCAATATCTCTTCTTTAGCTTATAGCCTTTTCCGCAGCTTTCCCTTAATACCAATGTGATCTCCTTTATGCTTTAAATTTATCAGTTCATCCAGTAACAACTATGGGTTTCTCTCTTCTCTCTTTTTAGTAGGGGTGGGTTTTTTTTTTTCCTTCTGAGAGAGTATTTGTTCCTTTTGGCTGCACAATAAAATCCTTTGATTCTATGTGACAAACAGGAACACACGTTTCCTTTCTAGTTGAGGTTAAAGACAGCTGGCTACTCCAGTGATTACGTCTTGAGTGGAGAGTAGGAGAAGGCCTGTCTCATTGACTTTCCCACCTCCACAAGACAGTATGTCTGCTGAATTAGCTGCACAGAGTGATTTTCAGCAGTACCAGCATGCGGTATGTCTCCTCCTGGACTCCTCTTCTGAGATACACAAATCATATGTTCTTTCAGTTGCCAGCTATGCCTACATTGCGGTTTTATGGATCTGATGTAGGGTAGACCTACTGAGACAGCTTTAAGCTTATCTGCTCAAGAACTGACTTCTAGACGTGCCAGTGGGCAGCTTTGTTCTAGCTGAAAAATTGACCCCAAAACTGAGGTTGATAGATCTGTAATTAGCCAAGGCTTAGCTGGGGCAGTGGCTTCAGTGCGGACAGCACTGGGAGTTCCCCAAGTCTGAAAAACAAGGTAGAAACCTTCTTTCTCTTCCTTAGCGCTGTTTAGAGGGACATAAAGATATTTAAGAGAAAAATGCATGCAAAGGAATATTGAGGAAAACTTAAACTTCCCTTAAAAAGGGAAAACATGAATTAATTGTAGCTATTGACATTGGTATTTGTAAGTATTAGGTATTGATCTTTCTCCTCCCTGTCTCCCCAAGAGAAAGGTTTGGGGGGTTTTTTGTTTATTCTTCAAAAAAGTAATCCAAAACAATCCATGTCTGGAAAATTTTAGCCTAAAATTGGGTATTTTGGAACCGGTAATGACTGGGTTAGGATGAAAATGCTCGTACGTCTCTAATTGCCGTGACTGCTGCCCTCCTTGCTGTTTGTGTGTGGCTTCCACTGCCCTCCGTCGCCGCCGTTTCTCATGACGGTTTGTGCTGCCCTGTGTCAAGTTCTGTGCAGAGGAACGTGATGATTATGCTTGGCTCGGGATACACTTCGTTGGAGATTTTTTTCTTATGAGTACAAAATATGTTTAAAGCGTTATTATTATGATTATGATCCTTGACAAAAATAGTCTAGACAAAGCATAAACTCTGGATCCAAAAATATATTTAAAAATTAGCTAGCCTGTTCACAAACCATTTCTTACCTCACCCAGCAGCTATTTATGAGAACATTTTATATTGTTTCTAATTTTAAACAATTAATAGCAAGCACTAGCAGTTGAATACTCATTCATTAGATAGTTATCCCCTCCGGTTTTTCTGCACATCTTGTTGCTGTCAAACATCTTTGTACCCAGCCAAAAATGACATGTTGAAACAAGCAGGGTGTATTCAATGCAATGCATAGAAAAAAACGTGATGTTCAGCCCCGGCTTTTATTTTCCATTGGAAATATCATGAAATACAGTAGCCGGACAAAGAAGTGAATTTGCTCATGAAGAGGGTGGTGGGTTTTAAGTAAAATTCTTAATGCGTGGCTTAGTGGCAGGCTTTTTTCCTGCTTGTTATTGACGTAATTGCCTGTCAGTCTCATCTGATAGTAGAATTGCTGGGGGCATGGTGTCTTGGATCGTGTGGCAAAAACCGCTAGCTATTGACTTATGTGCATGTGTGCCTCTGCTCTCCGCTGAATTAAATGTCAGATATACTCAAGCGGGTGGGTGGGTGGGGAATATGTGATTTGGTTCTCTCAGTTGCCTTGTCAAGAGGTACACTAATACAGCTAATGGAGATCCTCCAGCTCGGAAGGAGAAGGGCATTCACTTGACAGCCACCATCCAAACAGTCAAAAAAGATAGCTTCATACAGCGGTGGAGGCCGTGCGGGTTTAAAAAGAAACTTTTCCAAAGGCAAGGAATAATAAAGGATATTTTGAAGTTGTAGCTCACAGTTTACAGTTTCCCTTTTTGCCTGGCTTTGCACAAGGTTTATAAAACAAAAGGAAGGGGGGTTACACCTGTAGATTTTCTAACCTTTAAATACAGTATCTTTAGGTACTGATTTTATTCTGAGATGGTTGTCGCTAGAGGAAAAACTTGCTTTCTTCACCTCTACTAAAACAAAAGTTTCTGTTTTCACTACACCGTCTTTCACAGCACTTGTGTCTGTGGTTTTTGCCGTGTTCAGCGTATAGCTGTCATTTCCACATGGTCCTCTGGAAAACATGAAATGAGCTTTCTGAATTGAAGTATCTGATGGCCACAAAAATACAAGAAAGAAGATTCTAAGTAAATGTCAGGGAATCCTCAACCCTCAAATCATCAAGTCAAATCTTGCATCACATCCTACTGGAGAAAAAATAGCTGGCCCTGTTGGATTAAGAGGAATGTTAATTTTGTGGTCAAGCATCTGCAACACTGCTGTGTGGTCCCCTATACACGCTCTCACTGGAGGTGCTCACTCCTACAGAGGGGCAACATAACCATCGCAAACACAGCTTCTTGGGAGATTCGGTTCAGCCTTTTGGTGAAGATAATGATTGTAGGGGGGATTTTTTGGTTTTTTTTTTACACGTTTATATTACTGAATTTTTAACTGAGGAAGAATTTTCTTCATCTCAAGCTAGTAGCTCTCTGGTGAACCACATGAACCTTTAATTATTTAGTCATAATAGCAGGTTTTTGTTTGCTGTTTTCTTTTTAATTTCTACCAGGTGAATAACTACTGACTTTGTTGATAGGAGCACTGGTTATTGCTACTTCTAAGTAATATCTCTCTGAAGTAGTTTCTTATCTTTACATTTCTTGGTGAGTTTAGTTCCAGCTCCCTCCTCAGCTGTTATAAGCAGATATTTTTATTGTCCATTTTTGTGTTTAAGAATTTGTGAAACAAAATTGCTTCAACTGACCTGTTGTTGTTATTACAAAGAACCGACTGGATCGTCTGATGCAAATAAAATAAATCAGATACTGCAGTGACTTAGAAATGCATTATTTATTTATAGGAATAAATATATTTAGCATTTATTTACACTGTTCTTAAATTTCAATTGCTGTAAACTTTCACTTACTCTGAACTCTGCTGGGAAAATAGCATTATTGCCACCATTCTGCAGGTTAGGAGACCTTGGCAGGAAGACTTTAGTAACTGCTCTAGGCTACGTAACATACATAATTATCTGAACTAGGATTAGATGTTAGGAGTCTCAACTCCCAGCGTTGTGTGCAGACGTCTTGCTTCTGGCAGATAAAATCTACGGATAACAAAGACTGAGGAGGTAAGTAATGATAAGGACAGGATGATTACACAAAGCGATTTGGTCAGTTGATCGTTTAGGGTATATTAAGTGTTTTAAGTCCAGCCAGAAGCACTGGAGGAGACGGGACATGTTGGCCTGCCCTGGAGAGCAGCAGTGCTGCAGAGACCTCAGGCGTCACAGGGTCAACTATTCCTGTAGGAGCTTCCAGTGAGGAGGACTAGCAAAAGGAAGGAGAGGGGGTTGCGTAAAGCAATATCCAACTTAAAAATAGAGAAGTAATGGATAGATTTTGCAGGTAGATTTTTCTCCCTCTGATCTGCAGAGTTCACATTTGGTCACACATCGGATGCAGAAGAGAGCCACAGAAATGATCTGCAGACTACTGACAAAACTGCAAGCTGGAGCTGTTGGAAACATTTTCCTGCTATCAGAAGATTTGAATGATGATTTCCTTCTTACTCGGCATTTCATGATTTGTGTGTTGTTGCTTGTTGCTGGAGAGTTTGGGCAGATGGCGTTTCCTCGGGTCTGAGGGATTTGTCTCTCCACCACCTGCTTGTAGTTGTCCAGACTCTCTCATTTGTGTTCTAGATTAACATTTGCTACAATACCTTTCTCTTCTCCTGATGTTTAGCTGGGCAAGAGGGAGAAAAAGTGCTCTCCTAAAGCAGAGGAGGCCTGGCAGGAGCTTGCCCTGGTGATTATAGAGTACAGTTGCTGTGCCGGGACCTCAATTCCTAACACTTCTTTGGTTTTAATCTTTTAGGCAAGCTCTCGCATTCCCTTTGAGAAGAAGCTGCCCTCCATCGAGATGTCACGGCACCACAGCCGGTTTGAAAGAGATTATCGGGCCGGGTGGGATCGCCGGGATTGGAGCTCCAACGGCAATCACGTCAGCAGCACCAACTGCAGCAGCGCCGCGAGCACCAACAGCAACAACCGCCCCGGGCTGCTGCCCCTGCCCATCGTCCCCTCCCGGCTCCCCACCCCGGCCACCGCCGCTTGCACCACTGTCAACAGCGATGTGATCACGAGCCTGGTGGCCAACTCGTCTCCAGCTTCAACTACCAAAGTAAGGATTTAGCTTTTTTTTCCGGGGTCGATGTGTTGAAGGGATGTTAGAGACGGAGCTTCATCTGTCCCTTTGCAAAATCTTTGTTCATGGAATAGCCAAGAGGAGGAAGAAAGAATTTCTGTGGGCACTCTAGGGTTTTTTTATTCTTTTGTGTTTTGTGCATACACTAGAGTAGGTCGTTCTTGCTCCAAGACTGAGGGTTCCCATGCTCCTGAGAGGCCCAAGCAGAGAAAATGCTTCTTTCCTTTCAGCACTGCTTACTTTTGGGCTTCCTATTGCTTTCCCTGGGACGTGTGGTTCCCATTTTTGCTTTTGGGAATGCTCTTGTCTGTTGACCAAGGCAGAGCTGTGGTTGACAACAAGTGGATGTGGTTTTCATCCAGAGGGAGTGGAAAGTAACCAAAGGGCATAATTTTGGCTGAATGGTGTTTTTTCTTCTCTTCAGTTGGTACTTCCCTGTAAGGTTTTCAAAGCCGCGTTCCTAGTGCAGGTTGGAGTGTAACAGTGGGACTGCTATACCCAGACTCTCTTATTTGTGCAGAAGCACGCACTAAGGAGTAAGAAAATGTTAAGCGGCAAAGAATTGAAATCACTAGTACAGCATTGGGCTTTTTTGTTCTAATATATAATTGGAAGGAAGAAGGTGACTTTTCCTTGTTTTTTTAAACATTTAGCTCTTTTAAATCTGCAAAGTACAAGTTGTTATTCCAGCAGAAAGTTGGGGTTTCTTTCTGCATACGAATTCAGGTAGAACAGCTGGGGAATAGAAAACCCTGGCAAATTGTAAAGGTGACCACAGCATTAGCAAAGTGAGCCAGAAGCACTGCTGGTTTTCTTTTTATGATATTTAACATTTTCTTTCAACTTGGTTTCATTTTAATAACTGCAAGTGCCAAATACAGCAGAGACAGACAGGGGGAAAGGAGACAATAAAGTTATTTAAAGTAAGCCAAGAGCAAGCTGAAATTTTACTGCAGTACCATTATTATATTGATTTTTTTTCACACTGTAGAAAAACAAGGTCAATGCTGCAGAAGGAAACATTAGGCCGAGGTTTACAGTGGGATTCGTTTTAAAATTTTTCCATGGCATCTTCAAATTATTTTCATTTGAAAGAAACGAATCAGATTCTGATCAAAACATATTTAGAGTTCTCCAGATGCTATCCACACATAGATGCATTTCAATCATGCTTTGTCTGGAGAAGATTGAGGCAATTTCAGAGCCAAAGCAGTCATGTCATTTATCATGACCTTTGTTCCTGGGTCTGCTTAGAGTCCAGTTATTGTCTGGGGCCGATCAGCCCTTCTCCCAAATGTTCCAAACCATTTTGAAGCATAGCAGAGCCAGTAAACCATGTGTTTATTGGGGGAGAGGAGGCAGAAACAGCAAGTTAAATGCCTTTTGATCATATGTTCAATGTGAACTGTCTTCTAAATTACCTTATTAGACAATTTTCTGATGACTTTCATTAGTAAGAATGTTTTGGCATGAATAGACCAAAAGCAATAAATAGACAGGAATGGAGGTAACATGGGACACTATTTACTCTGAGAACTGTTAATCAGCTGTGTAATCTCCCATAAAATAAATGTGTAAAAATGCGTACAGTCTTTGCCCCAGCCTTTTCTTCTGAGAATCAGCTGAACAGCTCTAAAAATTCAAAATTGCCTGTACTAAGGGAGGAAAAATTTTGAAAGAGAAGTGAGCTAGGTAGGGTGAACAGAGATGTAAGGGTATGGTGCCTAGCAAGCTTCCAACTAATGATGTGGAACAATGTCAGAAAAAAAACATCAGGTGCTTATACATACTCATGTTCACCCTGCCTGACTCTGTCTCACTCCTTCACACACAGCAGATTTACGCTTGTGGTTAGCAATGTAACCAGCCAGTGCCTCTCCCTTGTAGAAACCAGCTAACGGTTAGGCATGAAAAATTAAATCTGTATAATGAGAAAATCACAAGTCAGAAGACCAACGCAGTTGCTTGGTTAATTTTAAAAAGCCGGAACGTGCTGAGTTGCCTTGAGCTGTGGAGAGTTCCCAGTCTACCCTCTGCAGCCTTTTTGTGAGCATGTTTTGTGGGGTACCAGCGCATGGGGGGCAGGTGTCACCTTAACCTGAATTTCTTAGTTCTGTTTTGTAGTCGGGACTGGGATATTTGATTGCTTAGCTGCTCTTCTGCAGTCTGAACCTTCCCCAACATTATGACAGATGTGATTAAACTCAGTGGCAAGAGGGTGCCCCGCACAAGAGGTGACATGGTGAATAAAGAAAGTAATCATGGTGTTACGGAGCAAGAAGATTGAGAACCTGGTTCTCCTTTTGTGATAGTTCAAGGATATGGGTACAGCCAGCAATGTACCTCCAGGCTGAGGACAGAGAGGACTCTCTGTGTCATCCAGTTACCAGTTTTGACTTTAGCTGAGCTGGTTTGAAGATCTCAAAGTGTAGAGGCCAATGGTCCACCTCCCTTTGTTCCTGTTCCTACTAATTAATTATCCACCCAGGTAAAGGTTTGTTTCATTTTTTTTGCAAACCATTTAGCCTGTCTTCAAACTTTTGGTCCTTCGTTCCTCTAGTGTCCTGCTCTTTACCAGTTCTAGCAGCCTCTAGATAACTGTGCATCTTTTGCATCCTCTCCATTCTTTTTGCCTTTGAAAATATAGGTACCAAAACCATACGTGTCCTTTCAGCATCAGACTCGCCATTCCCTTGCATGGTGATAAAACTGCTCCCTTCCTCTGTTCCCATGTCTGCACAGCTAATAATTGCTCCAGACTATTTAGCCAAAGTGCTAAGTCAATAGTTATTAAAAATACATATACATGCCATCATCCTCCATTACATGTTATCAAACAGCGTCATAATCTTGTCAAAGACTGAAATGAAGTCTGTTTGACAGGAGCTGTCTTCTGGATATGTGTATTGGCAGACATTGGTCATATTCCTGTCCTTCAGCTCCCAATTATCAGAATCCTAAAGTGACAAATTCAAAATGGAGGAAAAAACTTTTTTCTCTGCCATGTAACCAGACTGTGAAACTCACTGTGTTGGTGATGGAATTGGTCATGGAATTCATAGATAAATGGTTTTAAGGACCACTAGACTATCTAATCTGGCTGAACCATTTGGTCTTTAAATTATTATGTAAATGTATGTAAGATTAAAGACTTCACCCGGAGTTATGTGATATGTGAACGGAAAAAGCGTTGGAAGGGAGAGAAAAAATTGATCAAATTAACTGTTGGAGAGAGGTGAAACCGTCTTTAGAGGGAAGCTTAAGATATATAACACCAACTATGAGGGGGCTGGGTTTGGTCTGTGTTTTTATGCTTCTGGAAGAGCTTTTTACATCTTTCTGTGGAGGGCTTTAGAAGGATTTTATTACTAATTATTAATGTGTAGGAGAACTTTAGAAGTAATTATACTTTGCAGACCTTTGAAATTTATTCTCAAAGCATACCTGTAACCTTCTTGCCACAGATGCTTTGGTACAAATCACACTTAGTGGATCTGCCACATTTAAGTGGTTACGGGTGTTTGGTCTGAGTTATTTAAACAAAAAAGCTGTATTTTCCTGAGCTTTATTTTTTTGCTGAACAAAATGACGATAATACTTTGCGCTGCTGTAACATCAGAGGCTGCCAGAAGACATCAGAAAAGCGATTTAAACCTCAACAACCTGTAAGAAATAGTTTAATGTTGCACTCCCAGTATACCAACAGGGAAACCGAGGCACTCAGAGGTAGCGATTATTGTTTTTTCTGCTCATTCTGTAACACTGTGAGCAAAGTTCCAGCTCTTTTACTCCATTCGGTTTTTCTTCCCTGGTGTTGTATCCAAAGCGTCGGGCCACAGGCCGGAGTCGGTGCAGTTTGAGGGGATGAGTCCTTCGCTGGAGGTACTTCCTCAACCTCTTGAATGCCTGAAGTAGTCGATAGGAGAGTGCTATTCCTGCCATTGAATGGCTGCGTTCGGGTCAATTTGTCACCCTCTGAGCCCAGTCCTGTATGACGATTGAGATCAGGTTTGGGTTTGTCTGTGTGTGGTGGAGTCTGAGGTTTTTTTCCTCCAGTGAGGTTATTTGTTGGTAGAAGGGAGCTATCAAAGAAATCCATATAAGACTGCAGCACTGCTTAAGATATTGGCAACAGAACAGTCTAAAATTATTTAAGGATGCTGCACACCATTCCAGCTATGTTTTCTGTTCATCTCAGCAGCACCTTCATTCTTTGTTGCTTTTCCGAATTACTTTGCGAGTTACTTGTACAATTTTCTCCATCAAAGCTCCTGTATCACAGCTTCAATTTAGAAGTGTTGTCATGGGCTGTAATTTGGAATTTTATTACCAAAAGATTTTTTGGTTATAGAACATTTACTTTTATCATCTCTATATTATTTTTAAATGCCTGAAAAGATTGATACATCAACAGAATCTGTGCAACGCCAGGCGAGATCTGATTTTTGGGTTTTTTTTCAACCTTAATTTTAAAACCCCTTTGCTTGGAACATAAATTGATTCTTAAGCCCCCACACACTTAATGATTTGTTATTCTCAAGGTTAAACCTATGACAAATTTTATAAAAATGCCAGTCTTCAGTTTTGATAAGATTTTCTCTCGTTGAGCTCAGGGATAACTATATAGTCTTAAGTCTTTAAATAGCATAACTGAGATGTGATCCTGGCCTCCTGTACTTGCAGTACTCCCGCGGCATTTAAGACTTGTGTGTTGTTGCTACTGTAGTTTTGATCCCAGTGTGGTTAGCCACAGTTCTGGTGTGGGAGAGAAGACAGAGATGGTAAAGCATTTGTTAACCTCTCTGGGAAGTCAGGCGAGGATTGCAGGGGAAAAAAATCGCCCCCACTGTCTTTGTCTCTGTGCATCACTGCAACTAAATAGTGTTAAAAAAATGCGTGGGGAGGGAAGAAAATTCTTACGTTCAAGGAAAAACAAGTCAGTATGGCTGAGGAATGCATGGTAAAAAGGAATAAAGTGGAAGGGGCAGAGAAGTAAAATGTTACATGCTTCTTTCCTTTAAGGTCCAAAATAATTTAGTTCCCTCAACAGCGGTCTGTCGTATGCAGATGATTTGACGTACGTTGTGGAATTTGTGTTGTCTGTTCTCTTTCTCCCGCTTCTGAGGTGATGATTTGCTAAGCTGGTGTATGGCTTCCACAAATATTTAAAATATTGATTAAGCAGAGGAAAAATAAACACGAATTGTTTTTCAAGTTACGCCTTATGTTGTACATGACTAATTACATACAACAATTTGCTCTGCAACGGTAACTGAAATTTATGTACTCTTTTTATTATAAAACATAAGAGGCTTGCATAAAGAGAGAGATTATAAATATTGGAATACAACCGTTGCTAGAAAACAGTCAAAACATGCAGCGAGGAAGTGTATAGGATTTGCTCTTCCAGCTTCTCTGTGCAAAGCTACTCTTCCACTCCCCCGAGGGTTTGTATTGATGGTTGGCATATTTTTGTCACCATTTCAGATAGTAGCCTGTCAGTTCTTTGATCTGGATAGTAGTGGTCCAGCCCAAGTGCAATAATGGCAAAAATCTGTGTTAAAGGTCCTCCTGATGCTTTTGGCAAATTACTGCGACGATAAGTGAGCCTTCAGTTGCTGGATGTCAAGTAGTGCAACTGATTTTTTTTTCCAGGAGCATATTTTTACCTATGGATAAATATTTAAAACAGAGTAACATTCACTTTCATTGGTAAATGAGATGCAAGCCTGTTCCCACCTATGCAGAGACTTCTGGTGTATATGAAACTCTAATTACAGCAGACTATTACATGAATGTCTAGGAAATCAGAGCAATTTCCAGAGTGTGAAACACTCGATGGTTTGTAACAGGACAAGGGCAGATTTTCCCTGGCACCCAAATCACGTTCTCCTGGTTCTCTCGGTTTGAAAGTTCAAGAAGTTTTGCACAATTTACCTGTTGGGGTGACATGCCTTTTAACTGGAGTACAGCTTCCAGACTGTGCCTTCTGTAAGGAGCCTGCAAGCAAGGAAAGGCAGCCAAAGTGTATGACGTCAGTGATGATGTGCCATTGCTTCAGCCCAGCTAGGGTGAAAGCAGCACAGTTCATCACAAAAAAATATCATTATAGCATCCTCCTGGTATCCACAAATAATTTCGAGAGTTGCTTTTGAGGAATCGACAGAGTTTGTACCAGGAATGAGAGGAGGAAACACAGAGATTTGATCGTTTACCAGGAGACTTTTTTTCTTTTTGCTGGACCAAATGGACCAAATGGGGCGTAATTGTGCCACCAAGGGACAAGAGAGCAAAGTGAGATCACTGGTGGGTTCCAAAACTGACATGTTGAAGGCCTTGAAGTACAGGAACCAGTTCTTCCCTTTGGACAAACTGGAGAGATGCCTTGGGCAGTTTTCAGGCTCCTCTGTAGAAAGCTATTCTTAATGATCTGTGGCCCTAGAGAGGGCTTAAACTCTGCTGATGATCTCTCACTTCCTCTT
This sequence comes from Burhinus oedicnemus, assembly GCA_008921705.1. Lineage (NCBI taxonomy): Eukaryota > Metazoa > Chordata > Aves > Charadriiformes > Burhinidae > Burhinus > Burhinus oedicnemus. The sequence goes on from VFFE01007147.1 coordinate 1,679,520, forward strand.
ACCATCTAATTTTAGTGGTTTTTCTCAGATGTATCTTTACATATTTTTCATAGTGTAGAAATTGGAACATACAAAATGTGGTTTTAGTTTGTCAACTTTTGTGGATACTTTATTGGACTGAAATTGGTCTGAAAGCCCTGGCATGCTAATTAATCTGTAAAGTCATAAAAAGCTGCTTGGATTTTTTGACTTGCAATGTGTTTATCATCTGTTGAAAGAGCTAAGAGGTCTGGCCAGTTTCTAGGCCCAGTTCCATTTGAAGATGAAAGGCAGCGTTTTTGAAGCACTAATTGACGTAGCCAAGTACTTACAAGGTCACAAACATGACAGCTTTGGATAAAGAAAAAGGAGTATTTCTAGGCTTTGGCACTTTGATCAAAAAGTATCTTGACTTCCAAAAGGGATAAATATCAGTAATAACAGTAACCTAAACAGAGTGTGTGTTGGCCGGGATTTAAGTGCTTCATTCCTTGAAATGATTTAGAGTTCTTTTTATTTTCTTATTTCTTTCTCATGATTACTTCCTTTTCACATGTATTAGTTGCAGATTATCCATTAAAAATGCAGCAGAACATATACTTCTGCCATTCAAGAGGCATGGGTGTTTCATTAGAAAATTTGTCCCAGCCTCCTGTCAGGCTAAAAAAGCCGGTCTGAGAGATTTCTTGCCTACGATTTGCTTTTGATTAATAGAGGTTTTATTTTCAAGGAGCGGTACTTCTGAAGGAGGGCAGGTTATCTGAGTCGTAGATGCATAAAATCCTAAGGTTGGTTGCTGTCGTTGAGCAACATACTGCTGTTGTCACCATCAAACTTAGCTACAAAAAGGATTTTACAAGGAATCACTTTGCAGTTTCCTATTATTTTTGCCTAACTTCACCAGGTGGACCCTGGAAACTCTTTTCAAAAAAGCTGATCCTTTCTCAACTAGGTTAATTTCTGATTTTGGTGTTGCATAAAGAGGTTAGTGGCAGAGAAATCAAGAGGTGGGATGTGTGGATTAAGGTATATGTTGGGTCCAGAGGAACCCGATGCAAACAGTTTGCAGAAGGCTGTAGAAGTGGTTGGGTGGGATGTCTCCATATGATTTTTGTGATAAGTAACAGGAGAACAGTGGTCATTTTTAAAAACACAATTTAAATGCTTATCAGAAGGAAAATAAATTGTTTGCCACACAGATAATATTTTCTTGATGGCATTGGTTTCCTCAAATTGCTGATTGATTTGCAGTTTTCAATTTACAAGCTGCTTGCAAAACAAATGAACCAAATGAATAAAAAGAAAGAAAGAAATAGAAATGAGCTAAGCTTCACCTCTCCCTGTGATTTCTATGGGCCTTGAGTTCCTGCTTGGTATGACAGTCATCTGTGAAGCTGATAGACATAAAAATAAATTTGGCCCTGGGAGTGATAAACAGTGCATTGAACTCTGCTCTCTGCCTCCATGTACTGCTGAACGTTGCACCTGCAAGCGCCGGACATGGGCTGATGCACTCTGGGCATACCGGGAAGCTCTGATCAGCCAGAGTTGACACTCCAAACTGACATTAAAGCAGCACCACCGCCCTGTCTACAATCCTGAAAATCCAATTGAAAAAGTGCCCAGACCTTTAAGAGGAGCACAAGGATCTTGTGACTTGATGGCACGAAACGCAGGCAGCCTGTGCTGTTTCGACGGAGGAATCCTCTGTCGGTGCCGCAGAAGTAATGCCGGGAGTCACATTACATCAGCGATGCTGAACTCCGCTCCGTCCCGTCTGAACAGTGCACACAAGGTGCAGATATCTTCTGCATAAATGGAAAGACAGTGACTCACTAGCTTGTGAGCGGGCAAAACACAGGCTTATTGTCAACGCCTGCAAGAGCACTGCAGGGGAGACCACGAAAGGAATTCCTCACCCTTTCTCCCGACCACAGCTTCACTCTCTAGAAACAGCTCTGACAGAAATTTATAATCGAGCATTCCTTTTCAAGGTAGTATGTAGAAGAAGGATAAACTTGCGGGTACCCAAGTTATTTTGTTGGGTTTTCTCTTGGAATTTGAAGCATTGCTAAATGTCCAAGTGTTGGTTTACTGCTCTAGCACTCTGTTCCTGGATGAAATGGGAACTTTTCAGCAAAAAAAAAATGCAACTTTTACTTTGATTTGGAGCCTGGAGAGTTGGGCAGAGAGAAACATGATGAAGTTCAACAAGGGCAAGTGCAGGGTCCTGCACCTGGGGAGGAATAACCCCATGCACCAGTACAGGTTAGGGGCTGACCTGCTGGAAAGCAGCTCTCTGGAAAGGGACCTGGGAGTCCTGGTGAACAACAGGATGACCATGAGCCAGCAATGTGCCCTTGTGGCCAAGGCGGCCAATGGCATCCTGGGGTGCATCAAGAGGTATGTGGCCAGCAGGTCGCGGGAGGTTATCCTCCTCCTCTACTCTGCCCTGGTGAGGCCACATCTGGAGTATGGTGTCCAGTTCTGGGCTCTCCAGTTCAAGAAGGACAGGGAACTGCTGGAGAGGGTCCAGCAGAGGGCTACAAAGATGATTAGGGGGCTGGAACATCTTTCTTCTGAGGAAAGGCTGAGGGTCTTGGGTCTTTTTAGTCTGGAGAAGACCGAGAGGGGATCTCATCAATGCTTCTAAATACTTAAAGGGAGGGTGCAGGGAGGATGGGACCAGTCTTTTTTCAGTGGTGCCCAGTGCTAGGACAAGAGGTAATGGGCACAAACTTGACCATAGGAAGTTCTATCTGAACATGAGGAGGAACTTCTTTCCTTTGAGGGTGGCAGAGCACTGGAAGAGGCTGCCCAGAGAGGTGGTGGTGTCTCCAACTCTGGAGACATTCCAAACCCGCCTGGACGCCATCCTGTGCAACCTGCTGTAGGTGACCCTGCTGTGGCAGGGGGGTTGGACTAGATGATCTCCAGAGCTCCCTTCCAACCCCAGTGATTCTGTGAATTCTGTTCTGAATTTTCCCAGAAGTCAGTCTGCCTCTTCTGTTTTTGGTTGTTCTCTGCTCCCGTCAAGCTGAAATATATGTGGTTGTTACCTGCTACAATTTAGCGTCACCAAACTGGTTCACTTTGGGAAACAAAGCTTGTAGAAGTTCTGCAGAGAAATACATGCTGTCTGTAAAGTGGTGTTTGTGTGTAAAGCGATATGCACCCATTGTATAAATAATGAATAATAACTAGTAATAAATTCTTCATATCATAGCGTTACTTCTTACTGTTCATGATCCCAGTTCTTTTATGGTAATCCTGAAACAAAGCACTGAGAAGTATGTGAACAATATTGACTACTGCTAAGTTGTTGCACAAACATGTCAAGAAAGGCTGTGTAATTTGAATGTTTAAGATTATATACTGTTTATATGATAATATTATATATAATTAAAGTTATCCTTTTATCCCAAAGGAACTCAAAGTGTTATGCAAAGTCTATGCATTCAAAACCACTGAAGTAATGCATCAAGGTACATTTGTCAGCCAGCAAGTGGAACGCTCCCAAAGAGTAATGCTGAGTATAATTTGACCACGTGTTCCCTTGCAAATCCAAATTCTTTCTCAGAACTGCCAGTCTTTGTAAGAGGAACTGTGTTGTACAAGACCCTGCAGTGCCCCCAGAAGGATCCAGTTGTTCATCAGTGACAACCTCCTGTTGTTGCAGGAATTGCTCAACCAGCGTATGAGAGCCAAGCAGGCATGGCTGGAGGCCATTCTGCCTGAACAGGGAAATCCTGGAGAATCATTGAATGGTTGAGTTTGGAAGGGACCTCTGGAGGTCATCTGGTTGACAAGGGACATGAAGAGCTGTAAGAAGGGTGCCTATAAATATATTGGCAGCAGAATGAAAATGTGGGCTTGGTGCTCAGTGGGTTAAGCGACATAGTCCCACTGGCAGTGGGATGAGTGGTCAATATTGGGGCTGATGACATTTAATATATAATAATTAACATTGCAATGAATACACAAATAACAAATTGAGGGGAGCAATAAATATGCTAGAGGGAAGTGCCGCCGTTAAAAAGGACCAAGATGAGCTGGAAGAATGGCTTACTAGTACCCTCATGAAGCTCAGCAAAGACAAATGCAAAGTCTTGCACCTGGGATCTAATAATCCCATGCAGCCGTACAGGCTGAGCAGTGATGGGCAGAAAGCAGCTTTGCAGAAAAGGACCTGCAGGTCCTCGTGGAGACCAAGTTGAAAGTGAGCAGTGGTGACGATGAAGGTCAACCAAATGCTGGGATGTATTAGCAAGAGACTAGTGAACAGTTCAAGCAAAGTGTTCATTCTCCTCTGTCTATCACTTCTGTGACTACGTCTCAAATACCATGTCCAGTTTTGGGCTCCTAAGTGTAAGACAGACACTGACATACTGGAGCGAGTCCAATGGAGATCCACCAAGATAATTTGGGGACTGGAGCACAAGACGTAAAAGGAGAAGCTGAGAGCTGGTCTGTTGAGCCTGACGAAGAGAAGGCTCAGGGTGAGTTTGATTCCTCTTCAAGCCTGTCTAATAGGACAGTATAAAGGAAAGAGACAGATTCTTCTCAGAAGGGCCCTGTGAAAGGAGAAGCAGCAATGAGCACGAGTTACAGCAAGATAGATTCTGATTACATATAATAAAAAAAATTGATTCTCAGTGCAGGGTCCAAAACTGGAGCAAAGGCCCAGAACAGCTGCAGAATCTCCACCATCAAAAACACTGCAAGATCATCTGGACATGACCAGGAGCACACTGATCTAACATCAAAGTTTGCCTTGTCATGAGCAGTAGTGAATCAAGTGATCTACAGAGGTCCCTTCCAACCACAAACATTCTGTGATACGATCCTGACATCATCCTAGAATTGAATCACCACTTAAATATACTTCACAAGGCAGAGGTGTTGTCAGTTTGCTTTAAAACAATACCCAGAATCCTCATCGGCCAATAAATACTAGAACTTTGGATTTATTTTAGGTCTTCTGAGCCTAACTGCTATCTTGGCATAGTCATCACAGTTTTATTTTTGAACAGCTTGTTTCCTTTAGAATTTCTGCCTCATGCTGGGATGGAGTAAGACTGAATAATTTATCTTCCTTTTCCTCAAAAGCTAAGCAATAGTTATACCCCACATGGATTTGAGACATTATTCTCTTTCTAAGCTTCCATTAATTATCTTTATCATCCCTGCTTTTAAAGGTCTAGCATTTATCTTTGCAAGGTTCTTCAAGCTGGATTATAGAGGAAAATTTGAGTGTATTAATTCCATTCTTCCTCATTAAGTTTTAAACTCCATTTCATAAACATTTTTTCCACTGCTGTCAATAATTCTTCTGGTAGCTTTCCTGTGACCAGAGTGTCTGATGTGTAGAATTGATGGTTTTTAAGGTCATCATACACATGCATAATTATCTCAGATGTGCTGCTTTGATTAAGACATACACATGTATACAGTTTTTGAAGATACGGATCAGAGATACTTTGTCACATACAAAGCTGCCATTCACCTTGTTTTCTCAGCCTGCTTAGAAATATGAACTGCTTTACCATAATGTTTAGGTCTGGAGCAGTGCAGGATAATGCTATTTCACGTTTTTTTTAGATGTCATCTGATCTGTGGATTGTACAGTCATTTCAAGTTTTCAGTACATCCATCTTCATGTTACCTAGATAATTCCTGACTTTTCCTGTAAGTTGCCATTGTTTCCATCACTGATTGGTTTGTAAAGGGACAAGGCAGCAAAAGGTCAGTGTTAGCGCTCTGTGAAGATTGGAGCATGCTCTTTGATACAGTGAACCAAGTGGAGTGAGAAAGCACCTTTCTAAAATAACCAGAAGTAAAAGAGTAGAGCAAGACATCTATAAATTCAGCCGGCCAGACCCAAGCTGACCACTTAAGTTTGTGTTCCTCCTCTGTTCCCGGTGGGCCACGTTGCTCCTCATGTTGTGCTGGGTGATTGTCCCATACAGTAGGGCAGCGGAGACTGTGATGGAGAAGGAGAAGGAGAGGCTATGGGCTAGCTTTGCTCAACCTGGAGAAGAGAAGGCTGAGGGGGATGTGATTGCTTTCTTCAGCTTCCTAGTGGGTGGTTTTATGGAGAAGACGCTGCCAGAGTCTTCTCGGAGGTGAACAACAGGACAAAAGGCTACAAACACTGGGTTGTTATGGATGTCCCATCCCTGGAATTGTTCAACACCAAGTTGGATGGGGCTTTGAGCAACTTAGTGGAAGGTGTCCCTGCCCATGGCAGGGCAGTTGGAACTAGATGATCTTTAAGGTCCCTTCCAACTCTAACCATTCTATGGAGAAGACACTGCTAGCGTCTTCTCAGAGGGGCACAAAGGGCAATGCACACAAAAGTCGGCAACAGTGATCCTGATTAGAAAGAAAGAAAAAATTGCTCACACTGAGAGTAGCCAAGCACTGGCACAGGTGCCCAGAGACGTTGTTGCATATTCTGAAGTTATCCAAAACTTGACTGGACAAAGCCCCAAGCAATCCAGTGTAGTGTTAGCCTGCTCTGAGTGGAGGATGTACCTGGTGGCTTTCAAGAGCCCCTTCCAACAAAACCAGTCTGGTTATTTTCTGGTAGTGAAAGCCTGCAGACAGCTGTGGAGAGGAGTCTTTGAGGAAAGTCTGTCTAGACTCTTAAAAGGTTTCCTTCAGAGAACAAAGAGGTGGCACCTGCCACGCAAAGGTAGTTATGGAAGTTACCTTGACCTTGGCAAGAAGTCTGCAAAGCCGGTCTTGCTTACCTAGCCTTGTGACCTCTTGGCAAGGAAGCAGATTTGCTCTGCAGCAAAGACCTTTTGGGTCATTCTTTTCATATGGAACAAAGAAGGTTGTTCAAAACCAGAGATAAGGCAATTGCAGCAGTGGTTCAGCAGCATGCCTTTTTGCATCTAACTCTTTGAACGAGGAGATTAAACAAAACTTAAGCAACGCTGTGAAGTTTGTGGACCAGTCTATGCTTTCATTCACTTATCTTTTTGCCTTTCCACTTCACTCTCGACATCATTGTCCTTCTTCCCCATTTTCCATCAGGCACTTGATTTAAACTCTTCTGACACTTCCCACAGTGTATCTGAGTGTACTGGAAGCGCCCTAGCTTGCTGGCAACTACCACGGAATCATGGGTAAGAAATGAAACACACTCGGCGCATACCACAACTAGTTTGACCTTCTGTTGTTTTGGCAAATAAAACACCTCTGTGGAAATAAGGTTGTCTGGAAAATAAAACTTGATAAAAAACCAGAAGAATAAGGAAGGGAATCATGAAAATGCATGGAGATTTTAAATGTGGTCAGATACTCATTTCTTTTTTTGTGTCTGTTTTCCGGCCAGCTCTGCTCACAATACAACTGCATTTGGCTAGGTCTACGCTAGTAGATTAAGCGGTGCCAGGGCACAGACCCAGGAGCTGGAACTTGACCATCTATACCATTAAATTGTTAGCACAGGCTTTGCCTCGCGTTCGGTCTCGGCCAGCTAGTGCTGTCATAAACAATTCCCAGGCATGGCTTGGGGATTAGCGAGGGCCAGCAGCCGTTCCCAATCAGCAGTTTGGATAGAACCACCTTGTTTTGGAGGGTAAAAGTATATAATCCTGTGAATGTGGCCAGGCCATGTCATTTGGCCTCAGAGCTGTATAACAGGTCCTGGCCCTGTTTAGTTTTCTAGTTACTGGGGTGGCTTTGTGTTTGAGGCACATGTAATTGGTTTTACTTGACTCTCCAGTTTAATACTTGACTGAGTTGTATCTGAACAATAAGGAGCACAAGCACATCTCCACTTTATTCTTTCAGCCGATATACCTGTGCAGTAGGATGGTGTGGTCTACCTTCATTGTAAATTGTCACAGAACTAGAATGGTTTGTGAACCCACTTTCCCGTTATGAATAGAAATATGTCTAAAAGTGTATCTTCTAGGGAGTTGTTTCAGTTGTTTTTCAGAAATCTTTGTCATGGTTTTGTACATGGGCCACCAATTGCTGGCAAATTCAGTTCCTGTATCGGAATGAAGAATACGTTCTGCAGATGTTCCTAGTGCCAGGGAATGATTTTTATCTTTTCTGTTGGATCTGGAAATAAGAGAATGTGTTAGATATTGGATGGATGTTGGCATACAGCTGGTGTGAAGGATCATGTTAGCCATTAAGTGGTGAAGTAGAAACACCTCTCGCTACCTGCACAATTGATTTTTCACTTAGTAGACTGTCTATTCTCTTCCTTTTTCACCACAGCATTGAATAGAAAATAATACTGCTTTCTGCCAATGAAGGCCAAATAAACCTGTGATAGTTGCCAGGACTGGGGAAATTCCAAGAGTATGGTTATATCCTTTTGTCCTGCCCTGTTTTCATCTGCACGCTTCCATTTCCATCTGCTTGAGATACAATTCTGTAAGCATCTTGATTTTTTGGAGATAAATTATGAATGCCTTTTATTAACAGAAGTTGCCTGGTTCCCTGAGCGGAGAGCTCCACGCTGCCGTGTTGGTGCATCCTTCTAGCGCTGCAAGAAGGGAGACCTGAGGTTTTGCTTTATCTTCAGCATTTTAGTCATCATATGAACTAAAATTAGTGTTCCCACAAGTGGCTCTCACAGGGCGCACACCCTCGTGCACAGGCCAGAGCCTGTGCAGACAAAATTAAAGTAGCACGGTTAATGTGTGTGTCTCCATATGGGGTGGATTTGGCCTTGATTTTCAGTCAGTGCTGACAAATTTGGAGACTTTTCAGTGCCAGGTATTTTATCTGAAGTATTTATCGCAGAATATGTGCACTGGTCCATTTATGATGGGCCTGTGTTATATTTGGGTTAATTCCCCTCAGAAGAGGCTATAGAAACAAAGCTTGGTGCGTCTCACCTGTGATGTTGTTTCTTGAAGAGCTCTGGTGACTCACCTTCTTCATCCCATCAACCATAAAATCTGCCAAATCTACCGTACCTTTGTAGAGGAACAGTTTATGAGTCTGTTTGATGAACAGCTTAGGGGTTAATAGTGGGGTGTTTTGCCAGCCAGGTTCAGTCAAATGTAACGCTGTTAGCACCGGGTAGTTGTTCAGTGTTGTTGGAAATGAGCTTCTGTTTCTCAGTTCTTTTCCCTTTGTGTTTCTGCTTCATTGTGTTTAGTGCCCTGGCTGTTCGCTTTTCCTTTGGAGGTGAGTGTTCCCGGACAGAATAAAAGTACATAGATGGAGCAATGTGCAAATGTGCGTACCGCTGCTGAAGCCCTTTTACAAGCGCTAGACTGCTTGGAGAAAGAAAGAAAGAAAGAAATGCAGTTGCGGGAAGCGAATCTAAATAAGCTCCCACTCCACCTTTTTCAATTTACTGGAGGAAATATCTTTCTTCATATCATTTGACTTTTTGATTGTTAGATCAAATTGAACCAGTTGGAATGAGCCTCAGTGATCAGAAGTCCTGAAAAACCTCTGTTTAGCTGCTCTCTGGTCTCTGTGCAATTGGTTTGCTTAAATTTGCTGTAATAACCTTTTAAGAGTCGTGTACCCATTCTTCACTGAGGACCCTGCTGTGCATTGTGATTATGTTATCTGTTGCCTCCCTGAACGTTTAACGTGATCAGTGTTGTGTTGTGGGGCTTGGTTTTGGGGGGAGTTTTTGTCTAGGCCTGTTATTGCCCCCCCCTCCCCAGCTTCCACAAGCTTTGCCTTTCAAAATACACACCTACATTTCTTGTTATCTATCACTCTCCATGTGTCAGTCCTCCTTTTCTTCTTCCCCCCTCCCCTTTCCTCTTTAAAGTATCTGCTTAGTAAAGTATTGAACAAGCATGCTGAGTAGCTCTGATAATTAGGTAATTTGAATTCGGCGATGGATGTTAGATGTGAAGTCGTGGGATGGAGGCTGGTTGTGTTGGAAGGCAATGTATTCTGTCTCCGGGTAGGAGAGAGTTGAAATGCCCTTTATATCAGCACCGCTCGCCAGCCAGCCGAGGGTACGGCGTTGAACATAAATGGGATTGCATGGCCTTGTTCGCCCTCTTTCTCAGGGAAAGCAGCAGATGTTGACAGTGAATATAGTGAAGTGCAAACGGGTAAAATAATGAACTGAAGTGGTAGCTTAATGGAATTATTAATGGGATTTGTGTTCAAATAGTGAACAAGGATTGATTTTTATTAACATAGGTTTTACACATGTAAACTTATGCAAAAGATTATACCACACTTTTCCTTCTCTAGCGGAGTGTTTATAGAGTATGCTGTATGCGCAGGGTTCTCCGAACTTCTTTAAATATTGCCCTTTCTCCCACTTACCTCACGGCGCTTCTCAGTGTGTAGCACTCCATATAAATCTGTCTAATACACCCAGAGATTTAACTGAACAGCGAGGAAACCTTGAAATTAAAACTGAAGTAGTAGGTGTTCAGTGGGAGTTTGGTGTTTGCTTGTTCATTCTCACCAGAATAAAAGGTGGGAACATGACAGATAGCTCAAAATGCTAAAGTGCAACTCTCTGCGAGCAGTGAGGCCTCTGCCAGAAGTGGCTATATGCCTACAAGGTGGTGGCGGAGATGTCATAATTATGAGCTGACATTTAAAGAAATGTCAGAAGCATTCAAACAAACCCCTGCTCAGCTTCCACCCATGTATCTTTTTGTGTCCCCCAATCCTGCCATCTGTTATCCCAAGGACTCTGGTTTTGATTACCTTTTTGTTTGCTTACCTGATAAATGTTTTGTTTGTCCTCTATGCCTGGCATGTGCTTCCGGAGATTGTTTGCAAGCCCCTTGCCCTCCCTGTACGTGGATTTCTCCAAAAGAACTGTTTACTGCAGTGATACTGGCAAAAACTAATCCTCTGATTATGGCTGGGCTGTGAGTATTTCTGAATGCATCTGTATTTAGGAGCAGACTTTGCCAAATACCTGTTCGGAGTGTGTGTACAGAAACACATATGGTATAACTCAGCGTCGTTACCTGTCATCTACTTACTTGCTTCTTGTGTTATTTTCTTCGCACGTTGTTTTCTTGTCTTTTTTGGATGTGAGCTCCTCAGGGCAGGGACCGTACCATTCCTGGCATTTGGGAAGTTCTTTGTTCCATTTAATAGATTTTTATTGCTACGTGTCTTTTGAAAATCAAAGAGAAATGCTACATTGGCTTTCTGCCTTGGTGGGGCAAGGTCTCTGCAAAGTTCATTGGCGACCATTAAAAAAGACTCCACCCAAAGCAGCTGCCATACTTTACTGGTATTAGTGATAAGGCTAAAGCGTGTTTTATGCTGCTAATCCTGGCTCGGTCCATAAAAGATAAGAACAGTCATAGTAGGTGAGACTCTGCATTCATACGGCTCGATATTTTGCCTCCAGTGGGAGATTTACATTCTAAGTATGCTGTATATATACATCCCGGGTATGCACTTCCCGCAGCCTGCAGCTTGGGGACTTCTTTAACCACGTGTATCTTTGTCTTTCAACCATCAAGTAAAACATGAAGTATATGCTTGCCTTCAAGCATGCAAGTAGCCCTATTGACCTCAGGATGGCTATTTTCATGCCTACTGTTTAGTATGTTTTCTATCGTTTAGATGGATCGAGACTTTCCTATGGAGAGACACCCATGGCAGGTACTTGCTGGTGAGCAAAACTGAAGTGTGCTTGAATCTGCCTGGTCCTTAAGAGCTGTTTTCATTAGGGAGAATGAATTCTTCACACACACATCAGTATCTGGAGGCACGCACAAGAGGGACAGGACTCGGCTCATGTCCATTCATCTTGCATTACCCGGCCCAAAAGACCAAGTGATCTCCAGCCGGGTAGAGGAGGGAAAGCCCACTGAGCAAGCCTTGACTGCTGCTTAGAAGCCATAGTTAAGACACTTAGTGAAATAGTGGCATTTTAACAACCGTAAATGTGCATGTAAATTACAGCTGGTAATTCTGTAGAGTCAGATGGATGCAAGGCCAAGCTCAGATGCACAGTGTTGTAGCAAAACTAATCTCTGTTCGTGCTTTCTATTTCCAAAAAAATTGCTGACCATGTGATTTTTTATTGTAGAATCACGTTAGTCCTGGGGTAGAAAATATTGGGTAAAATATATTGTACCATAATTCATATTAATGGAAATTCAATAATGACAACCTGTCATCCACAGAGATTAGAAATGAGTCCAAATGTTGTGCTATAAAAACATTAAAAAGGCATTATGAATTAGAATCTATTGCACCATGTTTTGCTCGTTATAAATAACGGAGGGAAAAACTAGTCCTTGGAAGTTTTTGGATTGTCCATTTTAAGAGAAGCCAGCAATTAGTTTCTAGAGCTGACTGTGCACCATTGATCTGACTTATGGATTTCATAAATGCAGTGGTCTGCTAATTTAATAAACTTGCTCAATCTGTTTTTAAACAGAGTACAGAACTTTGAAAAATGATTTCCTTTCAAACTAAAATTAACTCTTATGGCTTTTAAACATGAGATTGTGATATGTGCTTCCAGTTTTTCATTAAAATACCTTCTGGTTTCACATTTTTCCTGAGATGGGCTAGACGCTTACAGCTCATGTTTTATTATATTAAATACTCGTATTTCACTTATGCTAATTTGGCATCGAGCTATGAATTGGAGTTCTTAGGCAAACCTTTATTTGGTTCTACATTGTCAATAAAGTTTACAGCTGCCTACAAAGTTTACCACTGCCAAAAACTTAGGTATAACTGTTTAGTAAACTAGGACTTGTCATATACTGGACAGAATATTGATATGCTAGATGTGATATCTTGTCTAAGTAGTTTGTGTGTGAGTCTGCAAATTTTAGGGGGAAAACTCACAATGTTTTCAATAGATTTGCAGCAAGCTGAGTAAAGGGAGAATTCCGTCTCGAATTAATGTGTACTCTCAAGCATGAGGTGTGATTATTCCGTCTCCAGTCTATTTTATCTGTTATAACCACAGTAAGTCATAAAACAGTTCAAGCTGCTCTTGAAATCTGGCAGCTTTTGCAAATCTAAAACCTATCTGTTGGACTTTAGGTGTAGAGAGGTCAAATAGTGTGATGGCAAATTCTGTCAAATGAGTTTCAGGATTTGGTGATATCATATCCATTAGTGTCCAGGGAATCTTGTAATCTGAATTCTTTCCCCCTCCCTGTGTTGAAGCATATAGTGTAACTAGGGACCAAAGTCTTCCATGTTAAACATAGTCTGAACTTTATACAGTATAGATCCATCCTTCCTTCCCTACACCAATCTATGCAAAATGTATTGTAACATGAATTACCATTGACAGGGTAACTGAAGGATCTTTGGTCAGGTGCCAGTTTTAATTCATTTGTTATCAAGACCAAGAAACGAATGTGACAGTGACAGTAATAATTATCTTCTTCTGTAAAGAAATGCAATACAAGCTTACGCATTTTGGTTAAAGGGGAGATAAGGAAGAGTAAGGCAATTATATCTATTATACACTTTTGACCTGTGTTTTTATTGGTCTTGACAAGCTTAGAAAGTATGATGGTACATCCTGGCCAAGGAACACCTAAATTAAAATAAAACAACTTTCAACTGCTAGCATATTGTACTGCAGACTGATAAATTGCTTTTTCAGAAATCAGCTCTGCTGCATTTTTTAATAAAGGTAATGGGCTAGGACAGACAATAGTGGGTTGCTGTCTGCTTAGTGTATTCTGGATACAAAATGAAATTCCCTCAATCTTATTTAATGTTACAGGTTTGGGATTTCGGAGGAATAAATGAAAAATCAATGGCATTTGCAACATAACACAATATTGGAGCACCAGGAGTCAGGGAAACTAGCTAGCGACTGGCCTTGAGGACTCTTGGGCTACTCTAAGCTTCAGGACTCCCACTAATTTTTTTTTCCCTCTTTCACCTCCTACAGATTCAGGAATAATACTATTTAATTTTCTTTATTCTGTCTCCGTTGGATTCCTTGAACAGCTCTTATGAACTGTTTGAACATGGACAACTTTGAAATTCCTACCTAGGCAGAGGTCTGGTTGTTGCTGATATTCAGACCATTTTGGGGTGTTTCCATCCTGTAAGATCTTTTGAAAGAGCCTGAGGAGTGAGTTGGCACAAGCATGAGCATTTTGAAAAATTGACTTGAGGAAGAAGCAAGCTTCTGCTTGATGTAGGGTCAGGACTGTGGTCACATAATTTTAGGTATTAATCTTTTCTGAGTATTTAGGTACTGTTACAGACTTTGGAGCCTAGCTTTGGAAAAGCCTTGACTAAAACTAAATGGAGATGCTTCAAGAAAAGTGTCTGTAAAATGCAGGCTTGCTGCAAGTCTTTGATTTGTCCTTATATGGGGAAATATAATGATGTCAGGCCAGTGGCAAAGAGGCAGTGCTCCATGCTGTTCACTGCTACCGAAGTTGAGCTTGTCAGTCCTTGACCAAACTGAGAAGTTGACAGTGTCATCAAGACCAAGCCCTGAAGGCCTGGCTGTGAGGCTGCGTCAGTTATCTGAAAGACTGAGCTCATGGACTGTGTCTCATGGTAGGAATGAAAGAACAGACTTGGCAATATTTCCCTTGAAAAGTGATCTTCCTGAAGACAGCAATCTTTCTGCTGCTCATTGGGCCATTCTGCACATCTGCGTCCTCTCTCCTGATCCTGACAAAATGTTCCTTCTCTCTGCCAAGTTTTCTCCTGACTCATCAAGTCTTTCAACTGTATTTGCGCTCTTCCTAATGAAAAAAAGAAAACAGAAAGAGCTGTTTCTTTTTAATGAAATTTCTTGTATGAAAACAGAAAATCTCGAATTGTCTCATTGATCTTTTTTGTTTTGTTTTATTACTTAAGCACTAAAAATGAAATACATGAGACATAAATGAACTGGCTCATCTTTTGTTTCTTTCCTGCTCTTGGAAGGCGTTATTTTTTGTGCCTACGATACAGATTTATCATATATAATGCACTTTTTTTTTTGCTTCTCATCCATTTTCATGCCTTTCCATTTACTTTTACCTCCAACAGTGTTGGGTACCTAGAAGCTCTCTGTTGCACTCCTGAGAACAGGCTAAGTCTAGCGGATGAGGCACAAGGAAAAGTTTAGGGAAACCTGAAGCCTAATACTATTCCGCTTGACAGCTTCTGATGAATCACTGAAGCTTTGATTCACCTTCTATATCTTTATCCATCCAAATGTTAGGCATCTATTTAAAGCTAGCTTGTAGCCTCCCTTTTCATTCAACAGAGAGGAGTATCACTCTCCAAAAGATGATTTTTCTCATCCTAAAATTAGTGGGTTGAAGCTCTCCTTTGGCATTCTTTTCTGTTCCCATTGGCTACAGAGGGACCCTGTAGATCACTTTTGGATATCTCCTATTGAAACAAAGCCCGTCCTCACATTCTGTATCATTTTATCCATCTATGTCAGCAAAAGCTATATTAGTACTTAAAGATCTAAATGTGAAAAACATGTTCTGCAAATGGTTATTGATATTGTAAGTATTATTATTATTATTATTATTATTATTATTATTATTATTATATCATCATCCACCTGCTGAGGAAAAAACTCACATCTCACATACTGAATCGTTCGAGTGGCAGAAACTTTGCCCAGTGTTTCACTGCATACATTTATTTCCCCCTTTTATTTTGCTTTTCCTTTTGCTGTTCTTCATTAATGCAAATTTTTCTCATTTGTGACACTAGTAGGAAGCGGTTGGCCCATTACACATAGCTTAGTCATAAACAAGGTATTTGCTCTTTCTCATGAACAGAAAAGTGTCAGAAAATTTCATTCTGGATTGTCGGTGACATTATCACACTGGAGTTTGCTGTTACTGAGAATTATTTTCGCTGCAGAGGCAGCACTCGACCTCAAGATTTTGAGGTAAATCCACACAAATAGAGCAGTTTACCATCTCTGATCAAATTGCTCATTTTCAGTTATGTGGGAAGACTATAAAGAAATATGATGGAGTGTTTGTAGAGGCCATGGGGAGCTGGAAAATGAATACAAAGAACAATGA
The DNA here is from genome assembly GCA_008921705.1 of Burhinus oedicnemus. NCBI lineage: Eukaryota > Metazoa > Chordata > Aves > Charadriiformes > Burhinidae > Burhinus > Burhinus oedicnemus. Next base: position 1,695,470 of record VFFE01007147.1, read on the forward strand.
AGTTTTGAGGCTATGGAGGAGATGGGGCACTGTTTTCAAACCACAAAAGGACAAAAATAAGCGAGACCCTTGGGTTGGCTTTGGGGCACTAATGGGGGGATCAACTTAGAGATCAATTAAGTCAACTGGATATCCACAAGTCCATGGGTCCTGATGGGATGCACCTGCAAGCGCTGAGGAAGTTGGCAGAAGTCATTGCTGGGCCGCTCTCCATCATCTTTGAAAGGTCCTGGAGAACAGGTGAGGTGCTTGAGGACTGGAGGAAAGCCAGTGTCACTCCAGTCTTCAAAAAGGGCAAGAAGGAAGACCCAGGAAACTACAGGCCACTCAGCCTCACCTCCATCCCTGGAAGGATCATGGAACAGCTTGTTCTGGGTGTCATCTCAAAGCATCTGGAGGAAGAGAAGTTTATCAGAAGTAGCCAACATGGATTCACCAAGGGGAAGTCATGTCTGACTAATCTGATAGCTTTCTACGATGGCATGAGTGGACAGATAGATGAGGAGAGGGCAGTGGATATTGTCTGCCTTGCCTTCAGCAAGGCTTTTGACACTGTCTCCCACAGCATCCTCCTAGGCAAGCTTAGGAAGTGTGGGTTGGATGAATGGACAGTGAGGTGGATTGAAACCTGGCTGGCAGATAGAGCTAGAGTGTTGTGGTTAGTGGCACAGAGTCTAGTTGGAGGTCTGTGACAAGTGGTGTTCCCCAGGGGTCAGTACTGGGTCCAGTCCTGTTCAACATATTCATCAGTGACCTGGATGAAGGGACAGAGTGTACCATCAGCAAGTTTGCTGATGACACAAAACTGGGAGGGGTGGCTGACACAGCAGAAGGCTGTGCTGCCATTCAGCGTGACCTGGACAGGCTGGAGAGTTGGGCAGAGAGAAACATGATGAAGTTCAACAAGGACAAGTGTAAGGTTCTGCACTTGGGGAGGAATAACCCCATGCATCAGTTAGGGGCTGACCTGCTGGAAAGCAGCTCTGTGGAAAGGGACCTGGGAGTCCTGGTGGACAACAGGATGACCATGAGCCAGCAATGTGCCCTTGTGGCCAAGGCGGCCAATGGCATCCTGGGGTGCATCAAGAAGAGTGTGGCCAGCAGGTCGCGGGAGGTTATCCTCCCCCTCTACTCTGCCCTGGTGAGGCTGCACCTGGAGTGTCCAGTTCTGGGCTCGCCAGTTCAAGAAGGACAGGGAACTGCTGGAGAGGGTCCAGCAGAGGGCTACCAAGATGATTAGGGGGCTGGAACATCTTTCTTAAGAGGAAAGGCTGAGGGACTTGGGTCTTTTTAATCTGGAGAAGAGAAGGCTGAGGGGAGATCTCATCAATGCTTCTAAATACTTAAAGGGAGGGTGCCGGGAGGATGGGACCAGTCTTTTTGCAATGGTGCCCAGTGCTAGGACAAGAGGTAATGGGCACAAACTTGACCATAGGAAGTTCTATCTGAACATGAGGAGGAACTTCTTTCCTTTGAGGGTGGCAGAGCACTGGAAGAGGCTGCCCAGAGATGTGGTGGTGTCTCCAACTCTGGAGACATTCCAAACTCGGCTGGACGCCATCCTGTGCAACCTGCTGTAGGTGACCCTGCTGTGGCAGGGGAGTTGGACTAGATGATCTCTGGAGGTCCCTTCCAACCCCTGTGATTCTGTGATTCTGTCTCAGTGTTTTCAGGCTTACCAGGTGCAGGGATGAGGAGGAGTGAGACCCGAGCACTTGACCCAAGCTGGCCAACAGGATTATTTCATACCATGAACGTCACATTCAATATAAAATAACAAATTTGCTGAAGAGTTCTCTCTCTTCTATGACGGTTGTGATCCTGAGAACTCCTTGCCCCAGTGCCAGACCCCTGAGCCCTTCCCTTCCTCCCGAAGCCAATAGTGCTCACAGTGTCCGACATTTGCTGTCCACTGCTGGGAGTGCACAGCTTCCTACGGATAGAATGGGCTCAGTATAATCCTTGTAAATTTTATATGAGTATCAGGAAAAATATTGGTTCTTTAGTATTGTTAATGTTAATTATTTAGTCTTATTCTATTGAATCTGTTTATATTTCAGCCCCCGGGTTTCCTTGTTTTTTCCCCGATTCCCCTTCCTGGGTGGGGAGAGGTCATCAGGTGATAGAATAACTGTCTAAACAGCAATATATTATTGTGGCTTCTTCAAGCCATAACAACTTTTTGCTATTACTTCTAGAGATTTCAGTGCATGCATTAGAACACAATTCTTCTAATGCGAAAGTATTGGATGATGTGACATCAAAGTCTTTGTGGGGAAAATGACTGAAAATGAAACTCCCGTAGCTGCAGCACTGTTTGGGATCTAAAACTACGGCTAGAGAAAGATGCTTGCTGTGTTAATCCTACTTATGGCTTTACCACCTTTTTTATCAGGTCTACTGCAAATGTCAGGTCCTCAGCTGGATTGTGTTGCTAAATGTCCACGTTTGTTTTCTTTCTTTTGTTCCACCATTTTTATTTTTATAATACTGGTTTCTGCCCAGGTTTTTTCCTGCCTTTGTAACTCTTAAATATTTCCTTTAATCATATCACTCATTTTATCTAAACAGCAATGCCATAGTACCTAGGATTACACTCAGTTGTTAACATAATGTAGCAAATCAGATTGCACGGAGTATTTTAGGATCATTCAGCAGTGGGGCACCAGGGAGACCATTCCTTGTGTCTAGCAATATGTAAACCCAGGTAGGTCTCTCTGTAAGATTTGGGCACAGAAGGAGAGGGATGTGGAAACAAACGGCATCACAGATGTTAGTCACTGTCACATCACCGACGGCTGCGGTGAAGGGCACTGGGTGATGTTGCTGAGCTGCTGATGAACGAAGTGTAAGAGTCCATACAGAGTAGTGTAGGTTGGAGCTCACAATGCTTGACTCAGCTGTTGGGTTTTGCTTCATTACCTCTCTATGTTTGATCTTGCATTTTTCAGGCCCAGACTTCTGAGAGCCTTCTAGGTAGGTGTATCGTGACGGTGTTAGAAATACGGACTTTAAAGTCATGACAAATCTCATTTAGTATCATAACAATGAAATGTTTATGTAGTTCTAAAACACTCAAGCATCTGCCCTGTCATGGTACATGTTGCTTATCTATTTTATGACATTTTTCATCCTGTTAGCATTAGTGACTTCTAGTGTTGCCAAGTCCAGATGTTCCAATGTCATGACGCACTCCCCAAAATCATAAGATTTTTACAACATAATAAACGTGGGGTTGCTTTGGTTTCCTTTATTACTTCTGAGGTTTTGGAGTGTGGTCAGCTTGCATTTCACATTTTTCCCCGTAACAATCGGGGTTAGAAAATGTTTATCTTTTTTAAATGAAAGCAAAGCTGACCTCTGTGAATCGTTTGGAGCCACGTCACTTTGAGTCAGCCTTAAAACAAGGTGCTCCCAAGGGGGGAAAGAGAAGCAAAATTCAAACACCAAAATCCAGAGTTGTAAACCTAAAAATCCCTGCTGCCTAACCCTGGGGGTACCTACAAGCTCCGTAGGTGCTTTACTTTTTGACAGTTCAGAATACCCCTGGCATCTTCAGCTGTGTATCTGCATGTGCCAGAACTGTCCCTGGCTTACAGCTAAAGCTGTCTGGGACTTGGAAACCAAGTATTCCTTTACCAAAATCCACCGAGCGGCATTTCTCAGAGTATGCCTTACAAAAAAAGAGGATTTAAGGAAGTCTGAATAGAAGACATAAGGTCAGCAGCAGCTTTCTTTTTAAAAAAACAGCGTAGCACCAGGAGATCTTAAAACTGTCAAAAACTGTGGGGAACGAGGATTTTTGGATAGAGCATTCCAAGTGGCAGGTTCATCATCTCTGCTCTGGGGTCAGGTGTGCGCTCTCTGGAGAAGCTTTTTCCTTCAAGACCTGGCAGTGGATGCTCTGCTCATACTTAAGAGGGAAAGGAAAAAGACGAGGTCTGAAGAAGACAAAAGGAATGCAAGCCCAGCAGGTGTGATCCTGCTGTTTGAAAGAACCAAAAAAAAAAAAAAAAAGGGTTGGGGGAAATTATTTTTCATTAAAACAAGAGAAGGAAAAAAAGTCTCCAAACATACAGTCCTGGGGTAAGGCTTCAGAGCTGCAAAGTGATTTTGGGATTCAGATCCTATGAACAGTGAAATGAAGGTAAAAGTATTGGAGACTGAATTGTTTCTTGGTCACTCAAACTGATAAAACACATCACTTCATAATCTTGCAGTTAAGAAAGGATCTTGCTGTAATTATACATTTAATTTTAGTGAGATAGGGTGAGGTTTTTGTAAACATGGTTCTAACTTTACAAATAATAGAATAATTCTTTTGGTTTTGCAAGGGTATGCTTGTGATGCTTTCACTCTCAAGTCAGTCTGTTATTAAAAGTCAGTCTGTCTGAAGCTTGCAAATCCAGGATGCATGTGTCCTTTGGAGGTGAAAAATCCAATTACAGTGGCATGCGTCGGGGAACCTTCAAGCCTGGGAGGTGGGTTTATCTCGATCTGAATAATGAGGGTTTGTAAGAGAGCTGGCATCACAAGTTGCTGGGCTCTGGAGACAAGCATTTCCCCATAGATATAAGCCAGGCTGCTCTTGTAAGAGACAGAGAAGTTCTCAGTGCACCAGCCAAGCCCCAGATTGTCACATGTCTGAAGCGGTACCAAAAAATCCTTTAATTTTATAAAATAACCACAGTATCAGACCACTAGCCTATGAAATAGAAGACCTACTTCAGTTGCTTCCTTGGTTTGAGGAGATTCAGACTTATACTTCCTAAGTTTCCAGGATTATTTTATAACACTCTAACATTTCTGAATAATAGTATTCTAAGAGCAGGGATACAAACCTGCCTCTTGCGTCCCCATCCCACCGTGGGGCTGCAGAGCCAGAAACCCTGAGTGAAGTGCAGGAGGATTTGAGACTCGCTCCTTCTCCCAGCTTTCCTGTTAGGCTGCAGAACCTTAATGAGGTTCTTGCCTTTCGGGAGGTTTCTGCTGAATTTGCTGGCTTTTGTGAGATGGTACATCAAGTCCAAATGCCGGACGCAGAGTTCTGGGCTCTTCTTGGACCAGGAAAGCATGGGGGAGAGCAAAGATGGTCCAAAAATCCTTGTTCCCCCTATAAGATGAAGCCATAGAAACAGTCGTCTCCAATTCCTGGTCCTGCACATATTCAGCAGTGAAATTTTAAAGCTCTGGTTTCTAGTGTCAAAGTCTGCAGCAGTATCAATAGTGCCTAAAGGGGACTGGAAGCAAACATCAGAATATTTTTTAAGGGAGGTCTGCGGTTCCCAACGCAACCCTGCCAACAGCGCTGCGGGTGCACACCACCGCAGGGTCATGGTGCCGGGGCAGGCGAGTGTGGGCCGCCGGGGATTGGATGCGGAAGGGGAGAATGGACAAGGATTAATGGTGCTGCTGCTGTGAAGCCTCAAGTTAAGAATGTTTTTGGCTTTTCATTTTGGCTTGTTTGGGGTGGAAAGCTTTGACTTTTTGACATTTTTTACGTTGTTTCCATTTGGATCTTTCTTGGATTTATTTGGACCTAGAGGGTTTTTTTGAGGACATTTTTAATTGGATGTTAACAAGATCTATTTCTTGGTCCATATTTCCGGGCACAGGAAATAACTCTTTAAGTCTTTTATGAAAGCCCTACGATGTGGTGTTTTAAAAGTTATCTTACAAGTCCAGCAGAATTATCCAGCCCTCTATCCTTCTGCTGTCACTGCTTCCACAATGTGAATTGATTAATCAGTATCGGTTATTTACTTTGATTGCAAGAAATTAACTGGGCTGTAATTTCTCATTGACTTTCTCTGTGCATTTTAAAGAATAGTGTAAAAGTGAAGTCCTGACTGTTGCGGTTTTTTACCGTGTCCTTAAAATTCTTAATAATTCCATCTCTTATCAACGGAGGCAACCAGCAGTCCTGTTGTAGAAGAACATGAACATGCAGACTGGCAAAGCAACCCGTATACAGCAGACTGTCAGGTAATAAAAATTCTGGTGCAATAGGAAAAAAACAAACTTGTAACAGAATCACTTAATACAGACATCTTAATGTTCCTGTCTGCAGCACATATGGCAGCTAAAATGGTTTGGGGACATGGACAATATTTCCTAAATGGAAAATTCTCCAAGCAGGTGGCTACAGTCTGTGGCTCACCAAAAGATTTTTCCTACAGCTGAAGGTAATGAAGTAAATACACTGTATAGACAGGGGTTGGGGGAAACTTGGAGGAAGCCCAGGGTGCCTTGCTGAGACGCAGAGAAGTCTGTGCACTGTAGAAACCTACAATTTGTTGCATCCCACTCTAGATGCCTTTTACATTGTGAGACTGAGATGGGTACATGCTGAGAAGACTTGTTTATGTAGGTACCTAAATCTGGCTTTCAATTATTCTGGATCCAGGCTTTAGTATCTAACCCCCAGAACCTCCCATCTAAATGCAACGTTAAATGAAAACACTTAGCAGTTTATACATCATCCTGGTAATACTATCCCACGCAGTTTCCTATGGTTTCTCATACTGTAATGACGAGGGACTACACAAGAAGTTTGGTGCAGAACTGAGGTGGACCAAGCAATAAGGAAAGTAAATTGGCATCTTTCTGCACTATGTGTGCAGGAGCCGGTAACGTATTTTCCCAAGCGGCAGGACTGACGCAATATTTAGAGCGGTGACACTAAAGACCTGGTAACACAGTTGCGTTAATAAATGGAAATGTGCCTGGACAGGTCAGAAAGTGCATTGCAACACAAGTACCTTTTTTGAGTAAGTGTGAACAGAGGAATAACCCCATGAATCATTTGAAAGGCTGCAGTGTACAGCTGCGATGAGCATCCAACTTTTAAATGTAGCTCATCTCGGTTGTGGGCTGTGTGATCACATACCTCAGTGGAGGTCTGTGTTAGTATAGCATGTATTCAACAGATAGTCTGTTGAGGTTTTCACTGAAAATAAACATTTGGGCCTCAGATAGAAAGGATGAGGCTCAGTTTCCTTAAAAACAGGTTACTACAGATATTATAGATGCAACGGGGTACCCCACCAAGTCTTCAGCTTCATGAGGGTGTAGATCTCCTATAGGATGGACTCCTGTAGTCGTCCAGAGTGGTGCAGATGTCTGAGTTACCTCAGGCATTTAAATCAGCACTAAAGTGTAGGCAGCTGAACCTCTACCACCGTTAATTTATTGTGTACTAAATGGTGAAGCCTTTGCAGAGGCAGCAGAAACGCAGCGAGTCAGCAGGTTGTCGGGATTAGTGAGTCACACAGCAGTGAGGTACTCATGTGTCCTGTCCTCCAGCCATCGACCATGGGCATGACTGTGCTTCAGCGGAGGGGCAGCAGAGATTCCGCCCAGTGGGTGATGGGATTTTGAGGACTTAAACAAAAATCGAAAACAGGGGAGCTTCAGACTAAGCCAGGGGGACAGCTGCTAATAGTGAGCTTTACCGTATTGCTAAGTGATGTGGAGGAAGCCCTATTACTCTTGACTGCATAATTGGATGGGATATCACTGCAGAACCCGTATTAGGGGACAGTCCTGCACTATCAGCATGAACTGGCTGAGCTAATGGCTGTTTTTCCTATGCAGTGCCTGTATTCAAATCAGAATGGCAATCTAGCTGGAATGAGCGAAAAAGAAATTACATAGTGGATTTCATGGAAAATTAAGGCTTTGGGTTGCTGTGCATATCAGTAGTCTTGAGTAAATCTAAACCTGTGTGTGTTTTCTGGCATTTTTTACTTTTCTCCTTCTAAATCTTCAGCCTGATGTAGTTTTATCAGTGATTAGATACACTTTTTTATTTCATTTTTATTGTACAGTTGAGGCAAATATTTAAGGAAAAGAAGTGGGGGGTTGGGAGAGGACCAAAAGTTAATGTTATAGCTTTTTAATTAGAATTCTTTTAAATTACAGCAATTTGATACTGTAGTAAGTTTTCAGGGCCATTTAGATTCTAAAATACCTGCCAACTGGGAAAGCCAGCAGTTCAGTTGTTTTATTTTTCCTCCATTACGTCTGCAGCAGAATGTGGCTTTTACAGACGTTAGCTTTTCCCCCAACGTTTCCTGCTGATGTGCGTGTTTGTGCCACTGCAGTCTTCAAACCGCTGATACCCTGTCGTCGTGGTGTGTTTATCACCTCTAATCGTCTTTGTTGGTGTTTAGGTAGGGAATTCTTCTGGGTAATGCCGTTCAAGGTGATCCGTGGCTGCGGGTCGGTGTGTACCACGAGGAGGAGACATCCGTTAGATATTCTCGCACACCCATCTGCCTTCAGTCTGCTCCGCACGCCCCGCGCTTGCGCACAGCGGGTTTCTTGCCTTCTTCCCTTGTTCGCTGGTGCCTGGAAGAGTCGTCTGGAACCAGTGACATTGCCATCGGTACAGCCCGATGGAGTGCTAAATGAGAGGCGAGTCATGTTAACAGTCTCGCACAACCCTACGTCTCATGAATATTTTAGTTTACTGGCAGAGCTCTTGTTGTGCTGCACGGTCCATACTGTGTATAGCAGCAGCGCTCTGGAATATAATTGGGGAACAGGGAATAAAATGGTGTTTCATACTTGGAAATTTTCTGTTATTCTTAGAAATAAGCTTGGTAAATTAACATAATGTTGGAAGGAAAATCCAGGGGAATTGGTTTCAGTCAGGTCAGAGTCATAGGACATCAAGTGGGGTTTGATGTGAGACTAGGTCAACTCTACACTGAGCTGTCAGATACACATCCAAAATAAATCAAAGAGTCAGAAATAGTAAAAATCAGACCCAGTTGTTATCATCCTGCCTTTTGATGAAGAAAAGACTGTTCAAAAGCACATGGGCAAAAGCACCCTCAACAATTTGCTATGGGAGTTTTCTCTTTTTAAGCTTAACAATGATGCGAGAATTTGTTTTCCTGAGAGTGCAGGGATGTTTGCTTGGTTTTATTCCTTATTCTTCAGAACGTGTAGATGAGACAACGTGAAGTAATAATCAGAGCACGGAACCCTGATCTAAGTAGATCAGACGCTCCGAAGAGCCTCTCATTGCATTCGGCAAATGCCTACAGTATCTGTCAGTACCGTTTTGTATTAAACTGCCGGCTGACGTGGCTGGGACGGGACGTCAGAGAAGGTTACAGGACGCTCGATGATATGCATGAGGCCACCTGTTGTATATGGACAAGATAAGATCTGGCGTGCAAGACAGCTAGAGGTATTCCTGTTGTTTCCCTGGATTTTATTCTCTTTTTTTCAATGCAGTTATATGCTTACAGAGAAATATATATATTCTGGTTTTGTCTTGGTTTGTCTTTCCCAAGTGGCTTGTGTGTGTGTGTCAGAGGAAGCCCTATAGTCTTCACTTCTTTTATTTATAGCTTGCTGGGTTAATGTTGTTGCTGTTGATTATTCATAAAGAGTTATTTTATCAAACTGTTTTCATGACAGCTAGGTAAAATTGGGAGAGGGAAAAACCTATATTTAATTATTAATGTGGCCAGTGTGATTTGTAGTGGATGTTGTTGATGTGTTTTCCAGTACATGGAAAAAAACCCACTTGAGCACTTTTTACTCAGTTTCTGAGCTGCTTTCTCAAAATAGGTCCCTTTTGTGAGTCTCTTACTTCTGGGCTACCTGTGTGAACCCTGGCTGAAGGCCAGCTGCAGAGATGGACTGCCTAAACAGGATTGAAAATGTCCCCGTTCAGTAAAATACGACCCTTTGAAGAGGCCCCAGCTGCTGCCCGTGCCATTGCAGGCTGGCAGCCGGTCACCAGCGTTGGGGTGAAGGTGGTGGGCTCAGCACGGAGCCTTCCTCCAGGGACACGGTCAGTTCTCTCCCTTCCCTTTGCAGACCGTGCCCTGTTTTCCCTTGCTTTCAAGTTTTTCTGCATCGTAACACTGGAGAAAAAGAAAAAAAAAAGAAAAAAAAAAAAAGGTTATGCTGTGTATATCCCTCAGACTCCTAACCCAGAGGTAAGGGTCTCTCCTGGCTGACTGATGTCCCTTCAGCCAGGGAAGAATTTTAAAGGGTCTGTGTGGCTCAGATACATCTCGGGCTGACAGCTCTGTTGCAGAGGGTTGTTTTAAATGCGAGTTAACTGTCAACACTGAAGCACACGGCATGAGGAGAAAACTTAAGTAGTACACTTAAAGTTTGGCCACGGCGTACTTTCAAGCCTTCGTCTCGCGCGCTCTGGGGCACGCCGGAGCGGGAGCCAGCCAGCCATAGCCGGGCGAAAGCGAACGCCAACGGAGAGGGGAATCTGAAACGCGCTGCTCCCTCCCTTCCTCCCGCTTGTTTCTCTGCTGGGGCGTTTGGCTCACGTGGCCTGAAACGAATGAAAAAATTTGGCAGCTTGACTGGCAGGTCACCTTTGAGAGGCAGCCAAGTCCTACAGTGGTTATCGGGCAGATCCTAGCTGCGAAGGCATGCCATCGCCCGTGGCCGCACAATAAACACAGATGTGGCAAAGACAAATAGCGGGCGGAAAGGAGAATTTGAATGGGAAGCAAAAGCAGCGTTTGCATGGACGCGTGACTGGAAAATTTAGTAAACCAAGCAAATTGCTTACCAGAAGCTTAAATAGGATTCCTCTGGTATCCAGCAGGATTCGTGATGAGTGAGCGATTTATAAACCGGCACATCCACAAAGAGAAATAGCTTCGCTGAAACCAGCCAGCCAGTGCCTTAGTAGTGCACTGAAATCACTTCAATAAATAACTTTATTTTTTTAAATAATACATTAACGTTTCAGGTTGTTAGCAGTGTATTTGTGTGGTCTTGAACTTTGCAAGTGTGTTTTAAACCAAAATATTTAAACAGCATTTTCTGCATTTGTAAAGTACTGACTTGAAAGTTGTGTCGGGTCTTGTGCGCGGGTTGATGAATCACCAGTGCCCGAAGCTGCGCAGAGAATCCAGGTCAGGCTTTGTTTTCAGGTGTTAGTGATCCATTGTTAGTTTCTGGGGAAATAAAGAAGCTCGAACTGTGGTTGGGGCGGGTAAAAAAGCCTTCTGATTTGCCTTTTAATCCTGGAAAATAAAATAGATTTTCAACTAAGAAAAAAAAAAAACCAAACCAAAAACCAAAAAGTATTGCATAAAAGCAATAAAGGGAGGATTACTCTGAACTTGGCAGAGAAGAGCAGTTATCACTCAAAGATAAGCATTGGGTAAAGGCAGGCTTAATTTTGAAGCTTTTTAGGGCAGTGGACAAACGAGTTATTTGGCCTAGATCAAAGGTCTATACTGTAGCTTCTTAATTGTTGTACTAGATGTTGCTATTTAGGTACCAATTTGGTAACTATTAAGAATTTTTCCAAGGATGACAAAAATGCACCCAGCGAGCCTTGCTGGACCAAGTCCACTCAGTATTGCTGTATTCATGTGCATGGAAATCTCCATGGCAAGGAGAGTCAGGTCTTGCGTTCCGTGACCAAAGGACCTTTGTCTTCTGTAGCTGGAGTAGAAAGTTAGAAGGTGCCAAGAGCAGGGACAGAGGTTTCCCCTCTGCTTATGGGTATGTCTGTACCGTAACTGCTGCCAAGTTCTTGAGCATTTGCCACCTTCTCAGATGGGTTTTGCAGCCCCGTGTTGAGCTGGCCTGTAGAAAGCCTCCTGGGTTGTTCCTGTTTGCTGTGCGATGCTCTGAGACCACAGAGGGCACTGAATCTGCATTTGGTCTGAGACAACTGATCCCTTCCTCCCTTCTCCATCAGCCTGATTTGTAACAGCCAGGCTGCTACCAGAACCAAGTTAGCTGATTTGAAGGCACTATAACTGCGGTGGAACCATGTCTTCAGTTTGATGAAGCAAATCATTTGACATTAAATATCAGGGAGGCAATTGGTAGCACCCGCTCTGTCTGAAGTGTGGGAATGAGTCAGCCATTTGGCACGTATTCGTTTTTAATCGTTGCTGACATTGCTCTTGGAAAGAAGATGCATTTTTCTGCCTGCCTTGTTTATTATAAACAATGCACGTTATCCTTGTGAAACAAAAGTAATACGTCTGCCAAACAAAGTGTTGAGAAATTGAAGCTTGACAAATGCAGATAAATTCAGAAATTGAGCCTTGATTTTCATCAGTGAGGACAATTGACCAAGAGGTCAATATACCAAGAGATTTTTGCACTAAATCTCCATCACTGTTGATTTTTATATGAAGATTAGATGCTTCTTTGCAAGATACACTATAGATCAAACAATAATCAATTCAGGGAAGTTCTGTGGCTTTTATTATGCAAGAGGTCAGGTTGGATAATTTCAAAAGGTCCCTTCTGGCCTTCTCTATGAAAAAAAGACCATTAAAAAAATCACAGTTTATATAAAATACAATTCTCCTCTTGCCTGATGCTAAATGAATTGCAAAAGCAAGTTTGAAGAAATCTGGGAGATTGTTCAAAATGTGATTAAGATATCGCAGCAATGCTGGAGAGCAGGACACACTGTATTTTGATGTTAAGCGAATAAAATTTGTTTCTAGTATGATAAATATGTATTCATAACCCACGTGGTTATAATTTATCTCCCCATATACGCCTTCAAGAACATAGTTTTAGAATAGAGATTCAAAGTCCTCTGTCACATAATCCATGTGTGAATTGCTCTTTTCTCTCCTGTACAGATCACACTGCAGTGTCTACTGTAGATTAGCCTGTTGGGGAGCATACACAGTGCGGTACTGTGGGTTTTGTTTGTTTTCTTTTGTTTGGTTTACTTCGGTATCATGTTTGTTGGTAATAACAAGGTCAAAGAAATTTGCCTTCCACATGGAGCGTGCTGTGGGCTGATTAGCGATGCTTTTTACCGCCCTGGAGTGGGGCAGGATTCCCCTTCACAGCTTCCTGGCCACAGCACGTTGCCTTCACCTAAAGAGCTGAGCAGTTGACTGCCATCTTTATTGAATACCTTTGCACAATCCTTCAGATATTCAGGACCGAGGCTTTGGATCAGCTTAGACAGAGGCCAAGACCTTGCATTAAAAGTCCAGTTTGCTAGGAAAGCAGAATAGGAGACACGGAGAAGATACGTTGGACCATCCTTGTGGTGGTTGGTTGGTGTTGTTGGGGGTATGCGCAACAACTTGAGTCGTAGTTCAGTGTAGCCACGACTACTGTACCGTGTCCCAAGAGCATTGAGTCTGCTGGTCTCCAGCAGACAATACTTGGTGTCACTGCAGATCGCTCAAAGTGTGTAGTGACTGCGAAGGTGCCAGCTCTGGTCCTTGCTGCCCTATGGCATGGAGGCCCTGGAGGTGAGCACGGGATGGAGAACAGCAGTTCTGACAGAATTCCCTGTGATTTTAGTGTCACTCTACGCTGGAAAGCAATGGGAGCTCCAGCAAAGTACTGCATGGAACAGAACAGGATACATGTTACAGCCCAGCATCTCTTAAGTATTTTTTTAATTTCTGCTCCAGTGTTTAGGCTGCTGGTGCATTAATCTTAAGTTGTTCTCTTTCATTCTTCCCCCTATATAACCGTGTACTCACCTAATAGGTTAGGCAATGCAGCATTCTTTTTCTTTTCACTTCAGTTGTCCTTTTGTTCTTGTGCTCCCTCAAACATATTTTCTAGAGACAATTTTGTGATGCTTAAGAAAATGCAGAAACCCCACCTCAAATCTGAGAGTAATGTAGGCTAAGGCTCATGATATGAGTCATGTTTCTTGGAGACAAAAGACCTAACACTGGTGTAGTAACAGGGATATGTAATATTGAGGACTGTTATCACCAGTAAAATAAAGACATCGTGATTATTCCTGCTCACGCATGAGCCCGGACTGATAATACCAAGCTTCTTGTGCTGATTTTGCAGAACTTGCTGCTATAGAACAGCCAAGCTGAGTTTCTTTCTCGCCTGTGCTTCAAAAAAATTCAAAAAATTATTTTTATTGCCAGTGTCGATGGTTCGTTGTGCAGTGTATCTGCAATAGGATGAGGTCCAGGCAGCTCTTATCTATGTATCACATTAGCCGAGTCACAGCACCTCTTCGCATCTCTTTATCTGCCATCCTCTTCCTGTCTCTTAGTTTTTGTGTAATTTTTTTGAGCTAGAGACTCTCTCCTGAGGCAGGTACTCTTTCTTATGTATTCCTGGCGTGTCTAGCCCCAGCTGGGATTGTAAGATGCCGCTGTAATACAAACAAACAAATAATAATAACTAGAGATAAGAAGAAAAAAGTATCCAGCTTGAAATATGGATCCCAAGGTGCCTGACAGAGAGAAAACTAAGCAAGTCTTACACAGAGGTCACTGAAGGAAAATAAATAAGGATGCTCAGCTGTCAGACTTACAGGCTCCTGAGAAAGCGGCAATTAATAAAATATATTAATTGAGAAGTGTGAAGAAAATCTTAAAGCTTAATGCATGGAAAATGCGTATCTATATCCCAAGAATAAACATTAGCTTGAGAAAAGGCAAAGTTTATATTGCATAGCATAAGCAAGCTCAGAATGACTGTTGTAGCTGAGTAAAGATTTATGATGCTCTGACATGAGGCACTGAACATATTGTCAGTATGTAATACATTAGTCGTTATGCAGTACTTGCAGTGTTTCTAATGGAGTCACAAACTCAAAACGTTTTAGTAGCTCAATATGGAGTGGCTGCATGTGATTTTTTTATCAATGCAGCTAAAAAGCCTTGAAAGTAACTGTGGTAGATCTTGAAGCTGTAGCTGTTATTTCCAGCATGGACATTTCACTTTTTCAGAACCTCCTGATAGCTGTGGAGTTTTTTTTCTTTTCCATCAAACACAGATTTCTTGCTGCAGGTAAACATTTGAATTGTAACTTTCCCTACCTTTCATATGGAAAGAGAGAAGAGGGGGTTGATACGACCTAACCTTTGCATTTTTCTTTCAAGCAGTCACAATTTCTTTACTTTGCCATCACTGAAAAAGATATTTTATGCAGATCACAGTTCTGTTTATCATCAGGTTGATTGATCCCTGTATGTTCCTTATATATTATCTGCCAGTGCCTTCCAGTGGTTGAGGATTGGGACTGAAGACTTTTTTAATTAAGTAGATTTTTTTTTTATTATTATTATTTCTTCAGCTACATGAATTAAGCTTCTTGGGGTGATTTTCACAGATTCTGTTCTTTAGTCCTGAAAGCATCTTTGTTCTCTCTCATACCTTAACTTCAGTTAAAATACTTGTGGGAGGGGAAGGAGAAAAGTTTCAGGCAGAAAACAAGGCTGGGACTTAGCAGACTGAGGAAAGGATAATGTTTGATCAGTGGGTCTTGTCTTGATATTGTAGCATTGTATGATACAGAAAAAGAGATAGAGAGGTCATACAGATAATGTGTCCGTCAGTGTTACCGCTACGCAACGCACTTCGTTAGGGTACATACCTGACCTTCTTCTGTCCCAAAATTACTAAGTTGAAAAATGTGTCTTCCAGCTGATTTGAGAGCAAGAGTATCAGCCTTAACTCTGGATTTCTTCTTGCATTTTAAAGGCAGCCCATAACGTAACTCTGAGTCTGCTTTTTTGTGATGGACTAGTTTTTCGGCTTTTATTTGGTGTCTGACATTGGTGCCTAAGCCCTCTGCCTCCCGGTCGCTCTGCTGTTTGACTCTTCCCTAACATTGCCGTGGTGTTTTCAAGAGTGAATTCCGCTATTACTCCAGGGCGTTTTCAAAGTCCTTCTTGTGGTCAAGTTCAATTCTATTTATTTTTGACATGTTTTTCCTACTTCAGAGAGCACAGTGCATTGCTTTACATTCCTGTCAAACTTTGTTTCACAAAAACTTTATGAATCTTCTTCATTGTCCCTCTTTCTGCTGCCAGGCACCACAGTCCTTAATTTTTTTTTCTATATACAGCATCACTCACAGACTAGGGTAGAGGGTCAGGATGAAACACCTGTGCCCCATTGTGGTGAATAATTGCTTCTGGTTTATTTTGTATGCTATTTACCAGGTACCACGGCAGGTGATGAGCAGAGGAAGAGAGCAAGAAAGCCAGCAGAAGAAGAGGAAGTCAGTAGACTTCTGGGAATGGCTTATTTTGCAAGACAAAGAAAAAGGAAAAAAGATTGGGAATATTATTTAGTATACCATCTTTCTTCCAAGTGATCTGATTCAGAAGTAGAAGTTGCTAAGGTGGAAAGAGTGCCAGGAGAAGTGAGATACGATTGTAGTTATGAAAAAGAAGGAATTGAAGGACTGTCATTGAATGCGCAGATAGGCAATGACACTTGGCTATAGTAATCTAATGGCTAGGGCCTGGACTGAGAAAATAGGAGTTCTTTTCCTCAAACCAGCTCTGTGACCTTGAGAAATTTGCTTGACTTCTGGCACTGACACCTCCTCCTGGGAATCATCCGTCTCATTTAGGACATAAGGTCACTGGAGTCGAGCGACCTCCTATAGCACTGGGCCAGTGCCCAGCACAGCTGGACCCCCATTTGGACCCCTAGCCATATTAAAAGCAATAATACTTTAATACACTGCCAGCCTGGGCAGAAGGAAATCGGGAACCGCTGTGTGAAAACTCTGAGCAAAATAACTGCTTTTCTCCCAGCAAACCACCTGGGAGATTTGTTTTGTTTTGCTTTGATAGCTTCTGACACTGTGTCTTATATTGCGACTTGTCAAATTATGTCAAAATTGTGATATGCTGCCGTGTTACAAACCGTATTTATTGCTAATTTCACACTAAAATGTTATTTCATATCACTTCGTAATCTGGTGCCATATTTACTGATTTCTGTATTCCATCTGGAACTTATCAGCCTTTCCATGATGTCTGCCAGTAGCCCGAAAGTTTCTTGCTTGATCTTCTCTAATACCCAGGGATAACTTCCATCTGGTCCTAGAGATTTGTTGCTTTTAAGTTCCTCTAGATTATTTTCTTTCTGTCTCGCTGGTGCTGAAATCAGCTTGGATTGTGGTTGTGACATGGGCATTTTTCCTCTTTTTCGAAAGGCGTTTAGAATATACTAATTTTTTTTTAGCTTTCTGGGTATCCTGCAGTTTTCTTCAATTTTCTCTCCCGTTCCTTCCCATGATTCCAATTCATGTGATTGAAATTCTTTTGTAATTCTCCATTAGGAATTAGTAAAACGGCAAAAGCAAGAAATTAATGTCCCTAGCCCATGGGGCTTTTCACAAAGTTAGATGAAATTAAAGCAAAATAATGAGTAGAGACACAACTGAGTTTTTTATATTCTTTGATTTTCCTTTCATAATTTATGTAGTAAATATTTTCTTCCTTCTCTCTTTTTCTTTTTTCTTTTCTTTTCTTTTTTTGAGATATGTGACTTGTTATTCGAGTGAATTTACATACCAAATGGATTTTAATGTTGTTTTGCTGCTTAGGGTCATGACATGTATTTATTATTTTTGAAACACAAGTAGTTTTAATTATTTTGGTACTACTCGTCTAATTCTAGATAGCTGCTAGCAACTGAACTTTTACATTTTTGTTCATATTATTAATAAAGTATTGTTTTTAATTTTGTGAAGATTTACTGCTGCTCTTCCATGTAAATTAAAACAATCATTTACAGCAGAAATTAAGCTTTCGGTTGTACTCCAGGAGAGTCCGTTTCACGTTTATTCCAGGTGATATGCTTGTTCTCCATTTTAACCACCCAGTTCTATCAGATCAAAGTTACCTGTGTAGGTGAGTCAGGAGGTTGAATTACAAAAATGTTCCCGTTGCCTAAACATTAATAGTCTTGATAGCATCCACTTTACTTTTAATTCAGGTTGCCAGAAGAATCTACATCACTTAACATAAACATTGCTGCCTTTTGATCTAATATTCAGTCCTTTCGTGTCTCTACAACCCCAAGAGATAACGTGGTGCTCTGCATCTTTAAAAATACACATTTTAGCACAACATATCAACTCCATTGCTTGCACCAAGGGGTAGCCCTTGCAGCTAGAGACACCTTTAATCAGTGGAATTAATCACTCTGGAAATCAGCAGGAGCGCTTGGGGTGGTGAGTTACTCCTCGTCATGAGTGAATGTAGAAGAACTGACACGTGAACTGAATTTTCTCTTGCAAACTGCATTTCCACTATTGATCTGACAGTCCAGCTAATGTCCCCTCTGCAAGGAAGGTGGTGCGAGACATCAGGAGCTTCTCTGTTGTTGAGTGCCCCGTAGTTGTGCCCCTCGGATTACTGCTCTGTACGTTTGTGGTCTAGAGGTAGGAGACTTGGTCAGCTAAATGTCAGTAATTATCTCTACTAGTAATAATTTAAAGTTGTGATTCATACTGTTTGTCACTCACATTTCTGTTTGTCCTTCTGGGGACTCGCTGGCTGAAGGACGGCAAATTGATCCCATGTTGAACTGTGCCTTTTTATTATTAAAAAAAGGAAGGAAAAGGGATTTGAAGTGAAGATCAGAAGGTTAGAATAGAATAGAACAGACTTATTTCAGTTGGAAGGGACCTACAACGATCATCTAGCCCAACTGCCTGACCACTTCAGGGCTGACCAAAAGTTAAAGCTTGTTGTTAAGGCCATTGCCCAAATGCCTCTTAAACACTGACAGGCTTGGGGCATCGACCACCTCTCTAGGAAGCCTGTTCCAGTGAACCATTCCCATGTGTCCTGTCCCTGGATCCCAGGAAGAAGAGATCAGCACCTCCATCTCCACGTCCCCTCCTCAGGAAGCTGTGGAGAGCAATGAGGTCACCCCTCAGCCTCCTTTTCTCCAAACTAGACAAACCCAGAGTCCTCAGCTGCTCCTCACAGGACATGCCTTCCAGCCCTTTCACCAGCTTTGTTACCCTCCTCTGGACGCATTCAAGGACCTTCACATCGTTCTTAAATTGTGCTGCCCAGAACTGCACACAGTGTTCAAGGTTGTTGCATTGCCGTTTCTTCGCTGGGGACGCTTTATGTCTCTTTATGAAAAAATTATCCAATACAGTTTATACCTTAAGCAGAGTCTAAATTAACTTACATTAGATCAAAGTATCTTATTTCCAAAATCAGTGGTTAATGCTGCCTCAGAATACTCACTGTTATTAATTTAGTCTTAAGAATGACAATGGGATTTCACTTTGTTTTTTCCTGTGGGTCAATATTTTCTAGATCAACTTTGTTTTTATCCAGATTAAATGTCATTAGCGATCTGTTTTTTGTGTTTTTTTTTTTTTTTTTTAAACGGGTTATAAACATGTGAAGATAAGCTATTTTAAGGAAACAGAAGAAAGTTTTTCAGGGGAAGCACTGAAACAAGCCTTTGAGATAGTCAATACACTAATACTAATAATCTTATTTTTTCAATAGGTCCTGCTCTTTCTCTCTTCCTGAGAAATAATAGTCTATGCAACCTGGGATTTGACAGAGAGTAACAAAAGCTGTTGCTCTGTTAAATTGCAAAGATATTTCAGTATTCCATTATAAAAGCAAGCAAAAAAGAAATTAAAAGTAGATGGTTTATTGGAGCTTATAAAGCTGTAAAAAGCAGGGGGTGCAGAGGAAGCAGGAGGTGCTTTGGCAGGTGCCTTCTCACCAGTGATGCTGAAGCCTAAATGTTGTTATGGAGTTGCCGAAGTGCTGGACTTGCTGTTTCTTGGTAGTGCCGTTGGGTCTTTTGTTCCTAACGATTTGTTGCTGCAGAGGATTTGCTTGAAGTGAGGCAAGCTGCGGAAGCTTTGATGAGGCGGCTGCTGCCCGCTGCCCCGGTTCAGAGAGAGCTTCTGCTCTGAAATCAGCTGTCAAGGTGGTGGTTGAATTCAGATGACAGCCGGTGCCGCCTTCCTGTCACTCTGTACGTCTCTGGTTTGGTTTCGCTAGCTTCTTCTGCTCCTGAATATAAATTTGGAGAGCTGGTGGGCAGCGGGGTTGGGATTGGTTTTGGTGTTACAGTGGAAAACTTCCGATCTTTTCATTGATCGGGTCATTTTCGGACCTGTCCTTGTAGGCAGGGGTAACTGAAATCAAAAGACACTCTCGCTCCCTAAAATTAAAGCACTCATCTCTGAAAATAAGATTTCTAAATTTTCCAAATTTCAACTCAAGTATTTACTCAACAAATTAAGATAATTTTTCCTTACTGGTCCTTGCAGAACTAACTCTTGTCTTAGTTTCCCAGTTAACACAACATTTTACGCTCAGATGGTGCCTCATATTAGAAATTGGTTCTGGCATCAAGCAGAAATGCGCATAAATCATTTTAGCATTCGTGTAGATGTAATCAAGCAGTTATAGTATGGAAAGTCTGTATTCAAATAAAAATGTTTGCAAATATGCATCTGAGGAGGAACTTGTATGATCCGAAGCACTGCAAACACTGTAGAAGTAGTTGGTATCCTCTGAGAAGTACAGTTTTACACCTATAAATGTTATTCCTAATATTTGTAGAAACACAAAGTGCTTCTATATGGATATTTTAGTCTTTTTATGTGGAGGTTTAAATTAGAGCTTTTTTTTTCCTTGCTGAAGGAAAAGAGGCAAGGAGTACAAACGCTGTATAATTCTGATAGTATATCCAGTGCATTACCCCACCTTGTAATAACTCTGAGTAAAGAGAGAGTATTCTCTCTCACCACCGGGCACTTTGCAAGCGTACAGCCGTCTTACAAAGTACATTTCCTTATGATAATCTCCACCAAACTACCATGTTATACATGAGCACTCTGTAGGTTTTTTTCTGGTAAGACACCCTTGTAGGTTTATTTGCTTATTGGCAACATGATTTCTGGAGTCCCAACCTGCTACATAGTATGAGTTGTAATTAAGGATGCCTTGTGTGAAGTAATCTACATAAAGCACCATGGTAACCGAAAGAGACGTAAGTATTTTAAGGTCAGGTGTAAAAAGATACAGAATATTAACTGTTAATTCCAGACTTGCATTTGGGATCCTCTCTAATCTCATGCTGTAGTGAGAAACCTGGTTGCGTGGGCAAGGGGATGCTATCGTCTTTGACACGCTCTATCTCAATTTGGTGGAGAGAGATCCTCATAGCTTACACACGGTATACAACAGAACAAAGCCAATCTGCATGAGCCCAGCAATGCATGCGGAAGTGCTAACGTGGTGTTAATTTCCTAGCACTATAAGAATAATTAAAAATAATTGTATATAATAAATGCATCTGCTCATACAGCACGCATTTCCACCAGCTCCAGGATGAAGGAGTCTAATGCAAGTTCACTCTGGCTTATTTCTTTTCCCTGTGGATATTCAGGGTTTTGCTCGCAGAAGGAGCGGCACTTAAACACACACCTTTCTGTCCCTACACCCTCTACTGCGTTTCATTTTGCAAAAATGCGGCGTGTACATGAACGGTAGAAACAAAAATGCCCCTCAAGCTTTAGGTTTCTGCCAGAATCTCAGTGATTAGCGTGGCTCCGTTGGAATTTGCCTGGCCTTTTTGCAAAAGCGCTTGCATAGGTGAGATAGCATCTCATGAACCTCTGGGAAGGGTATACGCTTGTTTGGCTTCGTCTTACATAATGCAAAACAAACAAGAAGATAAAGAAGTTATCCTGTGTTTGCAAGAGCAGTATTGGGCAGACCGTGTTTACTGCAAATGCACAGAGAACTTTTGCCTTGCATATTTATTTAGCAATAATACGCCTTCACTTCTGTGCTACTGAAAAGTTAAAAGGTCATCCCGTGTGGATTTAGTGCTGCGGGAGTGAGATTTGAATACACATTTGTAGTCCTCATCCATCTGGAAGTCTTCTCAGAACCTCAAGACCTCCTTACCCGCGCGGAGTTAAAAGTTTGAGGTAGCCCTGGAAGATAGTTCTTCTAATTCATCTGTAAGGCTCGATTTGCTGGCAGTAGCTGGAAGGTGATATCTCCCCAGCAATATATGTCAGGTGATCTTCATTATTCTACTTGCAGTGCAAGGTGCATTTCTTGTTCTTGCATTTTCTAGCGTAAACAGATAGTGACACATGTTACCACAAGAAATCTGAACACAAAAAAAAAAAGAAAAAATTGAGCAAACCAAATAAACTCCCCAAACCACCTCCCACTCACAGTGAAAGAAGATGTACCAGTGCACGCACGTCTTTTATTTGAGATGTACAACCTGCCTGTACCAAATACGAGTCACTGCTTAATGCTCTACTGGGAGCTGCTCAGATAGGTACAGTGTATCAGGCTGATTAGTGAATATTTGGGATGGTTTAGGACGGGTTGAAAACTCTTCAGGCTTTATATGTACATTGTCATGGCGGTTTGTTCAGACCAAGACAAAAGACAACCTATACCCGTAGGAGTACAATCCCGACCCAGCTGAAGTCAGTGACTTGGTAGAAGTCAGAATTTCATCCCACGTCTTTGGGTAAGATCAGAGACCCCTGAAAGTGTGAGTTACTGCAGCAGGGCAGGAGGAACGCCTCTGCTTCTCGACTATATAAAATACATCTGTTCATAGTCTTATTAGAGGTACATTTATGAGAAGGTTATGTGACTTTAAAAGGGTTCCTGAAGAGCATTTTTTACAGTAACAACACTATCATCCACTGTAGTGAATGAAAGCTGAGATTATGTTGGGCAAAAACCAGTAATTCAGCAAATCACTTAATTCTTTGAATGGGAACATTTTTCTTCCAACTTTAGGCTACAAAGAATTCTTTTACATAGATTCTGTAAGCTGCAGCAAAATGACTTCAAACAATGGGAGAAATGTTCTTTTTATACCGTCAGCTTCGGATGATTCACTTTTCAGGAAATGCAAAAAGTAGTAAGTCAGCTGCTATTGTCTGCTTCACCTGTCTTATTTTCTTTCTTGTTTGTTATTGTTCTTACCCAGATAATCCTACTGCTTGATCGATGTCCTCATACATACTTTGCTTTATTGCACCTACTTAGAATACTTAAAAAATCTCAGTGGCACTTGAAGAATAAAACTGGAGTTAATTTGATTACAGTGTTTTTAAGATGTAGCAATTAAATGCAATCATTTTTAAATAATATCATTTTATAAACATTGTATAAACATAATGTAAGCTGCAGATAACTACTGCAAATTTATAGTAAACAACTTTATTGTATATTTTGACAAATCTTCTGGAAGCTTGAAATATTAATTTAGATTTTTATAGCATTTGTTGTTCATAGCAGTAAGAAAAGAGCACCCTATATGTCTTTAAAGAGTGCACATTTAGGACAATAGATTGAATGTTTTCAGGAATTTTTAGAGTAACTACTTTAGGTTTCTTAAGCAGGGCATAAAATTTTGGGTTTGGGATGGCCCTGGTCTACTTACTGTTTTGAAATTTCTTCAGTGTACATTGCCAGGTAAAGAAATGAAAAATTGTTCAATACCAACCGTAAACAGCTGTCTCGATGGGAGACGTGTGAAATTAAATGTGCTCTCCAAAGCCATTAAGGCATCTTTGCTACCCTTGTTTGAAATTCAGTAGTGAGATCTGGCCCCTGAGTAGATGGAGAAAGTCACAAGAACAACGTGGAGCTGGGAGAACTTGAGCAAAATGAGAAAGTAGCTCCTGAATTAGGGAAGGCATGTTTTAATTATCTGGCTTATTTGTTTTGGTTACTTTGGACTGATTTTTGTTAGCCATCGTTCTCCAAAGGGAAAGACAATAGTCCGTTCCCTTCAGTGACAAGACGATCCTTTGTTAGTGATGCTCTTCTTCACAATTTTTCAAGCCGTGGGTGCATGTGTAAATAAAAAATTAAGAGCCCTCTAAGATAACGAGCTTGCAGATACAGACTGCAGGTAAGCGAACTTTTTTAAATGAAGGGGTTTTTAAAATGAATTATTTAGGCAACACCGGAGCCTCCTAATTGAGTGCTTCACTGATTTTCTCTTGAGGCTGGTTTAGCTCCCTTGGGAATTTAAAGCCACTTTGAGTCTGAGCAGTGCTGTGGAACCTCATCACAGTGGGCAGCATTACCATGATGTGGTGCGGTATTTTTCATCAGCTCAGCTGCAGTAACGGACTGTGTGCCTTCTTATAACCTGCCTCACCTCTAAAGAAAAACATGTTAACTTAAGTCTCAAATGTACACATGTGGCTTAAGCTCATTTTGCTTTTCCAGAGGGGCACGCTAAGAAAAAACACACAATATGTTAGTGCAGCTTGGTTATTACTTGTTATTTTACAGTAACTCAATTGCTTGTGGTCATCTGTGTATAACCTTAGTCCCGTGTAGAAGAATTCAATGTAATCTCAAAAAATTCCATTAAATTCTCATTTCAGTTCGGCCTTTGTAGATCTGGTTATGGTTGTGGTTTGCTTGTATTTTGTGTCAGTCCAAAGGTCTTCTCCTTTCAATTTTACTATATGCCTGTGCTGTCAGTTGGGTAAGAAACCAGAGGATTGATGTGCAGAAATTAAACCAGAATGACAAGTACTGGTTCATGTATACCAAGCATAACTCAAGTTGTTACACAGGTGAAAAAATCCTTGTTACTTTAAGTTGAGTGCCATAAAATCTACATTACATGGGATGTAAGATATGTTAACCAAAATCTCAATGCACAATTAAAAAAAAAAAAATTATAACAGCTTACAGCTGTCAAAGAGAAGTATGCTTTCACTTCATGTCGTTGACTCTTTAATGCCTCTTCATCTTAACCCATGTCCTATCCTTGCTTATCCTCAAGCAGGGAAGTAAACAGATGTCCCCCTGAATGATGGACGGTAGCAGGAGTCTCCTAGCAAGAGACTGTTTTTACTTGGCATGCTTTTCTTTTTGGTAAGTTTGAAGTGATAGATGCAGAATTTAGGAAACAAGAAACCTGTGTTGAATAACTATATAAAATGAAGTAATAATAGTATACGTTTCCTATCACCTTTATATCAGAGGGCTTTGGAAGGCAGCATCTCTGTATTTTGGTTGCTTTATTTTCCCCTCAAATCCACAGTGGCTTTGTCCTGTTGGTGCCTTGGCTGCAAACACAGTCTGTAAAGGCATAAGCCAAAAGGGATCTTGAGGTTCGGTTTGCTTTCCATCATATACAACAAGTCTAAATTCTGACTTGGGTAGATCAGTTTCGCAGTATAACTGAAAAATCAGATTTGTCTTCCCCTTTTTGTTTCTCTGGTTTTCTTGCAATGGGTCATTGAAAGAAAGCCTGAAGGGAGATTCTGGAAAGCATTTTTCTTCCTCCTGTCTTATTTTGTACATTTGAACTACTTCAGCGATTTCTCTCTTTTTGCTGGACAGCTCCTAGGAGAAATTAAGGAATTATTTATTTATGATTATTAGTTTCCTTTCAGCATTTTAAAAAATGTCTTCAATGTTTGAAGCACCCCAGCAGGCATCGCAAGCAAAATCTGTAGCAAAGAAAACAACAATAAAGCAAAAACAATGACAAATTCTGTCCAAACAGGAGAAGGGAGGAGACTTGTTCAGCAGCAATAATTAACCAAGTTTCAACATGCTTGAGATGCCTGTGGAAACTACCTGACAAATTGATGGGTTTTATGGTATGCCCTGAAGATTAATAGATCTGAGCTGTTTCACTTGCAACTGCGGAGAGTGGTTAGCTCATAAGCCTACGTGGAAGGCATTTCTTTTCATAACCTCCTCAGTAGTAATAAAAATTAGCGTTAATCATGTTCATTACACATTTCTCCTGGAAAGTTTCTTGTGAGAGGGGAAGAAGGAAGGGCCTTCTCCTCTGAAAATGCAGGATTTGCTCCCATTTCAGGCAAGTTTCTACTGGGCAGCTTTCCCTCTTGGAAACCAGTTGGAGAAATTCTGTCCCATCCTGCAAGCTCATTCATTCTGGGTTATTTGAGTATTTGTAGGAAAATACCAGCTCCTCCAACTCAGCCTTCCTGCAGCCAGTAGTCCGTGGAGACACATCACAAGGAACAGTCTCTTCAAACTACATGAAACACAAAGCTAGCTGTTGCCAGCCCCCTGAATTCACTCCATTCCTGTCTCCTAATTAAATCTCATAGCATTTTCCCTTGCATGTGAATGAAGTGGGGTTATGCCTAATCATGAGAGACTTTCAAGCAGAAGGTTTGCCTTCTGGGCTCTCTCTACAGATAGTGCCTCATGATCTGTTTGGCTGGTGGCAGTGGATTTTAGCTGCCTGATTGCAATGAGGATTGTAATGGGTTGCATGGAATGAAGTTGAAACTCAGGGCAACAAAGGACAGCCTATTCCACAGTCTTACCCAAAAAGACAAGATCAGATATTGGTTGTTGGAGCAGAGGTGGAACTGTGGCTTCCTGGAGACCTTGGTCTCACCAAAGACCAGAGAGGTTAACAGAGCCCACTGGCAGAGGACCCTGGACTTCTTTATCTTCACCCTTCAGGAGCTATTGAAGACAGGATACAAGGGATAAAAAATCTGTAAATAATACTCTCTTAAAACATCCAGAACATGATGTGTGGCCATCATGCATAACAAGAAACCGGTGCTACTCTAAATCATCTCCTTAATTTCATCAGTTGTTTCTCCTCCCAAGATCCAGCATCCCCATGGGGACTGCAGCTCTGCTTGGCAGTTGTAGAGGACACATAGAGGAGCCACTCAGTCTAGTGCCAAAGGCAAACATCCATTTCATAATGGACCTTTCATTTTATACAGACCGTCTGAACTGTCAGAGGAGCGGGATTCTCTCTTGGTAGCAATAGAAGCTCCCACTTCAGCTCCTGGCCTTCAGGGGTCATCCCAGAGATCCTCGCCATTTCTGATCTTCCCATCATTAAAGCAAAAGAAAATAATTTTTCAAATCTTTCTGTTCTGTTTCCTTTGAATATCCCCTTCAGATATTGCAGAATAATCGTATATTTTTGGAGATAAGGTTGCTCCATTGAGAAGGCTATGAGTGATGGCTTCCTCATGCTCCTTTAAGGTCTTGATCTTGCTTTTTTGAAGTTAAATTGCCAGAAAGGACCTTCCCTCGAGAGCACATGTAACTCCTCTGCTGGGTTTTTTCCCTTGTACATCTAAAAAGGTCTGCGTATTCTTTAGAAACCTGTGGGTTTTGTGGTCACAGAACATCAGTTACCCTAATTAAAAGAAGATTTCTGTAATGTCTTTTTATTTTAAACCATGCAAAAATTCTGTGGTGAGATAAGCTAGCAGGAAAAGGCTTGAGGAATAATCCTGCATATGCCTATTGTGCCAGCCTGTAGCCACGTTACATCCAAGATGAGGTTCCTGCAGTGTCTAAGAGTATTAAGCCATCTAAAGGGAGTTGCTTCCTTGGTCATGGACCTGCCTTTATTTATACAGAAACTGATCGAAAAGTGTTTTAAAGGTCAAGATTCCTCCCCCCCCCCCCCCCCCTCGCCCCGTAAGATGTAGACCAGGAAGGATCTTTCTGCTATTTGAATCTAAACTCTTGAAATTGCACGGAATCATGCTATTTGAAGTAGATTCATAAATGTATGAAGCACTACCGAAAGACCAGGCGGAATTTTGATCCCCATCGCTGTCTAAGGAAGCCCTTTCAGAATTTCATTTTTCTGCTGGTGTGTTCACTGACAGGTCACGGCCGTTTGTTACTGAGCAAACCTCGTTTTGTGTTTACCCCTTGTATTAACAGAGAGCAGTTACACATCCTCATGCTGTTACCTCTCTCCTGTCGGCTTTCTGGCCACGTGCTCCCTACAAGATCCACCATCCGTGGTGCCAGATTGAACCATGAACTTATCTCTGATGGAGAACACAGTTTGCAGCTTTTAAATCGAGATTATACCTGTTATAAAACACTGCTATTTCAGACCTGGTGAGCTCACCAGGAGGATATTAAATAGATGATCTAATCTGTTTGTTTCTCTTCCTCCTGTCGGCATCCTCTCAGTTTTGTTGTTAATCTGAGTTATGAAAATTGGACCTGAAAGGAGACCACAGCGTGCAAGCCACAGCATGTCAAGAAGGTGGTAAGAAAAATGCCTAGAATATCCGGGCTAGAGATTTCTCTGGATGAAGACAGAAGGAGAAAAATACGCTTGTGCCACTTCGAGCATTCTCTTCTTTGGATTACTGCATGGCTAAAAGGCGAAGAAGCGTAACTTCTTAGAACTGTAACTGAGAGCAATTCGGTCCCAAAAACAGAAGCAAGGAGGATGCCCTTTTGAGATCACTGAGATATTTTTCCCTTCCCTATTCCTATTCTTTTCAATGCAAAACGCAAGCAGACCCATGGCATGTCCGGTGCCAAGATCTAGAGTAGAGAGGGGGAGTCTGCCCAGCGGGGGAGCTATCGCGAGGCTAAAAGGGGTGTGCATACACGCTGCCGGTACACGCGTGATTACAAATACAGTCCCACTTGGTTTTTTCTGTAGCTGAATCAGTCCCTGACATGACTACTGTAGGTTCAGCATTTAAAGTGGATCCAAAACCATGGCAATTAAGCCCAAGTCAGCACAAGGTGAAAGGCCTTTGAACACATAGCCAATGCCATGGCAAGCACGAGAGCCTGATACCGCTGATCCATAGATTTAAGGAATTTCTGTTCCCATTTTGGATAAAATGAGGCCCTGCAGTGTTGGCCCAGCCTAGTTTAGTAAGACTTGAGCTGTTGGGCTTTGGCTTTTTCCTTGCAGATTATTCCACCATTTTATAACAGTTGTTCGAGAGAATTTGATTAAACAGCTCTCCTCTTCCCTTTCCATTAAGATACAGGGGCGCGAGGCCATGCTGCTGCTGTTTATCTCTGTAAGGACTTCACACAATGCACCCTTGATCCACAGCTCATGGGCTCGTAGGTGCTACAAGAAGAAAATGCGGTACATGGCGAGGGTGTCTGTGTCTATATTCAGAAAGATAGTCTTATGAACATAAGACCTGACAGCGATTGCTTTTATTCCATCTGTTTCAGTTCCCCACCCAAACATGCATACTTCTACCAAAGAGATAAAACCTTAAATTACTTGTATGGTCTGCAGTCGAGCTACCAACAGAACATACATATATATATTGCATGAGCCAAGCCCTACTGTTCCTACTCTCTCCATCATTTCAATTAGACAGAGTTTTGCTTTAGTGCGAGATGAGTAAGAATCGTGAATTTTGGCCCGAGACTGCTTCAGCAGTTACGTGTCACGCTTTATTTCGCTGCACAGCAGTTTGCCAGATATACCATATTGGAGACTCATTGATCTTCGTCGCTTCCAAAAGTGATACTTCCTTTTCCAGTCCTGCCTTTTAAACTATTTCAGTTGGACAACACCGACCTTTCAAAAAACGCTGATATTCCCCCCCTACCCCCTTTTGAAACAGTATTTTAATTCAAGGGCTTAGTCAAGGCTTAAATCTTACTGATGTAACCTCACCAGTTCAGGTTGTGATTTTTATTTTATTAGAAAACATAGTGATGCTGGTATGAAGCCATATTACAAACACAGATACACCCTTGGCTAATTCTGTGATGGAGTGTCATGCCAAAACCTGGTTTTCTACCCATCAGCTATATTTCTGTGTTGTTTCTAATTTGTGTGTTAACATTCTGGCATTCTCTTAGTCGCAGAATTAGTCCTGGTACAGCTTATGCCAGTACAACCCTCTAGTATAGGCAAGGCCATAATCTGTTGTAAAACCATTATGAAAGGTCAGGGAAAAGTGGTCTGAAGGACTTTATTCCAGAGTTTTAGGACTAGGACCACGTGCTGGTCACTGGAATTTCAGGCAATCAGGCACTCCGGCTCTTTCCCAAGTTGGCCAGAATTGAGGATGCTTTGACTCCTTGCACGCTGGATTTTTAATGTCTTTTTACATTTCAGGTGGGTCTGGCAGGGGGTGGGATGCTAGGAGGAAAGTGTGTCTTTCTGTAAATTGTGGCTTGAGACAAATAAAGCAGCTGCTGTTGGTCTTTGGCCTCGTTACCTCTGGGCACCGTTTTACGTGGCTGTCCTTCGGAACATGTGGAATTTGCATGCGTATGTGCCTTTTTCTTGTACAACAAAATGAGGACAGCCTAATTTCATTTTTTTCATTGAGAATAATTGCCTTTTTATAGCCGTTCTTCCTTTCTTTCTAACGTAGACCATTGCATTTATTTATGATTATTTTATTTGGGGGTGGGTGAAATCAATAAATGCCATTGGTTTGTGCATCCACTGGGCTGTGCACATGAAGCTGTGTCTCCTTCTGAGTAGCTCTTGTTAAAATACAAAACTGTATTTATTTTCAGTATGAACAGAGCCAGAGAGAGAAGTTCATCCCAGTGTATTATCTTGAATGCTGCATTACCTAGAGGCTGATGATATAGAAATAATTGAAAGTAAGTACTGCAAAATTGTTGAGATAAATTTTGACATAAAAATGTAGGTTGGTTCATAAAAAGTTGCAGTGACAATAGGTTATAGTGACAGCTTTTCAACAACTGTATAAGCCTCCAGATGGAAGGGAATTTGGCTTAATGAATTATAGGCAGTCTGTGTAACACAAGCTCCTTTTATAGGAGCAGATCAGAAAAAAGAATAAACTTATTCATACTGGCATGTGTTAAATAACATCATTGTTAAAAACATGGAGTTGAAAAGAGACTGAGAAATGCAGGGCGTAAAAAAAAAAAAAAAAATCCACTGTTACTATCTCGAGACCTTTGATCTCCCAAGCAGGACACTGGGCTGATGTTGTTTCAGCATTGTCTGACAATGAACATTGTCGTTGGCCAACTGCGGAGGCTCGCAGCCTTCTGGTGATGAGACGACCCCGCCGCACGACTTTCTTCTTTGTGCCTTTACCCTGAACTCATCAGGGGTGGGACAAAAACCTCACGTTCTGGTTTTTCTTTGCTGCCTCTCCTGGTGCAGTCTGCTCAGGAGGATGGTTGCAATGCCTGTTCGTGCATTCACCTTCTCTCCCTGCTCCTTTGCCCTGGGTATGGAGCAGCCTTTGGTGGTGAAGGTTGTTACTTACACCTGGGGACAGACAGTCAGGGCTCCTGAGAGCATCTTTTTTCCAAGCTGTGCCACAGACAGGCTGCATGACCTTGGCAAATTACTTAATATCTGTTTCCCCATCCAGAAAATGATGATGATACTTACCTGCCTCCCAGGAGAAGCATTTGGACTTCATTAAGGATTAGGACATGCTTTTAGTTTAGTTAGTTGTGTTGAAATGTGCTTGGTAAGCAAAAGTTATTGTTAAATAATGAATGAGGAGAAATGCTGTCAAAGTAATATAAAGGAGTGAGCCAGTGCTGAAAGCGGTAACCAAATGAAAATCACACGCGCCGTGATGTCAGAGCAGGGGAGTACGATTGAAAACTAAGAATAAGCAGCAGATGTCAGTGACTCATTAAAATAACAAACTTGTATTTCTAATTTTGTCAACGTACTGTCGCACTTTTGATAGGACGGATTAACCGCTGATGAGCTTGTAGGATTTTTTACGCACGTGGCGGTGAGTTAAGGACATAGTTATAGCTTTCGGCCTGCGTTACTGAATCTGTGGCTGGTTTACGAAGCGGTGTTAAAGTCCACAGATTTAAGATTTAGAAATGTAGGAAATTTCTGTGAAACTGCTGACCGTGGATGCATAAAATAGTAAGTTATCTGGGTACAGAGTGCTTTATCTTTGTTGGGAATATTTTTCTAGCAGGTCTGTGACTTTAGACATTTGCAGGTGGCCTATTTTGCATCTTCCAACTCAAGTGAGCAGCCATGTAATGGACGGATGCATTTACCGTGGATGTGGTACCAACACTAAACATCAGGTATTTTCTTACAGCAATAACCAGAAAGATGCGCAGCCAAGCACTTATTTATCCCACTCCCTGTTTCATGAGCACAGGCATCTTAATTGTACTGGCAAAGCAGATGTGTGTGTTTTGTCAGCGCAACTGTGTGTTTTTGATAATCTATCTCCTCAAACTCTGCGAGGGCTCATTTTTCTCTGCATATTTTATACTTAGCAGCACCTGGATCGTTACCCGTGCACCTCATGAAACCTTTTTTCTTATTCATTTTCCTAATTAACAGCCTGTGCCTGCCACGTGTGGATAATAACACTTGCATCCTCACGCAGGTAGAAGGAGTCTCTCAAGAGCAGTCATTTTTTTTTTCCCCTTTGCATCTGTAAAATGACCTAACAAATTTTTGTCGAGATGCTTTTTCGTATGGAGCCCTGACCTCTGCCGAGACATGCTGCAGGGAGCTGGAAGTCCTGCCGAACGCCGGCGCTGAGCCGCGCCGCTGCTGCCGGCTTCTGCCCACCGCCCCCGGCAAGTCAGGGAGAAGAGAGAGCCCAGCGGCTCCGTGGCGTCGCCGCCAGCCTTCGCCTCGCCCCGGGCATCGCGTCTTTCCCAGAGCACAACGGCGCATTGTACGACGCCGGATGACAAGCACTTCTATATTAAGACAAACATGAAAACGCAGCTTATTAGAAGCCACGGGGTTGATTGAAAGCGTAATAAATGGCAGCCTACCAACAAAGATTGTTGCTCTGGGTAGATAATCTGATTAGTAAATATTTATTTCATTACAAAGACTCTTTTATGGTTTGATCTGGGTTCAGTCAACAATTCTAAGTGACCTCTTCAGCATTTTAAATTGGATCTGGAGGTTCTGCCATTTGAACCAGGGATACCGTAAACAAATAAGAGGTTCCGTGCAGTTGGAGGTAGTGGTATGAAATGCAATAGTATTTATTTAGAGAATCCTCGCAGGGCATCTGCTGTTTGATTAGGGAGTTTGTTTGCTTTGAACTCCTAACTTGTTTAATCTTAAACTTTGAGAAGATACAGAAATATCACGCTCATCCAGTGACAACTAAAAAACATTAACTGTTCTATTACTACTGTGCGGGCACCCATTTCACCGGTGCGGCTCGCTAGCGTATCTCATAACCTAATGGCCAGCAAATGGTACTGTACCTGGATTCTTCCAGCAGCGTAGCAAATGCTTTTTGCCCAGGCGTGCCTGGTATAATCAGCTATCAAGAAGAAAGGGAAAACACAATTTTTATCAGCTTTGCTGATGCATTATATGTAGCAAAGTGAAGCAAACAAATCGGAGAATCTTAATAGTTGCATTATAAATATATATTGCACAGTCATTGTTCTCAGCCTCCATGAACTCTTCAATGTAACATTCAAGGTCTGCAGAAATAATAAAAGCATTTTTACTTTGTCCAGTGGCAGTGTATCAGATAAATGAATGCAGATTTAAAGGAGAAGAGTGCAGTACTTTCTCCCACTGGAGATTGTGGTTTTAGCTTTAAATTCAGAAAATGCTTAAGAGAACCTTATGAAATGTAATAAAGTTCTCCTTCCCCGAGCTCACACTCTCAATCTGAAATTGTATTGAGGGAATTTGAGTTTCAATAGTGTCCTTACGGAGCAGCTATGCTTATTACTTAGATATTAGAGGTGCCCTGTTGATGTACAAGCATTTGAATTCCAAAGGGAAATAAAGTCTGTATTTTCAGCTTATTATTGTACAATATTGTAGGCACTCCGCAGTAAGTGTCTGAAAAAAATTGTTCTTTTTCCCTTCTAACTTTCACCACCTAACGTGTTGTCTTGGCTTCCTACCTCTGCTGCGAAAGAAGACATCAGCTTAAATTTCCAATTCCCTAGTAAGAGGTTACGTACATTATAACACTATTATAGCTAATGTTGTTTATGTACTTAATTCTTTGTGCTAACAGTGGTGGCCACAGTTTGAAGTCATTGGGCCACCTAGGTGCTCAAGGAAAGTACTAAAATTACCCAAGAGCAGGCTGAGGACCAGGCAGCATGTCCACTCCTGTTTTGTCTCCTCCAACGGTGACTTTTAACGTCCTGCTAAGTTTGCCGTGTAAATACAGGTGCACACCAGCTAGCACAGCTGTAGGACGGCCCGCTCAGAGAAGCAGAAGCAAAACCATGCAGCAGGCAGCTGGATGTACTCGGAAAGAGCTGCTCTGGGTAAAAGTGCCTTGTCGCATCCCTCACCATCTCATTTTCACCTGCATATGCTCCTGTGGCGTTGCGGGAATACGCTTGCTCACGGCGAACCCGAATCCCAATCGTCCTTCTTCCCACCCCGCGCACTAGAAATGAAAAAAGGAAAAAGCGAACCCGAGTGAAAGCTCTCGCTCTCTCTACTCTCCGCATGAAATGGAGCGTGGAGGAGAGTGCTCCAGGCAAGCAGCAGCTCCGAGTTAACCGCCAGGTCAACGCGGAAGGCCGGGAGCTGGTCAGTGTGCTCCCAGCGTGTAACCCAGGCAATGCTCGCTGCCTTTTGCAATGGATAGGATTATTTATAAATGATGCATGAAGGGATTTTGAGGTCTGCGAAGGCAGTGCCGTGGCAGGATCAGAAAACGCTTGAAGGTATTCGTTCAGCCAAGCTCCTTGGCCACGTTTTCCCCAGCCCGAAATAAGCCCCAAAATGAGAGGGAATGGAAGATTTTTGCTGGGCCTCAGAAGAACTTTCTCCACTTCCAGTCGCACAGCCATAAAATGAGGAACGAGCCATGCTGTGCATGTATTAGGAGAGCTCCTCTTCTCTGTTTTGTTTCTTTCTGTGCCCAGCCATTGCAGAAATCTTGCTGCTTAAATAAAAACTGAGGGCAGGATTTGCCCAGCTGAAATCAGGGAGCTTTGGCATTGGCTTCGGTCGGGATGGTGGGAGCTGAGCACACATGTGGGTTTTGGTTCATGGTTTCTATGCGCAACTTTGGTGCTTTTGTATATACCTAGCCTGCTTTGCATTTCATTATGTCTCTTTAAGCTATATTTTAACTATAGACTGGGGGGGGGGGCTTAACCCCTGAGGTCATTTAAGAGTGTTTGACAAAAGGCTCTTTATTTTAAAGTAATTTTCTAAAGTGATAGTCTTGTCCCAGTTACTTGAGTTGTCACCAAGCTTAAAATTGTCGTTTTCTCTCCATATTCCAGATAGTCAACTGAACCAAAAATGGTCTGTCTTGGAGGGAAACAGATTATAGGACTCATTAAACTATATGCATTTAATGTGGGGTTAATATATTAATTCTTAGCACAAATGAGCAAACTTTGCTTTCCATAGATACCCTGGTGTTACTGCTGAAACTGGGAGCCCTTTTTCCCCCAGAGTAGGTCTGCTAAATTTTAGATTGTTAAAAATGATGAAAAAATCTTTTTGACACACACAGAGAATTAAAAAAAAAAGATACTGTTTGTTGTGCTACTACAAACACACCCCGAAACTGAGGTTCTGGTGTTCACCTTCTGGGTTTTGAGCCTTCAGTGACTGACTTCTTCCCAACCAAAGCAGTAAGAAATCACTAATGAAAGTCATATTCTTCGTTAGTTGTTGTACACCGAGACAGGGCTCAATGGAAAACCCAAACTATCACTAGACTGGAGATACATCTGTGTCCTGGTTTGACACAACGATCTGGGTTTCTTGCAGCTGGCAGTATGGCAATGATTTCAGGTTTTTTGACCATATCTTTTGAGAGTCTGGAAAAGTACTGTATTAAAAAATAAACATTCTTGGGCAAACATGAAGCTGGCAGTACAGGAGAAGTCCAGTTTTATCACTGCTGTACCAGCTGTGCAAGTCTTCATATTCAGCAATTGTATTTTGATTAAGGAAGGAGGTGGCTTCTCATTGCAGGAGTCCATCCATGCTGTGGGTCCCCCACCTCGCAGTATGAGCTGACTTCCCCACAACGTCTCAGTCCTTTCTGCAGTTTAATGTATTGCAGGAAGAGGGAAGGGTGTGTCTGATTATTAATCAAATTCTTTTGTGAAATCAAAAATGCAAGTGATTTTTGCACAACCTTAAGATGTCTTGCCTGAGCCTTTCTCATGCGAGCACACGTGCATGCTTTGGGGTTCATGCTTTTTATCTTTCTGTCTCATAGAAAACCCCGTTCCTGCTGGATGCCCTGTTCCTGTTGGATGTATTGAATGATATGGTTGGATCTGCTTGTCACATGAAGTACAAAATCCTGCTTGTATCCATTTATCTTCCTGTATACCCTTTCTGTTCCCTTTTTTCCCCCTCCAACATGGATATTTTTTGCCCAAGAGCTCTAATTTGTACACTTCTTTTCCCCTTTTTCTTGGCTTCACTGCTCTTATGCAGTACTGGTCACAAACTCTGCATAAGGACAACGTGCTCAGCCTAGTAGTTGTCTTCTGCTGCCTTACACAGCAGTGATGCTCAGGTTGTTCCCTCCCTCCAAAGGGTAAAAAACTCCCTTTCCCCTGCCTCTTGGTGACACAGAAGCCTTCCTCCCCTCTTCTTCCTCTTCCACCCATCCCATCCTGCCTGTACCAGGAGGAGAAGGAAAGTCACTGTTGTGTTGTAGTGTATTTTAGGTCTTCCTGATGTAGCAAGGTACTAGACCTGTAATAATTTCTCTCCCTGTGAAATACTGATTTATTCTTTTCCATGGCACCTTTATTCAAAGCTTCATGTCATCAGGTTTCCGTCATCACTCTGTGTGTGCACATGTTCACACATCAATACTTATTAATATTGAGTACAATTCCCTCTATTGACGCTGAAGTGGACCATGCATTTGAAAGCGCATATTGACATTTAGGAATTGCCTGTATCAATCAAAGATTTTTCTCCCAAAGGAAGGAAGAGCCCAGCCAAATAAACAAAAGGTCCCTCTGTGATGTGCAGCCTTCGCTGCTGAAACATAGACATGAAAGAATATGGACTTTTTTTTACCCTAAAGAACAGTTCCCTGCAAAGCCTGTAGTACACAGCTCGCTGAGATGGGGTGGTGGCTGGAGGTCGGTTTGTGAGATTTTCCGCCCTTGGTTTCGTGGATTGCTTAAAAGTAGCCAGGAAGCTGCTCTTCGGGTTGAAGCCCCATACCTGTGCCTGCAGCCTTTAGAACCCTGGAGATGATGAGGTAAGCTGGGGGAGCCTGAGCGCACCACGCAGGCGGAGCAGGATCGCTAATTGAGAGAACTTAATAATATAGGCCATTCCCCTACAGCCTGATGAGCTAATTGTTTATGGTGCATTTCTCCAGCAAAATGCATTTGTATGCATTATGGCTAATAAACACATCGGCCAAATTCAAATGGGAGCTAAGACTACGTGCATTTCCAAGGGAGTTCACTGTTGAGAGAAGAATTTCCCATGCTCTTTCCCTGTGCTTTAGTTTCAGTTTTATGGGGTCAAAGAGGTGAGGTTGTTGATAGTGCATCCGGTAAAGAGTGGGTCCTCCATGGATGGGAGCGGCTGGCAGGCGGCCGTCCCCACTTCTTTGCTCTTTGGCACCGTGTCAGGGTCTGTTAAATCCAGCTCGTTCTGGGAGTTACTTTTCAGAGGGTTGGCAAGGAGTTTGCTGGAAAGAAGCAATTGCACAAGTAGCTTCTTTCGGGAAGAAGTGGGTGGTCTGACTTGGAGGCCGAGGAGCCGGCAAGCAATTTCTGGCACTTGCTAGCTCGTTGCACTGCTGGCCTCTGCGACCTTGGGCAAACGGCTTAACCTCACACAGCGTTTCCCTCCGCTCCAAGTACCCTATACTGCCAAAATGGAAAGGGTTTTGCTCTCTCCGTAAACAACCCTGGTCCTGGCATGGACATCAGGAATCGTGTCTCAATCTCCTCATAATGTTGTTGGGTCAGGGCTGATGGTCATGCTGGCCACACTGTTGTGGCAGTCCCCTGCGGGCAGTCGGAGGGGATCCGTGACTCAGCGGGGTTGTGCTGAGGGTCCTCACTTTTGCAGGTTACTGTTAGGGAAAGAGGTGTTTTGCAGCAGTTGGGGTCTGGCCAGGGCAATGTGTATCTTTGCACACACATTTTGAAGGGTGCTGAGGTATGGTTATCCCACAAACCCCTTGTGCCATGGCGGAGCTCCAGGAAGCTGCACACTGTCCTTTTGTTGGTCTCACATGGGTGATATTAACCCATCAGCACTGTCACTTGTAACACAGTTCTGGTTTTGCTTGTGCAGTTTCTAGGTGATACTTGCTCCTCCACCCAACTCACCGCTCCGGGTTCCGCTAAGGTGCACTGTGAGGCACCAAAATAGCCTTAAATCTGCACTACAAGGCTGCGGAGACCACCCACAAAATGATGTTTGGCCTCTTGCACCTTGTTTCCCCTGAGGAGAGTGTGAGCCTAGATAGCTTCCGTCGAGTCCTTGTTATTGCTGTTGCTTTGCCCACAGTTCACCAAAGGTCTAGGCATGGAGACAAGCTCAGGCTGGTGGGAGTGCATCACGCCTGGGACATAGGATGGCCAGTGCTTGGCACAGAGCTCTTGTGTGTAGAGAGGTATCAAGGCCCTGAGTAGAGACATGGGTGCTTTTGCCATCACTGTTCTCACTTGTTTGAAGAAGCCAAACATGGGCTCAGGAGAGGGCCTGCTGCACTGCAGAGTTTTGCAGCCCTGAGCACCTCCTGGTCGCTGGCTAACTGCTTCCAGATGGGCAGATCCACTGTGGGCCAAGTGGTGATGGAGGGCTCTCAGGCCATCCTCTACATACTGTTTGTTTAAATATAGGTGATGCTGGTGAAATTCTGGTCTCTGGGGGGATTCTAAACTGTACTGGGCCTCTTGATGGGATCCACATTCCTATGTGGTACCCTGTCCATGGCTGTTACAGCTTCCTGAATAGCAAAGCCTATCAGCCTGTTGTCATGGAGGCGTTAGGGTGGTGTTCACCCATCACACACTTGGCTTGTGGGTGGCAGCAGGTCTGAATTGAGCTCCAAGGTCAGCATCGGCCAACACTTCAGTTTTGTCACGCTAACTCCTGAAATCTCTCCTTCAGTTCTGGTCTCTGTTCATAGTTCTTTAAGTTTCTTTCTTAACTTCCCTCTCTTAATACTCATATTTTACATTTTTCCCAAATCTGTCTTCTGCCCACCCATTTTATGTCCTGTTTACTGTTGAAACTCCTTTGCGTTATGTATTCAGTAAGAAATGCCTCTCTCAATGAAACGCCTTCTGCGTGCAAACACCCCATTTCCCTTAAGACTTCCAGCAATGATCTCTGAAAATATCCACACCACTTCACGGAGAGCTTGTCTCTGGTGTATTCAGATGTCAAACTGTTTGTGTCTCGGCTTGGAGCAGACACTGTCTCATTTGTGTGCAAAGCCCTACCGTGCACATGGGACACTTCTCAATAAATAATAGCACTGGATTCGTCTGCTGCATCCTATAGTAAAATCGGAAAATAACCCCAAACTTTTCACAGTTAAGGACTGTCTCTCCTCACTCTCTTCCCTGCGTTTTAAATTTAATTTTTTTTGCTGTGCTTCCATTAAGCTTTTGTGATTGCATTCTCCAGTGTGTGAGAGCTCCCCCTTGCACAAAATTGGGCTAAAAATCAGCTACAGATTTCCTATGGGGAACCTTCCTGGGAAGGCTGGAATTTCTTCTGATGGAGATGGCGTTATGGTCTCTAAGGGCACTTTCTTCTTCTAAGCCTGAAGACTGGGTGAGATGGAGGGTGAGGTGAGGAGCAGAAGGCTGATGCACTTTGTATGAGCTGAACCCACCATGGACGTGGGGGATCTTACAGCATCCCTGTGGGGAAGGAGAAGACCTGTCCTCTGATGTAGAGCTGGGCCAAGCAGAGCTAAACTAAGCGAGCAGCACAGAGCTTTCCCCCCATGGTTTTTGTGCCATGCTTATCGCTGCCATGTCCAAACTCCTTGCAGTGGTAGGGCACTACGCAACGTGGTGGCACATTGACCACGCACTGTTCGCTTCCTCCTCCCCTCCTGCCTGGCTCACTGCTGTCTCCCTTTTCCACTGGTTGAGTTGCATGAGGCATCCTGGGTTTTTTGCCTAATGGGAGTAAAAGAAAGCAAAATGGGGGATTTTAGGAGCTGGGGTAACTGTTGCAATGAAATGAGGGGTATTGTGGAAATCAGCAAAGCAGTGCCACAGCAGTATCAGAAAAGCGTAAGCTGCAGTGGAACCAGAAAGCTTTCTGGTCCATCTCTCCGTGAATCTGCTGATTTTAATATAAAAGTGTCTGTCTTTGCAAGGGAGGTGTGTGTGGAAGCAAACAGGACTCCGAGGGGAATTGAAAGGAGGGATGTTGTAAACCTACGGTACCGGCGTTGTGTTACCAGAGATGCCTACCTGCCTGTTTCACC
Organism: Burhinus oedicnemus; assembly: GCA_008921705.1. Lineage (NCBI taxonomy): Eukaryota > Metazoa > Chordata > Aves > Charadriiformes > Burhinidae > Burhinus > Burhinus oedicnemus. The sequence goes on from VFFE01007147.1 coordinate 1,735,404, forward strand.
ATCCTGTTTTTCTGCCTGTCGTCCCTGCTCTTCTTGAAGAAGCAGGGTATTCCCGTACATGAAAAATTCCTCTCTCCAAGGGACGTTGCATAGTTAAAACAGCAAGTAATCTGTGAGGTGACCAACCAACACCACCACCCGAGGGCTCCGGGTTTGTTTGTGCTCACGAGCGTGTCTGCACATCACACCCCCTTCTCTGCTCAAGAGCCACCAGAGTATTGTAATGTAGAGGAATCCTGCTCTTCCACAGACGCTGATTGCCAAACAAACCCTTGCTGTCCTGACCTGCGGTTTGTACGGCGGATGGCTTTAAAATTAGGGCTTGGCGAATAATTGATCCGTCTGTTAGACTGCCAAATTGGAAAAAAAAATCATCACCGATGTCCTTTTAAATGCTCAGAGGTGACTAAACAGTACTGGCTTTGTGTCTTCCAATCGACATGGCGGCAGCAAAACGGAGAGGAAAAAGAGACTACAGGGAGAATGAGGTTTTTAGCATCGAACGAAGGAGTCTGACACACGCAAAATGAAGCATTAGCCCATGGAAGAAAAGCGGGGAAGAGAAAGGCAGACTTCACGGAGGGGGAGGAGCGCGTAGCTCCCCTTTCACCTCATAGCTCGGCGATTCAAGTCTGCACCCAGGGTGGCACTGACCAGGGCTGCCATCCCTTTCCTGCCTGGATCCATCCCTCCATGAACAGCCAGCCCCGTGCCCCCGCTCTGCTCCTCCTCCTGGGTGGATGGTCCCTGCTGGGGGCTTGCAGCAGCGTGGGGGGTTGTCCTCAACCGTGGCGTTGCTCACACCTTCCTATTTCCATCCCAGCAGGCTGCGCAGAGTGAATTGCAGCCGCGTGGGAGTTTGGGCTTTCTCCTGAAAATGGAAGGCTTGGTTTGCGTCCGCCCCTGAGCCAGGCTGCAGCAAGGCCTGTGCCCATTTCCCACCTCTCGAGAGGACTATATTGAAGTTGGTTTCTCTTACTCTGTCCCGTTTTCGTGTCAACTCTGCTGCGCACCAAACACACAAAACATGCTGTATGTATACGTGCCGCTGTACGGCAGTAAGTAGAAATTACTACAAGTCTGTTCTTGTAGCAGATGTTCTTGCAGCTCCCCAGAACAGAGCAGTGGGACATTAATGAAGAAAGAAAATGAAAACAGGCAGGAATAGCTCACCTGGCTTGATCTTACGCTGAATTTTTGGAGAAGAAAGCAACGAGAAGCTGGGAAGCATGGTCAAGGACTGGGCTCTGCCGTCAGGGTCCTTGGAGTGAGAAGACCTGACCTCAATCAGAATAAAATGGAGGAGCCTCCAAGGATGGGCAACCCAGAGCCTTGGCAGTATGTAACGTGAGAGATGGCCAGCTGGGTATCTTGGGCATAAATTGTAGTTGGCACTTTAATAATCTCGCAGCCCTTGGTTTGGCAGACTGATAGATTTTTTCAGAAGCAGGAGGACATTTGAAAAATGTATTTTCTGGACTAGATTTTAATTCAGGGGCCTGTCAACCTTGGCATTGTCCTTTCTCTTAAAGTAAGGTCACCGTGACGTCCTTAGCCTGTGGAACACATGCCTCTCCCAGGGATTTAAATCTCTGAGACATAATGTAATTCACAGTAGTGTAAATATTTTCACGTTTGCCAATTCTTATGATTTGATTGCAAGTTTTGCAGTACTGTCTGATTTGGAAGAGGGAAGAGAGGATAACGGTTGTTGTTGTTGTGGCTTTTTTTCATTTGTCTTGAAAACCTCAGCTGTGAAATTGTGAAGTTGTGGGGGAATGTTTGGGTTTTTTCTTGGCTAATACCGCAGATCTATTAGAAATGTCCTGAATGTATTCTTTTTTCGGAATACTTAGGAGAAGCAGTTGCATACGCTGAGAAATGCGTTTCTGTGGCTCAGGATTGTGACCAGGGAGCCCAGTGGGCCCATCACCTCTGGCTGTGTCACAAGGTCTGAAGCCAAGCACCCCCCAAAGAGCGGTGCTTTTCTTCCGTATTCGAGGACAGGTACACGTTTGATTGCATAGATGAATCCAAACTGGTGCTTCAGATCTTCTTACTGCATTTCAGCATTGCCATTTGTCTTCCTCGTTTCAGCTGCGTATCTCGCCGAAGGCAGCCAGGTTAGCCACATCTTCTGGTTATGCGGGCACGTAGGATGTAGGCTGCTTTCCTCAGCTCTTTTGTCCCAGGAATTGTGGCAGAGCCTCCTGCTGCTTCACATGAAGTTCCCTATGCTCAGGTGTTTGATTTACCCCGGTCCTTCAGCATTAATAATTTCCTCTCACTTAGCATCTCTGGCAAAAGTAGACTCTTCATGCAAATAAAGATTGTTTATATTAATAATAAAAATAGCAACAAAGTAAGTCTTTGTGTCTCTGCTGATCTGCAACAACTTTTTCTAGCTGGAAAACTATCCACTTGAGACTGCTCCTTGTCTCCTACCTTTAGGCTTTTATAGAAGTACGGCAATTTTCTTCCTTTCCTAGACATTAACCTTTAGCGAGAAACAAGGTCGGGGGGTTTAGAAATCCAGATAGCTAATCTTTGCTGTTCTTTCCTTGTCAAACGAGGCTGTAACATCCTCAAAGAGATCCAGTGAGCAAGTGAAGCATGATCTCCCCTGTGCTTGCTCTCCTTGGTCTCTCTTCTCCCTGCCTGAAATGAGGTTAAGAAACAAATTCATAAATATTCTTTCTTAGCTGCCTGCGTATTGTATTTTTATATTTCATGATGTAATAATTTCTTTCTTCACTTCCCCTCATCTGCTATTTGGTGTTTTATATGGGAAGGTTGTCACCATCGTGACAGAACCATTGTCCTACAAAGCCATTTTAAAACACTTTTTTTTGCCAACTCCTGCGAGCAGAACAAGAGGTTAATGCTGATAACTTCTGCTTTATCTCAGATTTTATGTATAGACCATGGTGGACGTTTTACTTAAGTATTTCTGCAAAATCAAATATTTTCCCATTCAAGGCACATACAGGTTTCTTAAAGGCATGTGAAACCTGTAGGGCTCTGAAAAGTGCAGTGAGCTCTAACAGGCACCTAACAGAAAAATGGGCAGTTTTACTTCTAGCAGGTTTAGAATGTGTCCAGTTTAACGACTTGAAATACTATAAATATTCGCAGGCGTTTTTCAAATAACATCAGATCTAATAGATGCTATTTAAAGTTGCTAAACATTAGGCATTGTGTTATTCAACTGATCTTCTGAAAAATACGTTCTTCTTTTCTTGTAATTAATCTCATTAAAAAGTCTTTAGCTGGTATGGAGAAATAATGGATCTTTAATGTTTTGTTTGATATTGAAAGCAAGTTCTATAGTGAGACATTAAAAAGTAGTTTTAATGTGCCGCTCAGCAGGCGTGGGTACTCACAATTGGTGATGCCTAATGGAAATGGGATCAAAACTGCAGCTTAGGCCAAAAAACTGCATGAGAAATGTGCTAAGGGAGGACAGGATGGGTAACCCGGCACCTGGGGACCAGCGTCCTCCTGCTCTGAATAGAACAGCCCCAGGGGAACCAGCACGTCTTCGATATCAGTAGTTGGTAGTTCAAGAGGTCACATATCCTGTGCTGCCAATGTGTGGTCCTATTTTATGGCCAAAAATATTTATATATATTCCCAGCTTTTCTCTTCTTTTTTTGCCTGGCGTTTCTCATAATTCAGCAAAATTCTGAAAATCTGTGATCTGAAGTCTTCCTGGGTAAAAAGTAGATCTCAAAGTTTAGCTGCAAGCCAAGTAAAATTGGCCGCTGAATGTCTCTGAAATGCCTTGTAATCACTTGAAACAGCTCGGCTAGATCTTGTTCAAGCAGATGGATCTTACTCTTCTGTGGATCTCGTTCAAACAGTTTCCCTGTCTATTTTGGAAAAGGGAACCACCTATGACAAGTAGCCGGAGACCTACAGGATCCTGTTAGAAGACGACTGCGAGCCCGCCCGCTCCCTAAAGAGGTGCTGTTAGGAAATCATAAGCTTTCAGGCTAGCAAATAAAGTTTAAAAAAACAAGTATTTAGTGTGACAAGACACTTTTCACTGAAAGTAATTTAAAGTTACTTCATTGGTGTTTATTGTCAAAGTAAAAGACCGATTTATTTTGCTTGCATGTAGCAGGGTGTCAGAAACCGTCCAAGAGGTGAGAAGGAGATGGTGAAGGTGGTATGTTGGGAACTGAATAAGGTTTTTGATACGGTCACGTGTAACCTTTTCTTAAGCAAACCAGGGCAGTGCGGTCAAGCTGAGAGGGCAGCCCAAGACAGGGCTTTGGAGGGGCTGGCCTGTGCCGAGGCTGTCCCCTGCTTGTCTTCCCAGCACACACAGTGCTGGCGCATGTGGATGGCGATGGCGCAGGGGGGAGATGAAGGGGCTGGAGGAAACCAAGGCGGCTTTCAGTCGATCGCCTGGTTTATCAGTGTAATACAATTCGGTAAACAGAAGTGGAAGTAGGAAGGAAAAATACACCCAAATGCACAAATATAAAAGGGGAGCTCGCTGCCTGGAGGGTGATACTGAAAGAGGAGCTTTAAGTCAGCTGGTAGGAAAATCTTTGTGGTGACAGATACAGCTAAGCACTGGATTGGGCTCCTTGGCAGGGTTTTGAATCGTCTCCTTAGGAGACCTTCAAAAACTAATGAGACGTGTACACCAGGGGCAGGCTGTTTGTGGGTACCACCTTTGAGGTGGCTGGTAGAGCTCTTTCCAGCTTTCTCCTCAATCCGTTTTGGGATAATACCTTGCAGTCTGGGCTCATATCTTACCGAATCAATATCCTGTAACAGAGGAGCGCTGGCATTGTGCAAGCTCAGCTCTCCGCCTCCTTTCCTGCTGAATACGTCTTCCTGTAATTCGTAACGTATTTCTTGACAAATACTATCTGAACACAGAATATAGAAATACACCTGACAATTGCGATGGTGGGATTTTTATGCTTGTAGAACTGCTCTGACAACATCTGCTTTTTCTGACATTTAAATTTCCTTAGAAAAAGCATTATGGGCTTTCATTTTCTTTTTAAGTAGCTAGGAGTTCAGGTCGAAAAGCTCTTGTATCATCCCTGCTCATGGCTAAAAAGACATGGGGAAGTTGGTGAGACAAAAATATGCTTAATATGAAGAAATGGGACTGAAAGTGCAAATTTTCTTAGCTGCATTTTATACTGTTTTGGGGTCACGTAACTCTCTTCTTCACTTTCCTTAGCCACGGTGAGGCTCACTGATCTCTTTTGTGAAGTTTTGGAGAAAGAACTATGTCAGTGCTAAATATTTTTGTTACGAACATTTATTTTGTGAAGAGTTTTTTATTATAGTTCTAGCATTTTCATCTCTTCCTGAAGAGGATTTCAGGGGGATTTTCTTGCCCTTTTCCCTTTAGTTCACAGAAGTTTGCATAGCTAGTTTATTGGTACAAACTGGAACTTCACAGATTTCTCATTGCTGCTAAATAAATTGCTACATTACATTGCCAACATGTTTATAAAGAATTTACATGTATAAAAACTGCAGATAAAATGTGTGGGGCCAGGAAGGTGCCCTGGTCTTTGTGGTGATACTGAATATTGTGGTCTAAGAAATATTAAGTCGCTGCAACGTTGCTGAACACAAAAGGATAATTTCCTCTTTTTTGTGGCGGAAAATCAATGTATAGCATCAAGACTGTATATTGACAGCTTGATTATAAAGGACACTGAATATGCTTGACCCTGGAATAACACCAGAATGGAACAGAACAAGACATTTATACAGCACCAACAAGGCTAGCATGCATTAAATCCTGCTTGCTCTTCTCAGTTTTTATATCGTGTTACCATTACTGTTTCTTTTTCGGATCTCTTTGCTTTCTGTTTGCTTTTCTTAGCTCTTTGGCATCGATACTTCCTAGCGCACGTGTAGCTGGCGGTTCGTTTCTGTACCGAAGCTCTGTCACAGCACATCGCTCCTTACTCTTCAGACACATCTTACGTTATGGGGGGAAGGTACGAGCTTGCAGTTGAATGTGTGTGACAGCTGAGTTTTATGTGGGTTTTGTCCATTCAGTTTCCTGCAGCAGGTGTAAGGTTGGTGCCATGCAAGGTGGTCGCAAGTGTCCACGTTCAGACCTGAGCCTAGCAGGTGCCACGCTGGCAGAGCTGCGGGGTCAGCATTGCTCTGCTGAGTAGGGATTTGTCCCTCCGGGCACAACAACGAAGGAGCGATCCCCGCGGCATGTCTTTCTGACGACCTGCGTATGGTTTCCATCTCATTTCAGGTGTTACGTGCTCTCTTCACACCAACTGTGAGGTAACTGGGCACAGTACTGGTTATCCTACCCACTTCCAGCTGGAGGAGAAGACGGAGGACTAAAATGAAAGACCATAGTAAACAGTATGACTCATTTCATCCAAAAGGGACAAAATGCTAAAAATGGTAGCCAGAAAAATCTCTGCCTTCTTTATTTTACTGTTTTAACTCAGGGTTCGCTGCAGTTACTAAAAGCGTATTAGACAGTTGCAAATGAGGGGGAAATAAACCACAATTTTAGGGTAATTGCTAAAAACGTATTTGGCGCTATGAAATTCATGAGAAGTTCCAGTTTTCGTAGAAGGGCGTAACCTCCTGCTTCTGAGTCACTTCTGTGGCTTTGCTGCCTACCTCATTACTGGCTGACCCTGAGCATTACAAAACTTAATCTCTCCTTTGCCGCTGAATAAACCATGGTGACATCATATGCCATCTCTCCTTGACGTACTCTGCTTCCCATTACTGTTTTCTCTGACATTTCATTGCTGGCGTAGTTCTCATAACACTGTTATCTCTGTTTCATAGTAGTTTGCTTATTTTCCTTTGGCAGTGAGCACAAATTCCAGAAGTTTCAAAAAATTGGAGCTATGTCTGCTGTTTCCCCGAGCAGAGCGGTCACACCAGCCTGGGTATCTGATACACTCATCCTGAATGGGATTTTGTTCTCCCTTCTCTGCACGTCGCTTTCTTGTTACCATCTTCATTTCAGAAATGACTTACTGATGTGTGAATCTCTCCCAAAGCCAAGGAGTCGTGAGCAGCTAAATTTTGTCTTGCTTTTTTTCAGCTCCTACTTTCCTATTGTTAATGGCTAGATAATAACATTCCTTTTAAAAAAAAAATTAAAAAAAAAGGTTAACATTTACAGATATATCATTCATGTTTCTTCAGTCAATAAGGAAAGGTCAGTTTATGCTGTAAACAGAGCTGTGACCATAGTACAAGTCAGGACACCGTCCTAGCTGTAATCACAGTAGCTTGTAACAAAAACAGAGGAGGTGCAGCAGGATAAATGTCATCTGCGGCTCTCCATGTGGGGGAGGATCCAGGCTCCACGCTGGTACCCAAGGCAGCTAGATTAACATTGCCTCGAGTACTGCTGGAGGTGCTATATTTGTAATTGCTTATCCATTCTGGCTCAAACATATTTTTTTTTTACTTCCCCCCCCCCCCTCTTTGCAGCAGAGCAGGAAGGAATAGGACTATGTTAACTTTGGAGGTGGGTATTCATAACTGCCCTCACAGTCTCAAGCTTTCCAGCAGGCACACGTTCAGCAGGGAGAAGTTGCCTTCCATGATCTCAGTGACTGTTTCTAGACAAAGTTAAACAGGAAATTAGATAGTTTTTTTACATTCTTGCAGAGCTGTTAAAGCACCGTGTGGTTAAAGTTGAGTGCACATTCATCAGGAGAGGAAACATTATCCTTTTTTATTATTATTTAGAGAATATTGGCGCATACAGATGAGCTTGGCTCTGGCAAGTCACTTAGGGAGAAGAAACCTCAAATCTTTGGAATCCACTTACCATGTCATCCTCCCCCTCTGAGCAGCTCTTTGTCCTAGGGTCTTCGTAGGAAGAAGTAACAGAAATTAGGGAACTGAAATGTGCTGTGTTTACGTATACGTTTGTGTAGTATCCATCACAAAATGCAGCTGTCTCAGATTTTGCAGTGCTTGAAAGGTGCACCACATTCCAAACCAGATGATGGCACGCGGGGAAGAGAACCTTATCCAATTACAAGTACAATTTGCTACAGAGAATAAAAGTGGCAAACTCATCCCTGACAAGTTTTTTCTCTGTTTCGCTCAGTTGCATTAACAAAGGAAAGCCCAAAGCACTGGCTCCTTTTCTGCTGGATGCTTCAACATACATAGGTAAAAGATAGTATCCCTAAAATAAGTATTTTATAAGGTTATGATAGACGACAAGAGGTGGATAGAACAAACAGGTAGAGGGAGCACAAGTGAGACCATTACATTTAACATTGTAAGCCATGGTCACGCCATCAACCTAACTGTTCTGGAGTATCTCATAGTTGAAATCTTACCTAAAACACCCCGATTCTTGCCAAGATTGCCCTAAAATCTTTGCTGACCACAGGGATTCGGGATATTCACTTAAATCATATTTGTAGAATAATGTTACAAAACTGCACTTCTGAATATTTTGTCTGTGCCTTTGGTCTAGAAATAATCCAGCAAATGGTGATGGGATGCAAGCCATTATTAGAGCTTATTTTTGTGCTCTTGTTTGTTGTTGTAATTTGTGGAGAAAGGCCATAAGTTAAATCTCTAATTCACAACAAGTTTTAATGTAAATCATATCCCATTACAGTACATCATAGTGATATAATACAATATGTTAGTTTGCCCTAAGTGGATGTATTTGTCTCTATTTTCTGGCTCAGATAATAGTTACCATCTGGGTGTGTGTTTATTTTTTGTTGTTGTTGTTTCTTTTAATCATTTGTGGCGCTGCTTGTTTTAAAGCTGAAAATGAGTAAAATTTGAAGCTGATTTAGGAAATTGCCTGGAGAATATCAAAGGGAACATCAGACACTTTAAATGCTTCACATTTTTAACCTATTACTGAGAACATTTTGGTAGCCTTGAGGCATGTTCCTCCCTTCCTACTCCAGTATCTGGTTTTGGTTATCTTAAAAATCAGCAGCACTGGGGGGTTGAGCATGAGAGAGCAGGGTGGAGTCCCCAGCTTCAAACCCTTCTCTTTTATCGGGACTTAAGGAATATCAGATAGCACTGTGAAGGGCTTCGGTGTTACCCATCCCCATCTGCAGGGTGGAGAGGGATACGTCCAGCCTGACTCTGAATCTGAGTGTTCATATTTCTGGCTGCTGTGAGCATTTGTGCTGCAGTCAGTTTTGTCTTAGGAGTCTGTGTATATAGCTGTAGCATTCATTATCTGTGTATTTTTATATACATGTATTTTGTATATCCTCCAGGCTGTTTCATTCAATCCCTTGCAAATCTCTTTATTCCGAGCCAGTCACCAGTGCATCGCATGTAGGAATGTAGGTGCCTAATTTGCACCTAAATTTTAGGTAGCTGGTGAAGGTGCCCCCGTAAAATAAGTGCATAAATTCTTTATAAAGTCACTGGGGAGAAACAGTTGCTTTGAAGGCTCCCAAAGAGAGATCTTTCCTACCTGACTTTGGCACTTAAGTTGCTCTCAGTAGTGCTGTGATCTTTTTCTTTCTGATGAAATCTCAGGGATTTGAGGTATGATACGCTTTTTCTTGTTCTGCTCCGGTGCAAGACGACTGTGGTGCTCAAAGATCATAGAGAACACACTGAATTGAATTTGGCCTCTGTCGTTGAACAAAGGATATGTATTCAGTTTTCTGTTTGGGGGCACCTATAACAATATTTTAGATGTGGATTTGGAGAATGTAAATGTAGGCTCCAAACTTGCACGCACTTAGATAAGGAATAGATGTTTCATGGCAATACATCTGCCTTCTGGCTGGTTCATCACGCACAGGCAGACATATGACTGTAAAAAGCTCAGGTCTGAAATCATAGAACTTCTACCTTAAGAACTGGGCAAACATGACCCTATTTATTCTAGTGCACCACCGTCCATGGAAAATACCGTCACCGTTGGCAATACACAACCCTATGTGTGCTTTTAAAAATAGGAGCGCCCCACTTAGCTCCCTGCCGTTGAGTCTTGCAGCACCCATGGAAGCCAAAATGAATCCTTGTTCTTCCCCAAATGTCTGTGCCTCTGGGTAGGCTTCATGGCATTAACTGGATGGCTACCGTACGTAACATGGCTTGTCCCTTGTAGACCTGGGACAGGTACCACGTGAAGAGCTGGTGGCCATTTGCAGATACCTCCTGCAATTCCTGCTGGGCATACAGCAGCAATGCCAGATGCTCCTCTCAGCACATCAGATGGGGACCCTCTTTTGGTTTGTCTTCTGACATATCCTGGAAGCTTCCGTTTTCTTGTCCCATGCACTAGTTTGGATGCAGCTTTCTAGACTGCTTTTGAGACCTTTACCCAATGTCATTTTCCTCGTCTCACGCAGAGAAAGGCAGAATTTACCCCAGCATCTTTCCCAGACATAAAATACTTGAATCGTATTTTCTAATTATTTCTATTCAGACATGGAAATCCAAATCACACAGTTCCTAATGATGTTACACGCAATGAAAGGAAGGGCCTTTTCCCAAATATTTGCCTTTATTTTGTCATGATTAGAGGCAACAAATAAATGAGAGAAAACAAGGTTTTGGATAAATAGAAAAGTCATGGCTATTTTCTCTATTCAAACTGTTTTGATATGATAAACTGCGGAAAAAGAAATTACACATGAGAAAACACTTGAAATTACTATTGGTATTGTCAGACAGTACCATGTGCTTGAAAAATAGCTAATGTTCAGACAACAGTATTCTTCAGAAGCAGTGTTGAGATCAAATCCTCTGGGGTTGACTTGGGATGAGTTTGAGAAGCATCTTTCTGTGCTATGTAATTCTGTTATTGCGAATTGTGCCTCTGATGAAGGTTTCCAGGTATAGCAGGATTTATCTAGACCAAATATGTGGCCATATGATACGTATATGTTCCTCACCACCGATACAGATAAGCATCCAAAGTGGGCAAAAGTAAAATAAATTGAAAATTAAATTACTTGATTTTCTGTAGACACATACCCCCAGTTCTTTTGTTTGTTGTACATACTAGACTTAAGCACAACTTTGCCCATGCTTTAGGCTCCATCATCTCTTTTGAATTTGACTGTAGCAAATATATCAGATAGTCTTGTTTATTCAGAGATTCAAAGGTGGGGCACAGAAGCTTCATGTATCTGCATAGCAAAACTTTATTAAGTGGAACCAGCTATACTCCAAAAGAAAAATGGCCAAGGGCCTTAAAGGAAATTAAAATGAGCCGTAACAATTGGAATTCACACAAGAGCATAAAGGACCTTTCTAAGATAAATAATACACGCATTAAAAAGTGTTGAACAGGAAAGAATGTGATAATGGAGATTATGTCTCAAAAGCAAAAACAAAATCAGAAAATAAAAATAAGACCTTTGAGTGAAGAACAAAACTCTGTAACACCATGCCTACGAGGGCTTCACGGAGAAGGCATGCCTGTAGCCTGCATCTCCTGCCTCCTTCTTTCTCCAGAGGCTGAGCTGAGAATCGAGCTCTAAAACTCTTACAAGGGAAAGGTAACTTCAGTAGTCAATCAGGCAAAGATTTCTTAGATACTGGGGGATGAAACCTGAATCTACAATGGATTTCTATAGAAATTCAATATATTGCTTCCATAGTAGACATCATTTTTGGGGGGAAAATTTCTGAAGAATTGTGGCACATTTCTATTCGTGGCATCATAGAAATCAAAAATAGAAAGGAGTAGGAAGACGTGCCATTTCAAAGGATGCTGTTACTCAAACACTTTAGAGAAGACCATTTAACTCTGTTATGCAGGAGATCAGAGCAGATAATACAGTGATGTCATGGTCTTATAGTATCAGTGCAATGGTATAAAAGCCCAAATAATTTGAAGAAGGCAATGTCTGGAATTCATGGCATTACAGATTGAAAATCAGTATCAAAAAGGGTCTGGTTTAGACATAACAAAGCAAAGGGATGGAAGAAAAGGACAGAAAGGGAGTGACAGAGGGATGGCTCAGGTGGCACCTGTGTTGCTCTCTCATTCCATGGCTCGTCTTCTACACTCCTGCCCTTCTTTCTCCTCTCTGTGTAGTTTCCAGCAACTTAAATGTGCTCCAGGATCTTTACACCAGTCTTTACTGTCAGAGAGCAGCAGCAGCAGTGGCTTCTCAGCAAGTGAGGGAGAGCCAGGAGCAAGGGTAAGAGCAGGGCAGGCATGGCAAGGGCACAGTCCCGTGGCACCTCATAGCATTTTCATTACTTGCCCCTAAAATGGACTGGGTTTGAAACCTGCAGTTGGCTGATAGAAGCTGAGCTGGCTCAGGTTTGATTGCAACAAAAAGAAATGTTCTGATGCAGCTGTGAAAGCTTGTGGTTTTGGGTGCAGAATTCCTTTTTTTTTTTTTTTTTTAAATACAGAAGACACATAAGACTAGAGAGATTCAACAGAATAGCCCAGTCCTTCTCTACACTGGCAATGAAGTCACAGGCAGCATGTCCATGTTCACTCCATAGGCAATATCCATAGGTTGTAAGAAATACCAAGCACACTATACAAATTCACGCCTTTTCTGAAATGGAACAAAAGCCATAAAACCATGTTCTAACACTGAAGCACATCATCAGTGTCCTAGATTGTTGCAGCAATGAGAAGTTTGGTAGGTGAGTATGTGCTGGTATCCCTGCAAAAGACTTTGCACTGTGATAGAGTACAAGAAAAACAGTCCCTGTCTGACCAAAGAAAGTATCTTCTCTGATGGTTCACAACCAATACACAGAGGTCAGATCTGCTTTTGAAACTGCCCACCACCACCCCCACCTGGAAGATTATCCAAGTGATGTGGGAAAAGCTCTAACTCAATACTGCTAAAATCTTTGCAGGCTTATCCCAAGCTCATTTGAAGTCAAAGGGCATGTTTATCTTGACTTGATGAGTTTTGGATTAGACACTTTGGCTCTTCACACGTATGACATGTAGCTCCCTAATTGTGTGCACATAAAAAGAGAGAACATAAAAGCTGTCGAGTTTCTGTGCCCTGTGATTGTCCTCAGTGACGCTTGGTACTCTTTTCCAGAAGGCTTCTGCTACCTTCTCACTCCAGGCTGTTTTGATGACTTAATAGGGAAAAGCTCTTGTCATCAAACAAAGCTCATCCAAATACACATCTTTCTTTGATGCATCTCAGGTCTCAGACTGAATTTCTTCAAAAGCAATAAACAGAAAAAAAGAGAAAACAATTATCAACTTTGTGTGTAGACATCTAAGCTTCTAAAACAAAGCTTTCTTTCATGTCTTCCAAGTGTTCAAGACTAGAAGTAGGCTTTTGACCCGATTCTCTAGAGAAACTCCTTTAGAAAATAACTTCTTCTTTGATTGCTTGTCAGGGTTTTGTTTCATGCCAGTCTTACTAGACTAACATTATAAAAAGGACAATTTCAGGATATAGCCTTGAAGCCATAGAGAGGATGCTAATAGCTCCAGAAATAAGGAAGCTGCAGGTCAATTGGAGAACACGGAATTAGCTGAAGAAATCAGCATCAGCAGACATGCTGGCTATGCGTCATGAAGATCACTTCTTCACACTGGTAGATATGATACACCTTTTGTTTGCATTACCTGTTAGAGTGGTTATCAAACTTATCCCCACCAAGGACAGCAAGAGCTTACATGCTCATGGATGGGAGTAAATATTTTACAACGATCATTTTCTCATGTTGTCATATTATTTTATTTTACTCCTGGAAATGACATTTTTCATCTAGCAGATTCCCAAGTTGTAAGGTACAATGGAAATATCGCATGACTGAAAATATTTCATCCTGCTTTCTGTATTTTATTTTTGAATTTCCTCTAGAAGTGGCTCAATTCTGAAGAATGATAAGCACATTAATACTCTCGCATTGAAAACCTAGGCTGATGTAGGTTTACACAATTTTTTTCATTGTTATCTTTAATGCTGTCTATTGTTTACTTATATGAAAGTATTTGTAGATGGCTGACATAAAATCTACAGCCATAAGACCTAGCTGTGCTTCTCAAACCACTTGAGTTCTTCATTCATGCATGAAGGGGCTGGACCTTTCAAACAGGCTCTGGGAGGTTTGCATGTAATGAGTAATGCTATTTCAAAAGCAGACGATAAAAACAAAAGCATTTGCTTCTCTAGGTTATGGCAAACAAAATAATAACCCATATTTCATATAGTTGTTAAAATTACTAAAAATTATTTGGGGGTGAAAGGAAAAGGTCCCATTTCCACAGAAGTTCATGTCTCAGTATTCCGTTGCTACAATACAGCTCTCCAGGCTTTTTACTCCTCAGACCTGTCACAACTTTCCACTGTTCTTTATTAACCCAAAGCCAAACTTACCCATTTTTTCCAATTAAAAGCACTTGAAGATGAACCCTCTTCAAGCCGGTCAATGCTGTTTATTAGTAGTTTGGTGCTTTCCTTTTACCATTTAATATCTCTATAGCCTTTCTTTTTTATGTGACACATTTTATTTCTTCATAACCACTTTGGCCAACATACAAGAGATTTTTTTCCTCCATATATTTGTAGAGTTTAAGGCCACAGATGATGCCTATGATTATCTTCTGAAAGGCCACAGTTTCACCCAATGATCCTGGATCAGACCCCATACTTTCTGATGGAGCAAGAACAAGACTTGAAAATCCCCTTCATCCTTAGTTTGATTCATGATGGGCAGTCCTCCTTGTTCCTTGACAGTACGTTCCAGTGGATAACTAATGTCAGAACCTTCACCTTATTTTCCATCTGAATGTACCCTTCTACAGCTCCCAACAACTGGATCCCGTTAGTCTTTGTCCGTTACGTTAAAGAATGAGAAGTTTTTTCCTAGCGTAGGGTAGCACTAGGCTTTGATGACATCTCCTCTTACCCTTTTTAGTGTTGGTAGATATGAAGGAGAAAATATTTTAGAGTCAGGAACCAAATAATGTTGCTTTTGAGGAAGCCTCTGAGGAAACCATGAACTGAATTACCTGTAATTGTTTATGCGATGCAATTTCAGGGACGTGACGGTCCTATTAGTGTCATACTGTAAAGATTCTTACCATGCCCTGAAGGAAAACCTGACGAAAGTAAGCAAACAAAGGAAATGGAAGTTATTAATCACAAATCTGTTTTTTTCTTCCTTCATATAAAAAATGGTGTCAAAAAAAAGCAATAAAACTCCACATTAGTTCCATTATTCCCTGGGGAAGATGTAAACTGCATCATCCATGCAAATCATACCTACTTTTATTATGGAGGCAAGTGGCATTAAATCCTAAGATGGAGCACAGATAATTATCATAGGTAATCCAGCTAGTTCTAATGACAAGTCTATTTAGAAAGGTGAGTCTTTTTTTTGACCTAGCAAAACTGAAAATGTTTGCGAGAAGACAAAAGTAAATCCCAGGAAGCTTTGTAACTGGAGGAAAGCTTTAATTCAATTACCTGATGAAGCAGTTCTGAAAATATTCACTTAAAATCTCAATGTCATTTAACCTTCAGTTTCTTTAAAGAATAATTTGAGACAGAAACTTTAATGAAAATTAAGCATCTTACATTCAAGTTAAAACCCTCACAGACTCTGTCTTACCTCAGTCGGCTTACGTTATCTAGCTGTTTGGGGCTTAATGGAATGAGCTTTTAATGAAACTCAAGTTACAAAAACATTTCAATGTTCAAAGAAAAGCAACATACAACAAGTAAACCTCTGCAAGTGCCATTGACATAATTTCTCTTGTCCCTTTATGTTTGAGTCTGGGTGACAGCTTGTTTCCAAAATGCTGTCGGATTCTTTGGGGGCTCTTTGAGGATCCTCCTTTTGCTTTGTCTCTCTTACATCGATATGGTCAGTGGTGAGTTTCTCTGCTTGCAGTGATGTTTTTGAATTGGGCAGAACTTTCCATTCCTAATGCATCAGGTTCTGTAATGCCTTTGAAATTTTATTTTGAAAACCTGTATTCTTCGCAATACCATTGCAGTCCCGTAAATTCTTAAGCTTGACGTTCTTAAGAGTGCTTAAAAGTTCTTTCACTTGCGTTAAAAATACAGATTGTATATATCAAAGTCTCCTGGCTTTATAGATAAAGTACTTTGAAAGTTTATATTATTACTATGGCACACTTGCTTGAAGTACTAAAATAGTCTCTTCAAGTGTGGCTACTTTTAAATACTTCTGTAGGCTTCTTGTAACTTAAAATTTTAATTAGTATGTTTGTTTCATAGGCCTGCCAAATAATTAACTCCTTGGTTATATACTCAAGCAAATTCTTAGTTATTAAACAAACAAAATATTGATTACTTGTAACAGAATCTTCCTCCTGTCATAAAAGCAGGTACACGTCATCATCCAGTTCAAAATAGCATCAGGAACAACCACAAGCAAGGTTTAAAGCTGGATAAATTATTTTATGTAATAGCTTTTTTTTTTTTTTTACAAAGTTTAAAGACAGAAGTTTAAGAGTGTCTGAACACAGATAAACAGGCAGGTTGTCACTTCTAAAACAAATAACGAAATTACAGCAATCCATAAAACTTTTCTTGAAGTTTCTCAAATGTAACACTCTCTTGACATCAAAGTCTTCCTTTTAACGCTTGGTATGTCTGCAAAAGATACCAGTGGTTAATATCATCATTTCTAATAAGACATGTCTCCAGAGGAGAAACTCTGTGGTTTAAAATTACATTATTGTGCAGGAATGAGGTGGGCTATTTTTATGGATGAGCTTATGCCATGAAATAGCTGAGATTGCTGCATACTCAGTGTACTCAATTAAAGAGTTAATTTGTCAGGATCTTCTAGGATAATCTTATTTTGAAGAGGAGAGGCGAGATTGTCTTCAGAAGAGTCACTCTGATTACAGACATCTCTAAGGAAAGATTTTTGCTTGTCTGGCGTGGGAAAGAGTTTTAGCTTCTTTACTTATTAAATATAAGTTTACAGTTAGAAGTCTCACTGAATATTTTACACGCGTCAGGAAAATCCTTACTATGTTTAGAGTACTGGGGAGTTTCAGGAGATGTCTGTGACAGAACAGAGAGCAGTAACCAGGTTTCATGAACTTCTGCTGTCCTTTCTTCCGTTTTACTGCTTACTCCTGTTTCACTTTATTCACTGGAGGTTCTAATTCTCCCCAAATTGCTGTATTGGAATCTAATTCCCTCATATTGCTGTGCTTTGAGAGTCTTTATGTTGATGAACAAAATTAGTCTTTTTAGCAAGTAATTACTTAAATTACCTTAATTATATAATAATGTAAGGTCAGCAACAAAATTATATATACTCTAGCTGAATCATTATAATGCTGATGACATTAAGTGCCAAGCACTAACTTCCATCCTGTCTCTCCCAAAGCCAAGGTTTTGTACAATCCCACTGCAGTTTACTCAGTATAATTTAGTTTGAGGGGTTTATCATAGTGGAGATGGCCAAAAAGGTATTTGAGATAATTAGTTAAGTGATTTTGTAATTGCTAAAACATCTGTCGGAATTAATTCCAGCAAGGTAGCCATTTTATCGAAATAAAAATATCCTTATAATACTTTTGGCAAAATAGCTCCCTTGAAGTCACTGAAATGGCTACGGGGAAGAATTTGGGGCATTGAATTAGTCTTTAGTTGCACACTGCATAAACTATCTGCCCTTCTGTCGTTTCAGCTTAGGAAGACATTGTCAAGCTCAGTGCAATAAGTCTTTAGCTGCTTATAATAAAACTCGTTTAGCTTCTTCAGCACTGTGGTTGTTCTGGAGGGTCTGAATGGTCCTTGTGCTCACAGGGTATTTCCTTTGTGTCTCCCCTGACCTCAGACGTGCCGGCGCTACAGCCTTTTCACTTGTTAGGGCTCTAATGAGAATCCACGGATGTGTTTGTTTCAAGATTTTATTTTTTGTCACTTCAGACAGCTGTAAGTGTACACATCGTCTTTTCAGAGTCCATAAATGAAGCTGAACTTCTGCAAATACAGATACTATTTAGACCATTTTTAGAATTTAGCAGCAGCTAACGTTCTGAGAGCTAACATTTTGGAAAATGCCAGTGATGCTGCAACTGAGTGTCTGTGGTAAAAAAAAAAAAACAAAAACAGTCTCATGGTAAAAACTGTATATAGAGACTAAAGGTGCCCCATTGCGATGGGGCATTTTCATAAGTGGGGGCTGCGTGTATACCGTCAAGTGAAGCAGTGTCAGTGAACTGGCACAACCAGGGTCCCTGGCACCCAGTAATGCTCGGTTGCGCAAATGGTTCTTGCTAGAATTTTGCCTTGACCCAGCTGACAGTCTCCCAAATGGTTCCCAGTTGCATTGCAGAAGTTGGCACTACTTGGTTCACTGTTACGGATATAGCCTTAATTTCCATGGGGTCAAAGGAAATGCAGTTTGGTGGTGGTCACGCAGGTGAGATCCACCACATGTTAATGGTGCTGGGCTCTGTGATGAGTACAGGAGTAGTAACTGCCGTCCGAGACATGTTTGGTATAGATGAACTGTGCTACTGGTCTTAATCTTGTCTTGCATCCTACTAACGGACAGCATTATGGCATGGAGTCACCAAATGATGGCATGAAGCTGAAAATTGAGCTCAGTGCTGTTGTGATGCAGAGAAGTTTGTAGTGCAAGTGTTGAACCTGCTTTATGCACAGAGTGATAACTGACGTGTGTGAGGGAGAAAGCGAAAGACAATGAGTGGAGGGAAAGAACTCAAGTGTCCCAAAAATAGGTTTGCATACATTTGTCCAAAATTTTCCATAAATATATTGACAAGATGGGGCAATCAATTGAGACTGATATTAAAGACAGGGAAGAAGCAGAGCTCAGGAGAATGCTTATCAAGTTAAGGGGGCATCCAGAGAGACAACAGCAGTGATGGAGAGGAGAACAGTGCGGCAAAGGGAGAAAGTAGATCAGAAGGTAGTTTATATTTACAATCATTAAGATCAAAAACAATTCCTGTACCTCAGTAGTTCAGAGCTGGTGTTAGCTTTCTCTGTGATCACCTTTTAGACCAGAGGTGTTTAATAAGGACTGGTTACTTCAAAGGTAGCTTAAAGTTATTTATGAACTTGTGCTGTATCTGAAGTTTTCTCACCTCGATGAAAACACAAGAGAAGTTGTAGCTCTGGGTCATTTTCTGGTACGGTTCCCAGTCAGGTTGGCTGAGGACAGAAGGATGCTGAGCTCTAGGAAGGCTCAGCATCTCCAGACAGACCACAGTGAAGCAGCCTAGAGTACCACGTCACCGCTGGCCCCCTGCTCTGAGCCTGAGCTTC
Organism: Burhinus oedicnemus; assembly: GCA_008921705.1. Taxonomy (NCBI): domain Eukaryota; kingdom Metazoa; phylum Chordata; class Aves; order Charadriiformes; family Burhinidae; genus Burhinus; species Burhinus oedicnemus. The sequence goes on from VFFE01007147.1 coordinate 1,754,633, forward strand.
CCCCTGTGCCCAGGTGCTCAAGAGTCCATGTCCCCAGGGACAGCCTCAATCGGGCCCAGAGGGAGGGCTCCCAAAATGGTTTAATCAGAGAATATGTCTCTTGGCACCTTTTTCAAACAAATTAGAACAGCGAACTGACACTCTCACACACATCCAAGTCTCCCTGCTCTCATTTTCACAGCTGGTTACGGAAGTGGGATGGAAAGAGCAGAGGGATGTCAGGGCAACTGGATGGCTGTGTGCGGGGAGCAAGACCTGCGGTAAGGCAGCTTACTGTTTCGAACAGGGGGAAATGTATTTGATTGAAGTAGTGCGAAAGGCATTCAACGAAATATCAGGGTATTTCTGCTTAAGTGCAGAATGTTTTCTCTCTCTTTCTGTATCACCGGCATCACTGCTGAGCAAAAGACCCATGTTCCTCGGTAGCTTTCTTTAGAGGGGGTAAAAAAAAAGGTAATACGCAAAAAGATGTTGGAAATAAGGGCTTTTCTTCCCTCTTTCAAAGAACATTAAGATTTACATATATATGTGTGTGTGGCTGATCTTATTTCAAAGTCTCTTTGAAATTGTGAGGGGTATGTAATGGATGAAAAGATCCTTGAGAATGAAAAGAAGTTTTAAGTTTTTAAAAAATTGATAGAAATGTTGCGTCATATTGCAACCACCAGTTTGTTTCTCAGCATTTTCACTGATATTATTTTTATAATAGAGAAGCTTTTGTAGTGGTAAATTTTGTAGTTTATAACATAACTAAAACCATTTAGGAGTTTATGCGTCTGTGACTAAACTTTCATTTGTAGTAATATGTGTCAAAACAAAAACATTGGTATCTGAAAAGCTGAAGCTTGTGAAAAATCTCGGCATTTAGCTGGAGGTAGAGCATGAAGTTAACCTTGTTGCATGATAGCTTACAGTAGGGAATCGACATCATCTCCCTGTCTGTAAGAAGTCAAAGTTATTTGTTGGTGTTCAATAAAAAAAGACAAATAAGAAAATACTAGGTACAGTAAGATTTTTCAGCAGGTGACCGTTTTTGGCTTCTCCTCTGTTTCTTTACATTTCCAAAGAAAGACTTGGCACTTGGCAAATGCAATACAGGCAGTACAACCATTGTGTTAAATGAGAAATTGGTCAGAAATGGATGCTCAGTAGTTGCAAGTTTGTCATTGAGAAAGAAGGAGTATGTGCTGTAGGGAAGCGTAGTTTTATCAAGGTTCATTTGCATGTATAAATACCGATGTGTGTGCATAAGTACAGGAACGGCACAGAGAACTGGACTGTGTCTTCTCTTGAAAGGAGTGGGGGAGCCTTCAATGAAATTCAGGAACATCTAAAACTCATGAAATGTCAGGTAAGTTTACCTAAAATGAAACTCACCTGTGAATTTTACAGCCACAAATTACCTCAGTTTTAAGACCCTGTTATGCCTTTCTTCCTGCTCAGGTTTCCCCCACTGCATCCACTCAGTCCCAAACCCGCTTTCCCCAAGTGTCCCATAGGGCATGGACCTTACTGTTGTCAAAGGAATGGCACAGTATTGATGAAAAGCATATGGGATCTTTATGCCTCAGGGCCCACATTGCCCATGGCATAGACATCACCAAGTGACAAAGAGCTTTCACCAATTTACGTTATCCTCAAGTGATTTGCTGAAAGAATTTAGTTCCTGTGTGTTCCATAGTAGTTATTTCCCTTCAGCAGACAGCAGATGGTAGTGCCTTTCTTTAGATACAAACACCAATATTTTGTATCTCTATAGACAGGTGTTATATATCCTTAGAAATCAGGGAGCTTGTCAGGCCCAAGCTGATCTTACATTTTCCCCAAAAACTCTCACAAAAGGACGTACTCTTGGAACATAGGTAGCAGAGCAGCTAGCCTTATCATCCAAGGATGGCCTGCTCTCAGGTCTCTCTGGCTTCCTTCCTAGTGGCAGAGTTTGGGGGACTAAAGTACTACCCATGGTAAAAGATTGGCCTAGGGGTCACTTAGTCACCTGGACATATACAAGTCCATGGGACCAGACAAGGAGAGAGCAGTGGAAATCATTCACTTTGACCTAAGCGAGGCTTTTAGAGTCTCCCATGGTACCCTTTTATGCAAATTGGAGCTGTATTTCCAAACTGGAGATATATTTTGGATAGGTATACTGTAAGGTGGCTGGAAAGTTTACTGTACTACCAGTCTTCAAGAGTTGTTACTGAAGCCAGTGACTGGTTCCTGGGAGTTCCTCAGGGGTCAGCTCAGCAGAAAAGGACCTGAGGACAAATTGAGTGTCAAGCCATCAGTGTGCTCCTCTGGAAATGGAAATGAACTGCATAATGGCTATATTCATCAGTGGGAGTGTAGCCAGCAGGTCCAGTGAAGTGATGCTTCCTCTCTGTTCAGTACTCGTGTCTAGTTTTGGATAGTCCAGTACAAGAAACATATGGACATACCAGAGTCCATAAGGCCACTTGAAGGGCCACTAAATTGTTCAGGGAGGTAGAGCACATGGCATAGGAGGAAAAGCTCAGACAGATGTTTTTTTCTGTTCAGCCTTAATAAAAGAAAGCTCTTCTTGCTGCGTAGAGCTACCTATGGGACGGTAAAGAGCAGGCAGAGCCAGACTTCTCAGAGGAGCACAGCCGAAAAAGGAGAGGCAACAGACACAAGTTGCAGCAAGGGACATTCCAGTTAGATATTAAGAACTAAATGAGATGGTCAGACATTGGAGCAGGTTGCCTAGAGAAGGTGTAACATCTCCATCCTTGGAGATATTCCAGACTCCACTGGGCAAAGCCCCAGGCAGCCTGATCTAACTTTGAAGTTGGCCCTACTTTGAGCAGGGGGTCGGACCAGATGGCCTCTAGATGGCCTTTCCAACTTAAATTATGCTGTGATTTTATAAACCACAGGACAGAAATGATTTAAAAACAGCTCCAGTAGTCCAGCTCATCATTTCATCAGTCTCTTAATACTGACTTTCTGACAACGCAGGTGCTGTTTTAAAGTCTCTTCCATGCTCCTTTTGTGTCTGGGGCCGCAGTGCCTTCACGTACCTTCTTGCAGTAAACTGTGCTGCTGTAATGGCGTTTCCAGCAGTGCACGGAATGGATGTTGGGCCAAGGATAGATGGAGTAAGCAGTGTTCCAGGGCAGGTTGTTAAATACCACGTCCATAAGGCAAACTGAGTGGTTGGCACCTTCTACGCACAAATGAGATCTGAGATTTTTGTTTGGTTAAACTTTCTTTCCACTGTGCACTGAATTTGGCATAAGGTAATCGGAGCATGATGATATCCAGCCAACTGAAGGTCAGTAGGAGATACTGATGGACAAGGTATCTTTCCTGCTTTCCCTTGGTATATACAGTTAACACTTAATTGTTGCAACTGCTTTTCCTGCAGGTCCTGATGTTGGACAATTAACTTACCAATTTCTAACCTTTTACCTGAACTCTGAGGAGCAGATCTGTGCTTGGTAGAGCTGCTGCGTTTCACTAAGTTTCTACTAGGGATCAGTTTGACCTGAGCTATGCTCTGCTGTTGTCTAGTAGCAAAGCTTGAAATTTCTCAAATTGCCTAGCAGTATAACTGCTGCAAGAAGAATTATAGTGATTTCAGTGTATCCGGATGTGATGAAGGCCACATCTAACCAGGCTAAGCAATAGTTTAATCACAAAGCCAATTTTAAATATTCTTTATTAGGGTTGCCTGAATTCACCCTGACCAGTTTCCATTCACTTCCAAATTGTGACTTGATATTTGCCCCAGAAGCCTGTTGGAGAGTGGAAAGGTGTGGCAAAGATTTTAAGGGACTGTCAGAGAGCCCCTGGAGACAGAGATCGAAAAGTGCTTTCATAATTATTCCACGGACTAGATTGCGTGACATCAGTATGATTCATGCAAGGTCATTACAATTCATCTTTGTATCTGAGTAGAAAGTGGGAACAGGATACTGAGGGGAAAAAAAAACCTTGCTGCATGTCCGATTTTGGTATAAAGTGCAGAGTCATAAATAAATGGTTAGGTGCCATCTTGAGGAGTAGGGGTGAAAAAAGGTGGAAGGCACATTTAGAAAAAAAAACACATTTGTAGAACATTCTCATGTTGTTTGATACAGATTATATGTGAAGATACAATATGATCATAACCAGCACAGTAGCAAAACCATGTAATAAATAATAAACAAAATATGTAATGCTTGGTGCAGTTGAAATAGGCAAACATTTACGACCTAAAATTTTGTTAATGCCCCTGCCTCTTCTAAGGGGAGTCATGAGGATTGTCACCTATTTCTAAATGCAGATGTTTTGCAGAGTGATTTCTTTTTGCCTGCATCCCCTCAACACTTCTCATGCCATCTCTTACTCCTCTTGAATTACTATATTGCGTTTTGTACAATAAATGGCAGTTGAGTGTGTATTTGAAATGACCAGGATTGGTATTAGAAATTAAATAAAATACTACCTTTTTTTTTTTCTTTTTGTAAATTGCTCCAATAGTAGCAAATTAACAGTAAATTGATAGAGAAAGGTAAGCACAGATCCTTTAAATCATAGTGAAGTTTTTGGCATTCAAGCTAGAAGTGTCTCAATTTAACACATCATTGGTTTGTATTATTAGAAATTTCATTGGTTTGTGGAGCGTATGATGGTTATGCTCTAAAATTGAAAGTACATAGACTCAGGACTTCTACAGCAGGCTGAGCTCTTACGCGGTTACTGATCAGTGTGCAGCAACTGCCATGGCTTGTTAATAAGCACAGGCAAACCACCATTAAAACCCTACTTGCCACTGTACAGAAAGATTTTTAACAGTACTTATTTTCTTGTTTATAGTTCTATATCAATCATGAAATGGGAACTGAGAGACCAGTAAATGTCATTTGCCACTTTTCGAGTGGCATGAATTTATCATCTGCATTGCATTTCATCACATTCATCTGTTTCCTTCCAAACGGGAGTAGGGGATTAGAGTGGAAATGTGTCTTGAATCATTAAAAGAAACAGTGCTTAAAATAGTAACGTAAATTAAACTAGCAAAGTAGTTTCAGTTAATACTTAGTCAGTGTCATCCAAACTCTTCTTTTACTGTTTTGAACTTTATTCCCTGATATTATCCTAGAACCCCCTCAAAATAGGGGAGACATTTTTGGTTAAATACTAAAATATTTTTAAAAGCTTACTAAACTTCAAGAGGGTCTTTATTTGCTAACCGTTATGGCTGCCTTCTCCATGGTATATTTGACGGGAACTTAGCAAGGATTTATTATGTCTATAAAACCCTAGCATGATATTTTTTTCTTTGTCTCGTGCAGGCTATGTTAAATGTGCCTTCTGCCACGAAGCTGGTTTTATTCTGATGGTGGTTTTCCCATCTATGGGGAGGGTGACTGGGTGAGCTGTCTGATAACGAGCATTTCTCCACACTTGCATGCTGCTAGGAGGTCATTACTTGGTACTTGAGATACGGTCTTTGCCTTTTCCCCTCGATGAATTGGACTCATCTGTTGTCAGCCTTTTGCTCTTAAAGCCTAGTGTTCTTCATTGTTCCTTGCTAAATAAAAAATGTTAAAATGTTTGTGCTAACGTAACGTAAGAAGCTGATGTGTCTGAAGCACAGGTGGTTTCAACTGGCTTGTCCCAGTGGTGTCCCATTCCCAGGACAAAGCTGGGTAGCCTCTGCTGGGGGCATGCCTGATGGCACGACAGCTTGTGTAAGTCATGCTTTTAACATTCATTGGCTTGCACACATGGTCCTGCAACATGATGGGACATAGGCATGCTGTGTCACCAGGCTGGGTAAGGAAACAGCTGTACCTTTATCAGGCGATGATGGGTGTTAGTCACAGGATGGAAGAGGGTTTGCAAAACACTTGGGAAACCAAGTAGCAAAGAAGATGCCAGATTCTTTCTCATATCTGGAAGCTCCCAGGTAGGAATATTGTTGGAGCAGTTAGCGAGTTGGATCCACCCTGTGGGTTACAAATTAGATATACTCATTAAATCTCTTCCATATGCTAAAATACCTCCACGGTTGAGGATGCTCAAATCCAGCCCCAGTACAGACAAGCAATTCATTAAGAGGTGCAAATCCTACCGCAGTCATGCAGATATATTTGGTCAAGGACACTGCAGGATGCAGGATATAGCTCCTTTGGCGTGAAGAATATCTGAACCATCATCTACACTTGCATTGAAACGTTCGCCTGCAAAGTGTGTTTTCTTAATGGAGCCAAAACAGGGATCTGAATGAGTTGTACTTGAAAGCAATTGCTTCTCTTCTTTTAATTAGTACTGGTTGAATACTATTAGTTGAATAATGCATTTGATGAATAATGCTGTTGTCCATCAAATAAATTATTCAATTAATCTTTTTTTGCATTACCTAAACACTTCTATAGAACACTGCAAATATCCATTGAATAATCTATTAGAATGATGCATTGCTTTTCAAATATACTATACAACAAATAATTTTATCTAGTATCCAGCCAAGTTTTCTCTTAATTAAAATTTGCATGTATGTAACAACTGTGTCTGAAGAATCACAAAGAATTTAGGTAGTAGCAGACACGAGGTGGAGAGGAGTGTTTCTGTTACTATGGATGATTTATGTTTTGTAACTCCTGTGGTATTGTGTTTTAAGAGTATGTCAGGCATGCCAAGAGCTTTGAAGAATCTATATTTTTTTTCTTTTTTCTTTTTTTTTTTTAAGTAGAGTTACTTTTAGAGTGATCTCCAAATAAATAATATACATTTTACCAGTGACGTGCGGCCCCCCTTGAAAGAGGAGCGGTTTGCAGTCAGTTCATTGCACAAGGGTGGAGGATGAAGAAACAGAAGCTGAGGAAAAGAGCCAATTCCCCAGCAGACAGATTCACACGGCAGGCAGCTGCTTCTCATCTGCACTCACATGCAGAGAGCTCTCACTCCCAGCAAACGACTCACAGATCCCATCTCAGAAAGGCTGACTGCTCCTATCAGGGTCCAAAATAGTGGGTGGCAGGGGACCCAGCTTCCAGATCTAATATTTGCACCAATCATCTGCACAGACAGCTCAAATGCCTTGGAAAAAAAAAAAATCAAAACCTTGTTTGGAGAAAGCTCTAGGATAAGTAGCAGTGAGTACAGGGTAATGGCTCACTACTGCCTCCTTCAGATGTCACCACCAAAACATGTGTGCGTACATATATGTTGGGGCTGGGAGGCAAAAGGGGACGTGCCCAAAACCCCCTCTGGCTACAATGACACACAACTAGGCAGCCTGGTCTGCTTTTCCTCATCAACTCCGCTAAGAAACTCTCACCTTTCAAAAGGGGAGTCTGTTGTGCATCTAAACAGAACCTGTGTGACCAAAGAAGGGGCTTTCTGTCCCTTCCACAAATGGACAGTGTCTCTCTCCCCCGCACATGCACCTTGCACGTTCCTCAGCCATTTCAGCTGGCACTGTTGCATTTGGAAGAGTTTGGTTTCATTTCGGCTGGGAGGGGTTGGTCAAAGTCTGGCCCTGCTGCTGTCGCCGCCGCACAGGCCGGTGCCATGTGCAGCATCTCTGCAGGGTGGGTAGAGCCTGTGGCCTGGGACTCAGAGCCCTGCATGAGGGACGTTGGGTGTCCAGCCTGAATCCCCTGCCTGGTTTCTGCCGACACTCTCCAGTGCAGATAGCAGCTCACGTTTCCAAATGCGCCCCTGTCCCGTTCTTGGAAGTGACTGTGGCCCCTGAAGTCTGGCTTTCAAAAGCCTTTAAGTGCCTCTGGATTTTCAGGCTTGCGGGTTTGGGCATCCTAACTCCATCTCTCTGGACTTCAGCAGAAATCAAGTGCCCTCTCTTGCCTCAGCACTTTTGGAAATCCCTTTGGTGCCGACCAGTGTTAGTAAGACAGCTGAATACCCTTGAAAATTTGGCCGTAGGAGGCATTGCCAGCTGTGATGTTCAGTATGGATGGTCCCTCCGGTCAGGTGCTCTGGGAGGTGAGCATCCTGGGAGGGACACGAGCGACGGGAGGCTTTAGCTGTGGAAGAGAGAACTGCGGTGCACGGGGCTGCCCGTTGGGTGGTTTTCACTAAAATTCACTTAAAGAATGAAAATCCAGTCTTGTTTTGATTTAGGAGGGGAAGCGAGTCCTTTACTCTTGCAATTACATTTCTTTTTAGCTGGCAGTTAGTAGAATTAAAGAATAATTTAGAGGTTCAGAGGATCTCCATGAAGTATGAAATAATCCAGTCACCGCTGCATTTGGGGACCTCAAAGATAGTCAAGGAACCTGGATTGAGGCCATGAAGGTCATCTGGTTTTGTCTTACCAGAGTCAGGTGGGTTTTGATGTCTAGTTACTTGGTCAAGAACACTTTTAAAAGGGAAAAAGCAAAAAGCCATTTACTCAGGAATTTAAGTCCTGGGTTTTATTGCTAACCCTTGGGAATGGTTTTACAACAGCTCACCATCTCTCTTGTTTAGAGTGTCTGTCTCAGAATGATGTCGGCTCTTGATCTAGCCAGCTTGACTGTATCTTTTTATTAAAGTTGCACTTCCTATGATGGTGGATTTAATTTAATGCAAACGAAATTGTGTCTAGGTGACATGATCTGACTGCGTTATGCAAACTCCTACATTATGACATTCCTCTCACACTAACTAAAAGCTTTGTTGCAACATATTAATATAGAAAGGGTTATTTGTTTTGCTAGTAATAAAGGCTGTATATTTGCTGTTTAGAACTAGTAATAAGGTTGACTTTTACACAACCTTGGGGAGAAAGTTACGTTATTTATTTATTTTTGAAGAGTTAAAAATTAAAAATGCATCTTGTGTATGTTCAGATGAGACGAGAGCGAAGGAGAGTACATACAAATTCCATCAAATACAATTAGCATAATCAGAGGCTGGATGAGAGCCGCAAATGATTGCACAAGGGAAAAAAAAGTAGTTCCTGGGATCTTGGTACGTCGCCTGAAGCTGAGCGGGACACAAAGCAGTAGGAACTATTTTTACCCAAGGGCAATTTTTACTCATACTGCCCTTGCAAGCAGCTCTTATTTTATTATTTTTATGGATTCTTCTTCTGCCTTAAATTTGTATACTGAATTATCCATGAGGATAAATGTCAGAGTGGATTAAAATTAAATTAGGAACTAGATACTCCAAAATAAAAAATCTCTCTCCTTCCTGTGCACTCCCTTTTCTTTAGTTTAGTTTAGGTGTTTGGGAGGGTTTTTTTGTCTTTTTTTTTTTTCTCTTTATATGCACCAGGCTGCAGCTACATAGACTGTATTTTCTTTTGAATCTTTTTACATTAAATTTTCTGCACAGATAATTTAACTTCCAGTATCCCATCTTCTTTGGTTCAGGTCATCATTCTCTTCACAGAGTTCCTGAATTTCTTTCTTCTGCTTGTAATATAGCTGGATGATGTTCTTTGTCATATTTTTTTTTCCTTTTTCACTCTGGTTCTGCTGCAGTGCACACGGGGGCATAGTCAGAGAGTTTACAATGGCTCCTACCTTCCAGAGAGCGATGAGTAATTTAGACCACTTGTTATCCAGGGCTGCCAGACTCCAGCTTCTAACAGAGCCGATGGAGAGAAGTAGGCATGACACCTAAATTAGGTACCTGTATTACATCGTTTAACTGCTGCCCCTAGATCTTACCAAGTTAGTTATAATAACCCTATTGATGTTAGTAGGTAAAAGCTCAGCGTTTAAAAATTCCCCTCATGTTGTACACAGAGTCTTTGCTTATCTGTAAGACAGTCTTTTCTCTGCCTGCTTCTTTCTTCCCGAACTGGTGCTTTTTTCTGTCACGTTGTGCCTCATCTCGCATTTTTCTCATCTTCCGCTCACCTCCTTTCCACTCCCTCTGACACATGCAAATGCTCCAGAATACATTCATGCACTCGTATTTTATGAGTCTTTCTCATATGCATACTTTGCTGGTTCTTATTTTTTTTTGCCGGGCTTGTTTTGTTTGGCATTCTTTTTACATTTTAATACAAAATATGCTTAACGGTGTCTATTTAATATTGCAGTTGTTTAAACACTCCAAAGGGTCCCTTTGGGAAGTGGGAGGAGTGCAGGGAACGCGGACGAAGGCAGCTGATGATGACTTGTATTTAGCACATCTTCCTTTGCCCACAAAACCGCATCTACAGGATTGATTTGACCAGTTTCTGGCTCAGAGCAGCTTCCAACAGTTGCTTAGTCTTTAAAACTAAAGTAATAATTTAAAAAAGAATATAAAAAAACACTGTTTTCTCACACTTTGTGCATTCAGAGATCTTTCCCAAAATAATGCGCGCCAGGATTTCCAACGGGCAGAAGTCGGTCAGCTGAGCACTACCGAGAAGTTTTTGAGAAGCAAGATTGCAAGCACGTACAGCTGGAAATAGGATTTCCTCCCCATTGGGGAAACTTCTGTTTTCTGAATATAGGAGAGATTTTGGGAGGGTTTTAACGTGTTGTAGTTACACCATTCTTTCCCTCTGGTACTCTTACAGTTGGGCTAATGCTACTAATGCCCCTGGGCTTACAGCTCGAGGTAAGATGCTGTGCTGGGTGTGTGACAGCTTTTCCAGACATGGAAATGTCACAAGTTTAAAACCTCCCATTTTATGCCCTATACAGCTGTAAAAAGGAGTTTTATTCCACTGAGAAAGGCAGATTTTTAGTTTGCCGGTGGAGTTAGCTCTCCCGGCTAGATCTGAAAGGGCTTGAACTCCCTGAAGGTGGGTATTGAAAAGCTGTAGACAGTCACATTTTATAGATATTTTACTTTTATTAGTGAAATTAAAAAAATAAAGAGACCTACCTAGCTCAACCTTTGGTAAATAATTTAAATGTAGAAATTTACTCATGAAAGAGAAGGAAATTAAAAGATGTCTCAAGATGACTAGTTCCAGAGGCAGATAAATAATTTTTAAGTAACAGCAACAACGTCTTACACTTTTCACCTCTTTAAGAATCACAAAGCTGTTTAAGTAGTAACTGCTGTGTATAATATATACAGGGAAAGCTGTTTCCACTGCTAAAGTGTGTCCGGTTCGGTGCTGAACATGGCTGTGATGCCATGAAGCAACATGGGACTGGATGAGAGAGCTCCCGCATCTCCTTGAAGCGGCAGGGGAATATTAGGCAGGCAGAAATGTAATTACTGGAGTTGAAATTGGGCCAAGACAATGGGACTGACAATACATTCTTGGAAAATGTGCTCTTTGATCGTAAATATCCATGAAGCAAGCTTGCCAACAGCATTGATTTTGGCAGTGGGTTATCACTGACAGCCAGGATCTGCTGCCCTCCTGCTTTAAGCAGTGCCCTAATAGGTGTTTAGACAAACAGCCAGGGTAGTACATAGAGAACAACTCTCCAGGATGTGTTCCTCACATCACAGGTTCCCCGAATGTTTTGGATTGACCACATGAGAAATATTGTACAGGTGTTTAGTGCCGGGGCAGCAAATCCTACATGCTGGACCTACACAGACCAGTTGTAGGTGCCTTGTGTCAGGTCCAACCTGCCGGTGTCGGCAGCTCTGTGCCAGTTCCCATCCTCATGCTGAGGCTGGTCTTGCTCAGCCCCGCTTCCATCATGAGCTTTGGCTGAAATGAAGCACGAGCAAAGTCTGACCTTCATGATAGCTTTTTGCCTTCAAAATCTACACCTGGGAGACAGTCGCTGGCTTTAGCAAATGTACGATCTGGGTTTCAATAGCAGAGGCATTAGATAATGATGCTTACAAGCTGATGGTACTTTTATTCATAAATGAATTTGAGTATACCTGTGAGGAGGGTGTTGGTTAAAATGAGATAAAATTTGAGAAAGTGCAAAATAGTACCTACACATCATCTAAATGATCTTTGTCTTTGTGTGTGAAATGCATTGAGATTGTGCCCTGATACTCAACTGACAATTCTAAGTCCTACTGTAATACAAATAATAACCAGATATTTAGGATAGATTAGAATTTACTTTTGGATCCATTAGCATTTCTGTTAAATCTGACAAACGATTTAGAAAATCTATATGAATACAAAGTGCCTGCTCATCATATTTTGTGACAGCTGGGTGAATACTTGACATCTTTGTGCTCTTAAAAGAACATATGCAAAGACTCAATTTAATTTGTAGGGTTGAGGGAATTTATTTGCCTAATTTTGAGCCCACTAGCACATGATGGATTTGAAAGTTCAGTTCTAACAGGAGTATAATTGGGTTCTCATTTCACTTAGGAGAGAGCGTGATAGAAAGGGTGAGGAGAGAGATAGAGACACGGGGAAAATAAAGTAAGAAAATGAAACTGAGAATACTCATGAAAAAAATTGCAGTGAGACTGAAAAAAAATGTAGCAAGGCAGAGCATGAGAAAAAGCCTGCACATACAAATAAGATACCCTTTAAGGGGACAGAAGAGAAAAAATAATGCATTCTTAATCATAATGCCAAATGTCTTTAGAGTGGAAGGAGCTGGTGCTTTAAAATATACTCACTGTGGTAGCTGAAAACAAAGATAAAATATTAAGTCTTTAAGTTGTGGGAAGGGAGAGAGGAATGTTTCTCTAAATACTTTCTCAAGCTCAGTAAGTAAAGCAGCTCATCAAATGTTCAGTCCCACAAGGATAGTCCTTCACTATCAATGTCTGTGGTGCAAACAGCGAGCTGCAAGGATCAGACACGTGGCCATGGCCATACAAACCAGATCCTGTGGGTGAACCTCGAGCTTGCTGACCATCAGACGTTAGTCTGGTGTCTCCAGTGGTGTCATTTGGGACAAAGACCAACGCATGCTCCAGAGGTCGGCTATTGATTCCCAAAATACTTAGCTTGGTCTGTTCCCTGCATGCATTAAAAGTCCTAGGGTGATCACAAGTGACTAAATCCTACCATGTGACAGGTACCCATTCGCAGGATGGACATGATGTCTGCTTACAGTTACTGGGCAGCGTATACCTAGAAATTGAAATGGTACCGGACCAAGTGATAGGGAAGGAGTCTTCCCATATGACTCCTGAATGCTTCTGTAAGAGACACGAGGTGAGTGGGACAGTTCATTTGGATCTGACCTGTTCACGTGTGCTTTGGCCTTTGTTCAGATTATGGGCACTCTTTTTTTTTTTTTTTTTTTTTTTTTTTGAAAGCTGGGAAAACCCCTCTTCTTTAGCCCCTAATGCGCACAGCGTGATTGGTGGCTGTGTAGCTTTCCTCTGTCTTGTGTTACGGAGGACTGCTGCCACGCGAGTGTCACATCCACCAGTCCAGTGTAGCAAGTGGGGCCAGGGTTTGCATACAGGACTGCCTGCCAGCATCCTAAAGCAGCTTTATTAAAAGCCCCTAGGGAATACCTCTCCACATCCCTCAAGTTTATCAATGATTCTCTTAGTGGAAAAAAAGGACAGGAATTGAGTTTGGTTTCACTCTCTAACTCTCAGCATTTACGTTTTCCTATTTACTTCCAAATGAGCTGGCCTCTGATGTCCCCAGCCTTTCTTTTGCCTGGCTTTGGACACAAAGTCCCTTTGCAGCTGGTTTCTAATGGCTCCAGCTGAACCAGGGTGAGCTCAAGGCATTTGAAGGTACATCTCTGTTCAGTGCTGTAGGACCTTGTTGGCTGTTCAAGGTTTAGGTCAGTACACAGCAAATGGAAGTACTTTTCCTGTGATACTTGTATTTACTTTGATTTTTAGGTAAGAACTACATTTCCAGCTGTATCACTGGCAACTTTTCATTAACACTTCTTGTTGAACAGTAGCTTTTTCATCTTTGTGCTTTGCTAACGTTGTAGAATTAAATGGGTTTTTCTGTCTTTTTGATTGTATCCTGATATTCTGTCACCTTTTGATCTCTGTGTCGTGCACATAGACTAAACTCCTTCAGGTACAGACTGCGGGGGGGTGGGTATATGGGGGTGTATTTTTCTTTAGAAAGTGCCTACTGTGACAGAGCCCCAGATACTGTGGTGCTATGAAATAATAGTACAAGTAGTAAGAATAAGAATGAGAATGAGAATAAGAATAAGAATTTCCACATTACCCTTATGATACCTAGGAAAACCAATTTTATTTAAAGTTTATTGTGAGCTCTAGGAAGAGCTGGAAACAGCAACTTACAGACGCAGCAAATAGCCTAAAGTACTGATACATTTCTGACTTTATACAGCAACTTCTACTTAATCCAATCACTGGTTAATTTAATCCTCTTTCATTTGATTGGATCCCCTGGAACCAAATCATTTGTATTGTGTTTTAGTCTGGTATTTCTGATCATTGTCTTTGTTAATTTGATCAGGATTGATTGAACCAGTCATTGAAAATAAATCACATCATAATTAATCAAATGCAGCATTAGAAAAGCAGATCCTCAGCTAGTCTGTTAGCTTTTACCTCCTGTTTTTCTTCCTCAGTACATGGAGTTTGGACTTCCTGTAGAAAGAAGCAGAGATTAACATTTTAATATCACCATTTCAGTAGTACAAGGGGAGAGATGTATATATATGTGTATGTATATATACGTATGTTTAATTGTTGAATAGAATAGAGTAGGGTAGGGTAGAGCAGAGCAGAGCAGGAGTAGTTCAGCTGAAAGGGACCTACAACGATTGTCTAGTCCAACTTTATCTGCTCTCAGAGTATCTTAATCTCACAAACTCTGTGACCCTTTCTGAGGCAGGGGTGTTGGGTAGGTGTTGCATGGAGAGTCTTGCTTAATGACTCAACTTTCTTAATTACTCAATGATTTTAAGGAAGTTAGCATGTGATCTATGTTCGGATTTGGCACAGAACCATCAATAAATGTAAAAAAACAAGAGAAGGCTCTGTGCTTTTTTCTAATAAGGTCTGGACAGGCTGGTGTACAGTCAGTGCTTGTCTGAAGCTAACGGTTACTCCAAAAACTGTGCTATGGGTGGGAAAGGAGATTTTGGATTTGCAACAAAGATTATTTTGATCTCTACCTGTCCTGTGGAAAGTATCCCATTTTTAATGTTTTTTTTAAAGTAGGTGTTTGGTCCTGTTTTGACTCTTCTCTCACTGTGATCAATACTTATGACCAAAGTTGGCCATTTTGATCTGCACTGTTAGATATTTATAGATTTGTTTTCTAACTGAAGCTTTATTACAGCAAACCAAGGCTCTGTTTGTCTTCTGAAGGCAATGATTGCCCAAAGAACAGCCAAAACTCCCTTTGCCTCTCCTGAAAGCCACAGCAGGTTCAGCAGGGGACATGCTGCCTCTTAAGGGGTATTATCTGCAAAGACCCCGGGCTGGTCTCCATGGCAGTTCATCCCTGGGGGGTTACGAGGGCACTGTCTGCCCTGCACCCATCCCAGCAAAAATAGTAGCTTCTGATGGACCATGACCTGCAACAGCGGAGGGGGAGAATTAGGAAGATCAGATCACAACTTGCTGTTGTAGGTGAGGTATCCCTACCAAAGGTCATTTAATTTTAGCTTGCACTTCCCTACATGGCTTACAGAACCAACCTGCGCTATTTAGGGCTCACAATAACCCCTCTGTCTCTCCCTGTCACCCTGAAGTTTCTTGAGTGGGAGATTATTTTTAGAGGTGGTTTACTTTGTGTTAACTTCCCGGGAGCAAAGAGAGTAGGAGGTTTTAAGTTTTTAGTAGCATAAATTTTCTTTAAAAGATACATAACAGAGTATTTTCAAAAGCACAAAGTCTCTCACCAGACTCCCCACCCTTCCTGGGTTTCCTCTTCTTAGCAAGTCCAATGGCCCAAACTGGACGCCTAGAAGAACTTAATCTAAGGAATAAAAACTAAAGGAATGTAAAGCACTTTGTTGTTGAAGGAAATGTAAGCAGAGCTTAATCTTATCGGTACCCATTTATTCTCAGATGATGAAGGACTGTTTAGCATCGCTACTTACCACAAACAGAGGATTGTCTGATTCACATCCCAAAAATGAGAGTGAGGTGCCTGGAAAAAATGGGTGGCAGTGTAGCACAATTTTGGCAGCCCTACTAGTAACGCTAGCCACAGCTATACCATTATCTGTTTTACTTTAAGTTGTGTGGCTGTGGACAGCAAAGTATGTCTAATAGCCATTTGCTAGATTTATAGCTTGGTATGCGATGTGTTCGTCATAAATCTTTTAGAAGGATGATGGTTGAGGCAGCTGAAGCGTTCATGCTAGTCCACGAATCAGTTCTGTCGAAGGAAAACAGGAGAACTGGGCAGCTTCCTACTGGTAGCATGGAGATAGGGAAACGAAATGAGCAGGAATGCTTTGATGTAAAACCTACAGAGCGGAAAAATTGGAGAAAACGGCAACTGTGTTTCCAGAAAAACCATGTATTAGCACTCTGTTGTAAATCAAATTAAATGACTGCCCAACTGCCTGATCCTGCACTGAACTTCTTGTGTTATTAAAGCTATGAATCTGAATGGAAGCAGGGTTGCATCTTGAGACCTCATTCCCAAAAAGGATCTGCCAGTCACGTCTGGTTGAAACAGCTTGGTGAATGTTTAGCTTCTTTTAAGAACCAACTGGGAGATTGATGGGTTCGAGCTGTTTTTGCACAGACTTGTTTGAGTCTTAAAATGCGTTTTCATCTGTCTGCACAGAAAAGAAGATTTTAATAAGAACCATTGAGATACATGATTTTGGATTAAAAGGAAATGCAGTATATTATTTTGGTGTTTTTTGCTGTGGAATACATTTCTGTTTCTCCCGAACAACCCAAATTTTTAACAAGAGAAGAGCAATTACAGGAATAGCCAGATTTTAGATGTTGTCTTGCGTGTAGGAAAAGGGATGGATTATTAAAGTGTATAGCCTCTTTGAGAGATGCAGCGCTCTAATCCTGTTTTTCACATCTTAATTTTAGTGACTGCATAACTTACCTTCATAAGATGCTCTTCATTGACCATTTCAATAGAATTTGAATAAAGTCTAATATATCTGGGATTCCTCCTCCACTCCTTTAAAATACGATGTGAAATTTATTAGTCTTAATGTACATATCCCAGAGCTAGTTGTTTTATCTTGTAAATCAGTTTCTCCTCATCTTTTATACGGCTTTTACTTTCGGATTTAAAGAATAAATAAATTCGTGATTGAGAAGACTTTGTTGTTTTGCAGTAGAAAAAGGGGAGTAGCTTTACAAATGTAAAAGGATTTTTAGTTCTTTTTTAATTATTTACAAACGCTGAGTTAAAGGACAGTGGAGTTTAAATTATGCATTAAATTAGCATCTGACTGATGGAAGACTCTCAAAGAAAGCTGAAATTTTTAAATTACTATGAGCCAAATTCAGCCACAATTTAATAGCTCAATTGATGTTGATGAACTTAAGGCAGTGATAAATCCGGACCTCTAGGCTTGTTTTTCTTTTTGCTGTGAAAGGTAAGCATGCTTTTTCTACAGTACTGACTGTCCTTTTGTTTGGGAGTTGACCGGGTATACTTTGATCCTTTTTTTAGAAAAAGAATTCTCTGTTCTCCCTTAAAGAAAGCTTCCTGAGACCTGGATCAGATTATGGAAACTAAAGTGAGCACACAAAAGTGCTTGTTAGAAAGTGAAATTTATGTGCAAACTAAATGTGCCCTTGATGGTAGCCTTATTGATCAAGCCAAGTTAATAAATCAGTAATATCATGCAACACTGTTCGACACTCACAGGCTTATCTTGGTTTTCTTTTTTTTCTTTTTTTTTTTTTTTAATGTGCCTGCTGTGTAGGCAGAGAACATGCACTTTCCTGCCACAGGGTGTGTACTACAATTGAAACACTGAATTCAGAGGGCTTGAATGTAAAATGTCGGCATCCAATACGACAAAAGGGAACTTTTCTAGAAGTAACTTAATACTGGGATTGGAGCCTAAAGTGACACAGCTTTTACTTTAAACGTATTCCTCTCTTTATTTCTAATGCTTTAGGCCCTGGTCCAGAATGAAATTCAGGGTCCTGTTCGGACAATTAAAAGAAATCTGTGGGAAATTTGGGACAAAAATGCCATATGGAGCAACTTCTGAACCTATCAATGGCCAGCATTTGCATTCAAGATGAATGTTTATTTTTCAAGCAGCCTGCCATTAGGTCATTCTTGAGTAGCTTTGCCAGTACACAAGGGTTACCTCCTTTGTACGCCCTTGGGATTCTGGTCTGACAAGCACTTATCCCATTATTACCCATATTTCCTTTTGCCCTCTGACAAAAAGCACTTATGAGGAACTGGATTTATCTGCCTCTACCATGGGATGCCTGCAGGATCTCTGAGAGCCCTCTTGCGTTGCGTAGTGCATGTTCTCTGTAGTACGTGCTGCCGCGTTGTTCCTGATGTTGCGCATTTTCCTCCGTTGTGAGATGGTTTTGCATTCGTAGTTTTGCTCTGATTTGGGGTTGATCTGCATGCCGACCGTGTTAGCAGAGGAGGTTCTGCTCAGGCTAAAGTGGGGCTTCTGTGCTCGAACCCAGTGTCGTGCGCTGATGTCCCTGGTGTCCTGGAGCAGCAAGTGTCGCAGCCGGGACCTTGGTTCGATACCTCAGCTCCGTTCCCTGATGTTCTCGCTGAGAAACGAAGGCAGCTGGGTGAGTACCTGAGCCTCTGCTGGTGAAATTTGCCAAGACAGAATACAAAGTGCCATTTATGAAGTGCTTTTATCATTCCACGGTCCCACATTCATTCCCACCTAATGCTGAGCACCTAACTGGAGCACTGGTGTGAGAGTGGTGGTTGTCCTGGGTAATGCAGCCACCAGAAAGAAATAGGTATCACCTATAGTCAATTTGCAACCTTCTTCTATCCCATCTTTCTCCCCTGCTTTTCCATAACCTCATTCCTCCTCTTGCCTCCCCAGACCTGCACCCAGTGTGGATAGGGAGCCTCAGAAAGGGTTAATGAGACAGTAGCAACTGACCCATTCCCGGTGTGGGAATTATCTTCCATTGCGTTGTCAGAGCTTGGGAGTTTGGCTGACTGTGTTTTTGGGAGGGTAACCGAGGCATAAATGTGAATGAGATGGCTAAGAGGCTCACTTCAGGAAAGATGGGGTTGATGTTGGTGGGGGGAAGAAGCTGGACATGCTTATACATCTGCCTTCTTAGCAGCTCACAGACTGGGTGGCAAGAGGCTCCGCTATGCACAGCGCCGGGATAACGGCTGTTGTACTGTTCCTGTCTGGAACGTGGGCCCCACTGCACTCAGGGATCTCTCCAAGCCCGCGTCATTGATCTCAAGGTGGGGGGTGTCTTTAAATCCTCTGAAAAACGTGAACGGATGCAGACTGTACCCCGCTGCTAAGCCATGTGTCTCCCCTGGAGGCTATACCTCAGTGCTTCAGAGCTCAAACTGGCTGGTGGCTCGTCGCTGGGTGGTGTTTAAGATGCCAGTATTGAATAATTCTCTCCACTCGAGAGGGAACTAAGACTTCTTTTGTCTTTTATGCAGAGTGCCAACATTTTTCCTGTGAGTTAACTGTATTATTCTCTTTCTCACTGCTCCCACATTAGCTTTGGAAAGAGAAAAACAACACTGTGTCATCGCAGAATTGCCTGGTGATGGGAACTGTAAGGTAGATGAGTTCTTCTCTCCACCCATGAGCAAGTTCTTGAATGAGGTTTTACTGCAGGACAGCTCGTTCTGTTCCTCTTGCATGCTGGCCTGTCCATATCTCTTAGGTTTTTAATACATTACAGTACAGCCCTCTCTTAAAACAATAGTTTCATTTCTGTAGCCCAGCCCAACAGCTGGTGCTAGGGAGATACTGCTGTCATCATTGCATCTTTAAAAGCTCTGCGTATATCCTGAAGAGCTTCTTTCGCCACGGACTAAACTCAGAAAGATGCTTGGGATCCTGTCCAGCATGGTATAGGAATTTGCCCCAGATGAAGATCTATCCCTGTGGGGTTTAAATTTTGCATGCATGCCTCATGCACACAAATAATACCTGTTTCATGCAATATTTAGCAGCGTGAACTACAAATTAGACCATAAACGCTTTGGTGCAGAGACCACTGAGCTTTTTAGAGCACCGGACACGTTCAGGCTTAAAACCCAACCAGGGCCACCAGTCATTACTTGTTAGAGCAAGGCATAGCTAACAGCTTTAAAAGGAATTCCCTCATTAAATTGAAGTTGCTTTTACCCATGACAGGCCATAAAACCTGAATCCGTGGGAGGGAATGTTTGCCTCTATGCATGTGTGTGTCTTAGCCTTTTTATTTTCAATGGGGAGCGAAAATAGAGTGGGTTGCATATTGGATACATTATCTTAGTATTAAGCTGCCATTCCCAATCTCTTTTGGATAATTGGAACAGAGAATCGCTACTTCTCATCCATCACTTTAAATGAAGGCCTTAGTAAAATAATTTTGGTCGCTGGGAACCGCAAATAGGATCCCTCTATCCAGATTAGTTCTTTTTTGCTCATGAAACTGTTTGAATAGGTCTTAGCACTCTGAGCCGTAGCAGGATGTATGTCGGCAGTTTTACAAGCCTTTGGGGAAATTGCTCAAATGTGTTTATAAGGACCTCCCAGGAAGCGTTTGGTGGTGGTGAGCCTAGGGAAAATTGTATTGGAATTTTTGTTGTTGGATTTTTGTTGTTGTTGGGTTGGGTTTTTTTAATTCTGCTAACATACCCTGTAATGCTGGTAGTAGTGCGATGTTTCCATTGATATAAAAAGGTCTTGCTAAAAGTTTAGGGCTTATTTCATCAAAGATTTGTAAAACTTTGGACTTAAAGTCAGACTTAGTTGTAGCTATGCCTCCTGAATATCCAACAGTAACCACGTAAACTGATGCGATATAGACCAAATCACTTATTCCCGATCTTCAGCACCAGCTGATTGCTGTGAACTCGCGAACTTTCTTGTGGATATTCTGAAAAGCCCCATGAATCTGAAGGTTTTTAATGTTTTAATTTAATAAGGTTCAGTGGACCAGCTGTACACCAATTACTGTTGCCTATGGGCCATGGTTTATGACTATTTGAGCTACAAAAAATCGACAACCTGGCAACTTGTCTGTGTTAGTCTCATGTAATTCTGAAATTGTTCCATCTTGCTCCCTTCTGCCTGTACATCTGTATTGCAGTTAATTTCCTTAAAGCTGGGAGATTGCTCACTGCTGGAGTTCAAAGTGGCAGGCATGAGGTGAAATGCAAGCTTCAACTGAAAATTTTATTTGTTCTTAACCGTTATTTCAAACAAAAGAGGAAAAAAACCCTCAGATTTGGATTTGGATTTGGGGTATGCTACCCATGACAAAGAGCACAGATCGAACATTTCAGGGGTGTTACAAAAATGCTGATGATTGCTTCAGTAGCCTTTTTAGTCTGCCATGAATTTCAGGCTATTAAATAGCCAATGCTGCTGTTGACTAGCCAGGCTTCAACAGACCTTTTAGAAACCTTCTTGTCTTTTCATGTAAATAGACATTTGGCAGTATTTTAAAATGTATACCCAGTAGATTTTGTAATGCATTTCCTTTTTTCATGTGTTTCGTGTTTAATTCAAACAAGCATCTGACATGAAAGCTAAAGATAAAAGTCTAACGTAGTACAATTAGTTTCTGTGAAGTCTGCGGATCACTAATGGAACACATCTCTTCCCCCTGCACAACTAGCATAATACAGGCCATTTTTTGGTCATTTGTGTTGTACATTAAAAGCATCAAATAGAGTGCTGTCATGTGCCTGAGCGCATGGACAGAAAGTTCCTTTGTTTGATAATGCTGGAATTAATTTTGCTTTCCAGATACGCAAATCGGTAATTGCTGCAATTGGATCAGAGACATGTAACACTTGTAATGTAACCCTTCATGTATTAAGAAAAATACTGCAGAAATTAGATCAGAGACCAGAAGTACATATGTATTAAAAGAAGTCCAGTAAGCTGTTTTTCTGTTTCCACCACCATTTTTGTCTAAAGTGTATTTCATGAATGTGTGTTGTGATTTCATACCAACTAATCCCTAGCTCTTTCCGATCAAATAAATACAAGCTCGGGAGTACAGTTTGAAAGAATGTGCTGGACTTGTGCATTAAATCCACTGAGCCTCTAAGAAGCAAGGTTTGTGAGCATATTTAGTGAAAAAAAAAATTGGAAAAAACTAGCATTTTGTGGAACCAGAGGAGAAGTATTTATTGACGGCAAACCTGCAAACCTGCTTCCTCTTTACTAATGTTCAAAGTATGGAATTTAGATCTAGGTTTGGGTGCTAACTCCACCAGTTTCAAATGTGTCTGATCTAGTGCTGTAGTTTTTTGGAAAGCAAGCTTTCAGTTGCAAAACAGGCAACGGGTTTTTTGTAGGATTTAGGAGAGCCGTGTCACATATTCCCTTTCTTACCCATTCTGTACAAAACATATGGGTTCTTTTAAAATTACAGCATGTGTGTGGTTCTGTATTATTTAAGGTACAGGAATACTTTTTTCTTAATTTAGATCGACACTTTTAAAGCAGCTTGGGGATGTAACAAAGTTACACAAGATGCTGCACATCTCGACAATGCCACACAATAATGAGAAGTATGGATTTCAAACCCGCTTGTAAGACTCAGTTCATACAACAAAGAAATGCAACACACAGATGCCACATGTGGAACGTGCGAGGCATGATTTGAGTCGTGAATCCTCCTGTCTGTCTTTGATGATTCATAAAAATGCCCAGTCCTCTATATTGCATTTAGTGTTTTTTAAAGCTTTGCTTTGGGATAAATAATAGTGTTGCTGGGGGAAGTATCTTAGCTGATTTATAGGCAGAGAATGCTGGTGGTGTTTTTTTTCTTCTTTCTTTTTCTACTGCAGAGTGCTTTGGCCACTGTTAAACAGTTTAGCTAGATCCAAAGGGATACTGTTAACATGAACTGGTAAACCACCAACAGCGTTGTATCCTCCTGTGTCAAAGACCTTGTACAATGTAAAAGCTAAAGGTATTCACATTAAGCCTTTTTCAGGACAATATATAAATAGAAAGCATTTCAAAACTCAGATGTATTTCTTCTCCTCCTGCTCTTTCTTTGCCATGAATACAACAGAATGAATCTTAAAGCTCTTGCTTGTCTGCATGTCCTCTTGTTTTGCCTTTCCTGACTTTCATTTTTATTTCAGTTGCAGAAGTTGTAGGAGTAGTTGAAATGGTGGGGGAAGAAGGAACTGTGAATCTAAAACCTGGATATTCTCCTTGGTGCCAGTAGAACAGAAAAAAATCTGGAGAAGTTAAATTGAAAAAGAAAAAAAAAAGGCCCCCAAAACCATGGAAAAGAATAAATTGATGCTTTTTGAAAAACAAATAATAATAATTTGGACACAAGCTGAAAATTCTAACTTCAAGATTCCATAGAAAAAAAGACATTAAGAATCACATTTCCCTGTGAACATCTGCATTTAATGAAGTATGCCAGTTTCTAGGGGGGGAAATATTCCTATTGTGGCTTCTGGGAGCAAAGAGAGCAGCACAGCAAAAACTATCCTCCATCAAGGGCTGCACCCAGGACTCCTGACTTCCAGAGCCCAAGGAGGATAAAGCTCAGGTGGAAAAGGGAGTGGGTGATAGGAGATGCTGGAGGCATTTGGGTGAAGGAGGGGGAGTTGGAGCAGGGCAGAAGAGCTAGCGGGGGTGTTAGCGGGGGACAAGGGAGGACGGGAGGAAGCAGGCACCCCCAATGGATTCAAAGACAGGAGGAATGACTGATGGGCTTGGGAAAGGTGTGCATGCATTTGCAGAAGGAATAAATGGGTCTGCTAATGACTTCTTTTCACGGGGTGATTGAGGTACTGGTGATGGGGAAAAAAAGCTGCTGGTGTTGACAGAGATTTCATTGGTACTACGTGACCCAGGGCATTTATGGAGCTGCTGTACCCCGTCTCAGAGCTAAATTACTTCCCAGATGTAAGGCAAACAAGCGATCGCTCAGACTGGTCTCCTGTTCTTTATGGCTTCCGTCCTCAATACTCATTCAGCAATAGGCAGCTGCTTCCATTTTCTTGGTTTAGAGGTTCTGACACCAGTAAAAACAAAACAAAAAACTTTTAATCTTCCAGCAATGAAATACGCTGCCGAGTTAAATAAACCAGACCTGTTGGAGCACCCTTGTTTTCTACAAGCCTTTTCTCAGCAAAGGCATGGTTGTTTGCGAAGATCCCCTAAAACTGCAGGGGGGTGCTGGCTTAGCATTTAAATGCATGTGATAGTTTCTTTATCAAGAAATCTCTTTCAGATCATATCCCCTTTGATGATTATTCAGCCCCAATCCTTCCCCTACTTTACAGTTATTTTAACGTCTCTGAAGAACTGCCAACATACCCATTTCAGCATCCAGTGACTGTTATGCTGCTTTTTTTTATTGGCATTCAATTTTAAGGGTTGACAGACAGTAAATACTAAGACTTCTCTTTACTGTTCTACAGTAATTTGTCCTACAGTTGTAAATAAGTCTCTCTTGTTCTGCCTTCTGCTAAACAACACTCACTATTTTTGGAAGAGATTGGGCAAACAGAAGATCGTCCCATTTTATGTAAGCTGTGACTGAATGGGTATTACCATATCTGGTTTGGGTTTTTTATTTTCAAGACAAAAGAAGCAACTTATTTCTGAAAATGCTAGTTTGTTACGGATTATTTTTTTTAAGGTTGATCTTTTAAATTTTCACAAGTATTTTTTTCAAATATGTTGTATTTTCCATACAGACATGTCATGCAAGCCTGGAGGGGAATGATATTTAAAGATTTTAGGATATTCTCTCGGACTGTAACAAACAAACAAGCAAGCTGGTAGCTAGGAGGAGCAGTTATTATTCCCAATAGTCTAAACATTTTTATTCTGTATTTTTCTGTCTCTCTGGTAGACACCTTGCATTTCCAAGACTGAAAATCAGCCTCAAGGACTTGCAACAAGCGTCAGGTGGGGACAGACACCCATCAATCAGTCCACGCCCTGGGACACTGATGAGCCTCCATCTAAACAGATGAGGGAGAATGAAAACCCAGGTATGTTTCTAATCTCATTTGTAATTCTACAAGGGAAAATCGTTCAAAGCAAATTCAATGCACTATCTCCATTTACCTCTGTAAATTAGACTTCATTGTAAGCCTTTTCTTTATTCTTTAGCAGGGTTTTTCTCTCATTGTAAAGACCCCTCGAGTTTCTTCTGTGCTGGGGCTAATATAAATGTATCAAGATGCCTGCAAGTTCATTAGAGTGGGGGTTTTTTTTTTCTCCTTCTCTGCCTTCGCTAGAGGAAAAGGCACTCTGTAATACTTTAAGACCTCTTTTATGTCCAGAACTACCTGAAATGATTTCCAGCTTCCAGACACATATCATACATTGTGCTACTATGCCAGACGCCTAATTACAATCTCTTTGTAGTGGCTGGAGCACCATTATTATACACACAGAGTGTTTGTCAGGAAGCCATGAAAGCACGGTGGGGAAAGAGGTTAATTTTCTTGGAAGCATGCGCTTAAGCTGCATAAAGCGCAAAATACATAAAACTGCAAACATGCCGCATGTCACCTGATGAGTATTTTAACAATTGCACTCACATCGCCGTAGCAATTTTATGCACTTACCGGTTGGGAACGGTTCCAGACCCTGAACCGCTTTAGATAACCCTGAGGGAGAAGGGCTCATCGGTGCAACTTGATGGCAGACGGGGGTGCAGGAGGGGAACGCTAGGGATGTTTGTTTTTATTCTGGTCTCCTCCATGCGGAGCCCGCCGCCATTGCCAGCCTTCCTTCGTGCCGCAGGTGCAGCGCCCTGGGTCACCACGGTGGCGGCCGGCAGCCAGCCCGCCCTGATCACGCACTCCTACGGGATGACGCAGCCGCCCACCTTCAGCCCGGCTGCCAACGTCCAGGCCCCCGTCATCGGCGTCACGCCCTCCCTCCCTCCGCATGTCACCCCCCAGCTCCCGCTGATGCCGGCCCACTACCAGCTCCAGCCGCAGCCCTCCCAGCCCCTCAGCAACATGGTGGTCAACCTCCAGAGCCAGCCCTTGTACACCAACAGCCAACCCCTCAGCATGTCCTCCATGAGCGGCGTGGGCCCGGTGGCCCACCCGGGCCCAGGGACGGTAGGCAACGGCCACCTGGCCTGCCCCATGCTGCCGCCACCGCCGCCGGCCCTGCCCTCGGCCGCCCTGCCCAGCAGCGCACCTGCCACCAACGGGCAGGCGACTGCCCCGCTGCCCCCCAACGCGGCGGGAGGCCCGGACAACACCAACGGGGTGCAGATGCTGCGGACGATCGGCGTGGGGAAGTACGAGTTCACGGACCCCTGGCACCCCAAAGGTAAGGCGGGCCGGCCCAGCCCCGTGGGGCGTGCGGGCAGGCGGCGGGGCCGAGGAGGGCGGCAGACCCTCGGGCCTCCCCGCCGCTCTCTTCGGGCCCGTCGGCTCAGCTCCAGCGTCTGTCTCCGCGCTTTTCTTTAATGCATAGCTTTTATGAACAAGTGATGACAAAAAGCAGTGCGTTAGAAAGAGGGAGGATGAGCTGTGGGCATATTTTATAGTGAGGAACAGCTTTCGGGCCGGTCAGATAAGCCAGTGCTCCTGATGGTAAAGCAGCCATCATTCCGTGCCTCTCCCTTTGAAACTCACACCCGTGTTTCCATCCGACCACTTTCCTTCTGGCTTTAGTTGTGCATTGGTCACAACACTAACTGTGTTCTTCAACCATTGTCTTCTCCCCCCTCTAAGGAAGAGCCCGAGCCAAATGCAAGTAACTCTGCTGACTGAAGCTGAACAACCCAAAACGTTCAGCGTTAAGGGGAAGACTCTTCATTACCAGCTTCATTGGGCTCAAATGCTGCAAAACACCCTGAACAGTCATGAGCATTCCTGAGAGGTTGACCTTTTCTGATAAGTAGTTTGTAAATGAGCCACACCGTTGGGTCATGTTGGAGTGTTATTTCCGAGTGTCTTACCCTAGACACTTCAAAAATACCTACGCTCTGTGCACTTAGTTTCTAATTTCATTTGCAGAGTTTTCCCTGCCTCCCGTAAAAATCATGACTGTGCCACACACGCAGGTAAAGCGAAATGTAGCTTACAAAAATATAAATGCGGACCTATCAGCAAAATCAATTAAATTGATTTTTAAAAAAACACCCCAAAGGCTTCATTAAGTCTGTGATATTTTATGTATACATTTGTATTCAGACACAATCCACGTGTAAATTATTTACTTGCCACAAGCTATTAAGTTCTATTGTGTAGCTCTGTATTAAAGGCAAGGAATCTCTATTAAAAATGATTAGTCCAATAACTCTTCCTGCTCATTACGTAAATTGTACTTTGGTATGTGCAAATCCTTACCAAATGTCTCTTGAAAGGGAGTTCAGACACAAGCTCAGCAGTACTTTTCTAAAGCTAAATATTTGGACTGCTTTTAAATTTTCAACTCCAAGCCCCAAATATAATGAGAACACGGGCTGGATGGTGAGCTTCTGAATTTTTCTTTGAGAGCTAGACGGGCTTTAAGTGATACTGGCCCAGTCAGGTAGCCAAAAATTGACCAACAATTGCTTTATAAGAGTTTTGGTAATTCCGTCCCTTTAAAAAACATCAAAATCCACAAAAGCAATTTGTCAGGTCGGGTTTATAAGTTACAAACTCTTGATTTTGTAGAAGGAGAAAGGGGAGAGATTTATACTCTAATCCTGGTAGACTGAGCTGTAGTGGTTCTGCTGGACGTCTCTCTTCTCCATGGAAGCTATTTGTCTTCTAAAAGGCATCATCTCCACTTTTCATAGCCACCTATCCCAATTTACTGCACTGGATACTCGGATACATGATCAAATTAACACAATTTAAAGGATTATTTGGTGTCATTGGAGACGTGCAAATATACAATACAAGGAAAAACACATAAGCTTAAACCACTTTCACTGCGGTAATTTGATCACATATCTGAGTCCTAGTGACACTAACCTAGTGAGACAAATGAGCACGTCAGTGACTGCACACTTGAGGATAGGAATACTCTTAAATGCCTTGCATACTTAGGGCCAGCAGCATCAGCTGTTATTTACTCTTCCTCCATCAATTAACCTTCAGCATATCTCTGGCTAGCAGATGAAGTAAACTTCAAATCAGAGCCTAAGTAAAAAGATCGTAAAATATTTAATCAGTCTTTTAATACTTGATTTGCAGAGTCTTAGTCAGCATTCTTGCTTAAACTGCTGTAAACCCTACTCTAGTCTAATTGTCCGAGCGCCGCTGAGCGCAGTGAGCCAAGGAGGTGGTCATTAAGGTGAGGAGTGGCGTTCCTCACTAGAGTATGCCAGGCATGCCAGACCTAGCTCTGGTCTGCTATTTGGAAACCTTTGTACCTAGGAGAGGCTCGTAAGGAGAATATTAAAACAAGCAGTATTTCTAATCCATGACAACTGCTGACACATTAGCCATACTGTACCATATAAACTGCAGGCTAGACAGCTGTTTGCCCAGGGATTAGCTAGCTTCTTTATGACCATCAGCTATTGAGTTATTCCTGCTCCTGTAGTGGTTAAAAACAAACAAATGTAAGATAGCGAAGCATGCATATACAAATGCCTCATAAGCAGGACCTATTTTATAGAGGAAAAGTAATCTCTTCCTCCATTTCCAATCTTAAAAGCCCTTACGTCTAAAACTATAATTCTTCTCATCAAACCTTAAGTCAGAGAAGATGTATGTTGGGTTTGGTTGTTTTGAATGAGGGAGAAAGAATCAGGAAAGGGAAGACAACTGGGTGTCTAACCAGACCTTAAAACCTCGCTAGGATAAGATTCTTAATGTAAACTGTATGGATTTCAATGTGGCTCGATTTTCAAATTATTTTTTGTTTTAATTTCTGCCCTTAGGGATTTCGGTCTCTAAAGCATGACTGATTTCACAGTCTTATGTGATAGGCACCTTTCTCTCTGAGAAGGAATGGAAACTACGAGACAGTTCTGAGCTGTTCAAATATACAAGTTCAAACTAGTTCTCTACAAATTTCATTTAAATATTCTCTCTCTTTCTTGGGGAACCTTGGCCAGTATTATAATAAGAGCCACTGCTAATGGCCTTAAGATCTATCTCATTATCCTGAGATACTCTGTATTATCATTTCACTTGACAATCCAGTCTTGTACAGGTTTGAATAATTACTCAACTATCCCTTAAGTGAAAGAGCAGTTCTTGCTGGTTAATATGATAGGGTTTCTTATATTTTTAGACTTTATTAGGGAGCTGAGTTGAACTGTCATGTTTTATTTCCCATAATTATCTTTCATTTAGCTGTGTACATGTTGCGGAGACATTATACTGTAGTCATGCAGCACTTGGTTTCTTACATAGCTGTTTCTAAACAAATGTAAGCAAGTAAGTTGCCAAAAGTTAAAGGCACTGCTGGTATGCCGTCTCATTTGCAATAGGTCAAGAGATCTCATTTAGATGACTGAAAGTGTCCAGTCATTTCTGTGGCTCTGCAAAAAATATATTTTGATAACAAGAAACATAATATAAAGCATATGTCATTCTCTTTACAGTGTCATAGATTATTCCCACCTAATTCCATTGGAACCACTTGTAAGAAAATAATTTTTGCGTGGATTAGAGAATTTTCTTGATCTGGATGGATTATATTCTGCAAAGGGATTTTTTTATTGCTTTTGTAATATGTTAAATACGAATGTTAAGTTTAGCTGCGTGATCCATTTTCTTAGAGAATTTATAAAGCAGTCACATTATGAGAGACATAAATAATGTTTCAAAGTAATTATTGCTTTTAGCAATGTGTGAAGAACTGTAGAGCTGCCTTATGAAATGCATGAGATCTTTCACCATATACAATCACCATCAGTTTTGAGAGGTGTCCAGTTGGGCCTGTAATTGCCCTGTGGATAGCATTTATGCCAAATACTCCTAGATGACTTCAAAAGTCATGTCACCTTAACACAGACATGTAGCCTCATATTTTAGAACAGAATCAGCCCTTGTTTTCTATCTATGTCCTAAGTCTTCCTCTGAATCTAAAGATTAAGTGCCAGGGAATTAATAAAGCAGAATATTCAGAACCATAAAGATGTTCATTGTGAACATATTCAGTGAAGATCCACTGAAATTCGCATAGCCAAATTTTTATGTGGCTTCTTCAGAAAATAGAGTTGCAAATAACATTCAAACGTAATTTCAGTATCTTCAGGCTACATGATGTGTCAGCACAAGTTGTCGCTTGTACAACGTGCCTGCAGAGAAGAGAGAGGGATGGAAATCGTCCCTTCAGTTTCTAACATAAGGTACCGGTATCCCATGCCATGGCACAGTGTCAGAAACCAATGGCTATGTGCCTGCCAATCCAGTTGAGCCCAAATGGAGAGAAATTAATCAGTCTGACGAATGGCTAGAAGAGATTGGTTTCCTTTCAGAAATAACTGAGTAACTGAGATTTAGTCCTTGACTTTTTCATAGGGCAGTATGCTTCTTTATATCCAAGACTTGTAGTAAATCCAAAATTGAACCCTTGGTGGATAGCCCTGCCGTATATAGGACATAAACCTTCCAGCTTGGACTCTGAGATCTGTTATACATTTGAAAAGACACTTTCTTCATAAACTTGATACGCTTTGAAGCATAGTCACTAACACAAAGAATGAGGACAATACATTGCAGTACTTTCTCCTGCAGTGTGAAATTAGCCGTGGACATCGTGAGTTTTAATTTGTGGATTCTTGTGGATAATATTGATGTTTGTTTCCATAGTATTTTTATTCTATAATTCTTTGGTTTGCAGCCCTTAACTAGTGGGAAAAGAAATCAGATGCTAATTAGTGTTCAGAATGTAATGACTGTAGAAACATAACAATATCAGAAATAAAATCTGAATGTTAATCCTTGTAACACTAATTTCTTAACACTTAATTTTCAAGCATCACCAAATACCATGAACTAAACAATAACAAAACTGCAAATAAATACTGTTGCATCATCACTTATTGATTGCACCTTTCACACTTGACTTTATTGCATTGGAATTCTCATTAGACCTCAGACAATATTTACTTTCCTTAATCATGAATAGTAACAAGGTAGACTACAACATTTTGTCAATAACCATCAACTTTTTCTTCACAAAAGGCTAAATTTCCAAAGGGATTTCAGCTTGACGTGCAATTCTGTGACTGTACCTAGTTCTAGACCTGAATGCTGGGGGGTGGGGGGTGTTTAAATTCAACATGCAAACTAGCATTTGGAATTCTAATAACGTTAAATAAAGGATATTGTGTGATGAAGACTCTAGAAAGCTTGTTTTCAGTTCTCTGCCTTGCACCAGAATACATGGCCTCTGTCACCTTTAGGAAAATCTCCCTTATTTTTGTTTCCATAGACATACATAGGTAGATAGATAAACAGATTATACAAAATTACAGATATAAAATTATATATAAAATTTTAGTGTGTGTGTGTACGTGTGTGTGTATATATATATAATATGTATGTATATATTTGTGGGGAAGGAATTCTGCAATAGAAATAATAATGCATTCTCTCTCCTATTTCTTGTAGGAAAGTCAGGTTACCATGGAGGTCTGCTAGCATTGTATATGCTTCTTACTGTGTTTTCCTTAAGATAGTCTTAATTTTCTGGGGCAGCCTAAATGGTATGAAGAGACAGATGACTAGTGATCATTTGTAAGCTCAGCTTGATAACGACGCATAAGACTTCACAGAATCACAGAATGGTTGAGGTTGGAAGGGACCTCTGGAGGTTGTCTGGTCCAGCCCCGCTGCTCAAGCAGGGCCACCTAGAGCTTTTGCCCAGGACCATGTCCAGATGACTTCTGAATATCTCCAAGAATGGAGACTCCACAACCTCTCTGGGCAAGTTACCCTCCCTCACAGTAAGAACGTGTTTCCTGATGTTCAGAGGGAACCTCCTGTGTTTCAGTTTGTGCCCGTTGCCTCTGGTCCTGTCTCTGGGTACCACCAGAAAGAGCCTGGCTCCATCCTCTTTGCACCCTCCCTTGAAATTTTTATATACATTTATGAGGTCCCTCTGAGCCTTCTCTTCTCCAAGTTCTATCAGCCTTTCCTCATAGGAGGGATGCTCCAGTCCCTTCATCATCTTCATGGTCCTTTGCTGGACTCTGCAGGACGTCCATGTCTCTCTTGTACTGAGGAGCCTAGAACTGGACAGAGCGCTCCATGTGTGGCCTCACTAGTGCTGAGTAGAGGAGAAAGATCACGTCCCTCAACCTGCTGACGATACTTTGGCTAATGCAGGACAAGATACCATTAGCCTTCTTTGCTGCCAGGGCACACTGCTGGCTCATGTTTTAGCACATTCACACACAGTACTGAACTTAAAGCAAATTGCTTGAACAGGTCCTCTAAAATCAAATCTTTTCCAAGATTAATTATGGTCTTCTGACATTAGAATAATCTTAACGGAATTGCAAAGTTGATGAGGGTATCTAAGTCATCACTTGAGCAAGACTGAATTACATTTCACCTTTTTGTGTTGCAGGTGGAGTATTTTCAGTAATTCCTGCCCTGTCTTTTAATGCCACTATTGGTCAGGTCACGACAGACAGTGATTTAGTGCACTGAAGAGTCAAAGAGGACTTGTAATAGTCCTAGAATGTCGCCTTGCTAAATGTACAGCATAAAGAAGGTCATTGAATTCTCTTTTGATTGACAGCTCTCAGTATGTGAGTGACTTGAGATTTCCAAGTTTCAACTGGAGCAGGAACCTCTCACCATTACCAATATTTTATGAGGGTGATGGTAAAAAAACCCGTGGGGTTGCTAAGGTGTGTTAAAACTCCCTGAAACTGCTCTTGAAAGTCATCTTCTCCATACTGCTTTTTCAATACCGTTTTTTTTTAAATAAGCACCAGATTTACAACTGTAGTTCCTCTGTTCTTGAAAGTACAGAGCTGAAGAGCTTTTGTTTTACTCTGTTAAGTGATACTATGTCATCACTTGCAGATACACTTAGGTGATTAGACGATGATACATTTGAAGATGTCTTGAGTTTCCTCCCACCCTGAAGTCTAAGACGTGGTTTCCTTAGAAGGTGGTTTCTTAACAAATATGGTTTTGTCCATGACAGTGGCCACTAAATGCATTCAAAATAAGTCTGAGAGGTGGCAGAGTTCTGTTGAATTGCTTGTTTCTCTCCCGTCCACACAACACTATACTTACAAAGTGCAAAATTTCTCAGGAGCTGGATGGTAACCAAAATCTAGGCTCCCTTCTGGCACAGAATACGTAAGTGGCAACTCTTTATAAATACAGCCCAAATTTCCAGGCAGACTACCTATCCGTCCTTCCAAATGCTGTTCCAAAAAATCCCTTGCAGAGAGCTGGAACTGCATTTGGATGTTTTGAAAGCTATTAATTGTCCAAGACACTTGCAGAGTCTCTTTTCTCCTTTCAGAACTCCTTATGTTTAATCTCTGATTTCTCTGACCTTGTCTTCCCTTGATCCTCTGTGTTGTTCAACTCCTGACACATATTTGGATGCAACCCTCATCTGCATCCAACCCTTTGGATGCAACAGGAAACATACCTGTTCCCTCTCACACTGTCCTCATATGCCTGAGGCCACCTTAGAGCCACCTTTCCTGAACATTCAATTCTCTCCACAAGTTTGGCCTTTCCTCGAATTTCCCACTAAGATTTCTTCCACCTCACAGCAGGATAATTCCACTTCCTTTGCTGTCATGACTTAAAAAATGGGCAGTCAAGTTATAGCTACTACAGAGAGTCAGCAGAGAACGAGGACTTCACGCCGAGTCCAAACTGAACAAGCTGGGTCCAGACTGTGCATTGGTGTATACACTTAAATGTTCTCAAGATGGGCTGTTCTGTGATCTCTGGAGATCTCCAAACAAGTGGATTTATGAAATTGCAAATGGGTTTTGGTTTCCCTACAGGAAAGTGGAAATGCCTTTTTTTTTTTTTTTTTTTTTTTTTTTGTAATCAGCAGTCCTCCATGGAGCAGTGCCTGAACTCTGAATGAAGAATCATTTCTGTCTCGTTGCATTCAGAACGAGAATGATTCTGTCCCATGTTAGATTAAAAAAGTCTAAACAGATTTGTGAAATACAAACATTTCCAAATAGCGACTGTTCTTACCCTGCTGTGCCTTGAGATTGCTGATGATAAGCTGCGCTGTCCCACGGCGAGGCTGGGCTTTGAGCTGCAGTCAATACTAATGATAACATGGGATTACATAACACCTTGCGTCTTCAAAGTGCTTTTATGGACATAAATTTTTTAAAAAGTTAACTGTCTTTAAATAACTGATGTGCATATTTTGGAAGACTAAAGATACAAGGACTTTGGCTGAAACAAAAGCAAGAGTAACTGTCAGGAAACTAGTTTTGGTGTAACGTCCCACAACTCTGCTTGTTTCAGATGTCTTCTGTGTTCACAGAATACATACTCTGAGGAGTGGAATGATTTCTGTTTTCTAAGTTTACGGGCATTTGTAGTATTGCTTTCTTTTCTTTAGTTTTTCTTTCATTGTTTAAGTAGGAAATAATTTGGGCAACAATTTGAATGTCCATTCTTCCCAGCAATGGACATACTTGTTTCGGTATGTTGTGTTCCTGTACATGGTCGCAAAGATATGCTACTAAGTTCTTTCCACACAATAGGATGGTTAAGCTTCTTGCATTCAGTCTGTTTTGTGTCATGTGTATATTCAGGTTTCTAGGTGTACCAAGTGATGGTAACAAGGTATTTGTATATAGTTCCAGCTTACTATTTACACATCATTACATTAGATTCCCAGAGTAGATACTCTGGAAAGTATCATAAGGTGATGAACTCATCACTAGGAAGGAGGTACATAAGCTTGCAGGAATGGGTGTTCATAGATAAAACTTCCATCATCTAGATGTGCAAGTAAAAGCGGCATGAGGTTTTGTCATATTAAATTCAGAAAATTACAGCATGTGGCATTGTACATGCTCACTACTGTAATGGAAAAATCCTTGGGCTGTTGACAAACTCAGGAGGTTCAAAATAAGTATTTGACCAGGAGCAGAGACAGTAATATAAACATACACCTGTGTGTACCGACAATTAAGTCAGAAGCACTTGACTCGACAAGGTGCCAAGATAGCTAGTCAAGTTTGCACAGTATGACCGTGTAATACTTTCCAAGGAGCTAAAACAGATTGGAGGGTTTGCCTAAAGACTCTGTACATTATATTTTGCACAATGCTCATTGGCATTACAACATCAAAAAAACCCAAGAATGTAAGATTAAAGAGAACATTATGTTTTTATTCGTGATTCCTCTGATGTTTCAGAGGAGGACAAAATGTGTTTTGCCCATCAATCTGCACACTGAAGTATTTGGGTGAGGATGAGGAAGATGGTATGAAAAAGACAAAATTGGCTAAAATGGAAGAGTTCTTAAGAGAAATGTCGGCTGACATTCCTGTTCAGTCTGACTGATTTATAGAGGATCCAAATCCAACATCAAGCCCAGCTCATGTGTGTGACCTTTTCCTTGTGAATGAAGAGGGAAATGTTCCTTGCATTCCCAAGCTCTGGGTGTTCTTTAAAACAAGGATCATTTTGCACAAAACACTACCATCCTGTGGAAAACAGATGAAGGAGCAGTGCTAGTAGATTCCTATTGCCTGTAACCTAGGAAATAGGAGATTCTGCTCTTTGCCTTTTCCTGAATGCTGTGCAGACTTTGTTACAGATGTGAATTTTCTAGATGGCTGAATTTGCTGGGGTTTAGATTTTTTAGTTAGATATACTCCTATCATGGCCAAACTGTCCTGCTTTATGAACAGTGTGTATCTTTGAGGGTTTTTTTTATACTTCTGTAGGATGGTTATAGCTCCGATTTGGAAGCCATATTGAGCATCCAAATAGAAAGCGTTTTTCAGGAGCATTTCAGAAGAACTTTCCCTAGATGGGTAGCAGGTACCTCCAGCAGGAATCAGTCCAGTGATTTCAGGTTTAGACAGATGCAGATATTTAACCATCAGTATGTAGAGAATCCTTGCACTCTGAAGAAATACAGGAATCTCTCATTTGTATACATGTAGCAAGAACAGGGTCTTATGTTCCTTCGGCTCCAGAATAACATGGTTCTTCATGTATTTTACTTGCTAGAATGGTAAAAGGAAATTTGACATCATGTGCAAGGACCAGCTATTCAAGGACAGTCAAATCTGCTCATGAGTAGAAACTGAGTATGTTGCAAGATCGGTCAATCTGTTAAAGCCCCACACCAATAAGATTTTCTTCTGTGAGAACTTAGATTAGTTCCACAGCCCTTCCCTGGAAGTGCTGCTTATGCCTTTGGATAAGCCATCATTGCTTTACTTTTTTTTTTTTTTTTTCTTTCTCTCAAAACTGCCATATACGCAAACCATGTGCAATGAATGTGTTATCAGTCAGGAAAGCTTTAATTCACTTTCATAAGAGAAAGTGGTGCTGAGAACACCTCTTGGCTTTGAGGGTAAACTGAACAAGAATTTTACCAAAGCCAGGAAATTATTTTAGCATATATTTTTGTCCAAATTCTTGGATGTTGGAGTGCTAGATTCAATAGTTCACTAAGATTTGGTATTTCCTGAGACTGAGTCTTCTTTTTGTGTTTTAAAGAAAGTAGAGAAGGGCTATTTATGTAATGAAGATCTATATCAGTGTCTGGAAATAATGTGTTAACATATTTAGAACACAAATTCTAAATGCCAAAATATGTTTTAATAGACAGTTAAGAGAAGGCACCTATTTCAAAAATATGAAGTCCTTTTGCATTTATTGAGTTAGTAACATTGGCTAGTCCCTACCCCTTTGAACGCACTGAGAGCAATGTTGGGTTTTTAAGATATCTTCACACTGCAGTGGGAGGTAGCCAGCCCTGGAGTAGAGTGGGACCACAATGTGTGTTTGTGACAGAAAAAGGGGTAGCCATGTCGCACCCAAATGAAATGAGAGGTGGTTTTAAGGGTATAATTTATAATTACTCAGTCTGGATCTAGATTATAATTACATAGTCTGGAACTATGCCAAGACACTGAAATTGATATTTCCAGTTTGGAGGGAAGGAAAATGAGATAGTGTTTGGCTGGGTTGGTGGTTTTCTATCAGCCATGAACTTAGAACCAGCAGACTTCAAGGAACCTACCTTGAACCTTGAACCTACCTCCTAAAAACAGATGAAGAGACTTTTACTTAAAATCTTAAATGCACAACAGAATATGTAGAAAAAGACATCGTCATAAGGAAAATACATTATGACATCTTTGAATGTTGTTATGTGGTTAGTAAATGAGAAAGAAGAATCATTTCTATTCAAAACTGAAGACTTATTTTAAAGAACCCTAACAAGCAGTCAAGTCTGTTAGGTAAGATTTCTTCCCTGACTTACCAAAGTTTAGAAAGGAAGCATGTCACTCAGTCATTTAAACATGGACAGCTAGGGCCATGTTTATCCTAGTGCCATAGTGCATCTTCTGTGGTCTCTTGGTACTGGCAGGGCAGAGCTCTTCCATAGGTGCAGGCTATCTGTAGGGGTCTTGGCTATCCCAGAATGTGTCAAAGGGGCATCAGGGACCAGTGTGTCAGCGACTGCACCAAGCTCCTGTGAGCCTGTTGGAATAGAACGATTCTATGGTCCTGTTCTATGATTCTGTCTAAGTGAGGTAAGCAAACACATCTAGTCCCTGTTAGTGATCAAGCTGGCTTTCCTCAGCTGCCCATGGAAAGCTGCTTCTGCATGTCATACATCCAATGTTTTACTCGGCATCATTTTCATTAGCATAACTAAAGCTAATTTGGGCATATATTGTCAACAGTTTTGATTCATGGTTTGTTAAACTGCTACTTACACTGTTATCTCACATAATTTCCAGTGCTATCTTACACTGTTTAATATATGAAGGCCTAGTAAGAGGGTTAAGGTTAAGAGAGAGGCTTATATACCTCATTCAGGAGACATCACTTGCAGTAGTGCGGTGCCCCGCAGGATACTTGAGCTTTTTGGTTCAGCAGCGACTCAGAAAAAAAAGAGTGCCTTGTACGCTGTTTCCACCAGCGCTTGGTCTTTTCTCAAAGGTTTCCTCACTAATTCCCAGCTCATCACGGCCCTCATCAGCCTGTGTAATGTGCTCATCACACGCTCATTTTCAGCTTTTGATTTGGCCGGGCTGTCTGCTGGGGAAGGTTTCCTCTGGTAGAAGTCTCCAGGTACATGAACAAGTAAGCTCTAAGTGTTACTAATAAAAAATCCTTTAATCCACTTTAACAATGATAAATTGGAACTGAGAACTCCTCCTTACTTTACAGATACATTCAGTTCAGACTTTCACTTAAGTCAGGAAATCATTTTACGGGCAAGAGAAAAGTCCTAAACACCCTGATGTGGACGATGGGAATTAAAGGCCAAATGCTCAATTGCTCTTACTGAGTATCTGAAGCACCTACTGATGACTGAAGCTTCCACTGACGTGGCTAGTTCATAGCGAATTCAGTGGTCTTTGCCGTTATTTTTATTCTTAATTCACCCTGGAATTCCCCTTTTAATTTTCGTCACATTGTAATCAGTGCATGATGAAACTGATTAGCTGATCTGGGCCACAGAAGTTCAGACTGAGCAAAGATCTGGCTAAAATGTACTTTTCTGGATTTAGCTGGATTTGCTACAGTGTCTTGGTAGTAAGTACATCACACCTAAAATCTGTGTTATTACCCAACAGCTACCCTACGTATTATTTCTGCTTCTATGTTGAGGAACATAGCATGATCAGATACAATGAAAAATTAAGTCTTGTTATTATTCTTCTTTCCCAGAAGCATGGGAGTTTGAGCTAAGGGCTCATCCACAATGGTTTGTGCTTCTTGTAATCCCTATAGATCTTTTTTTCAGTAGTGGCTCTTGAACGTTTCCCACAATACAGCTCTTTGCAGCGTGATACCAGGCATGAAGTAATGTCCAGGCAGAAGGAGGGCCCTTGGAGGCATCTTTACCCTACCTGGCCTTTCAAGCGTTGGTACCACTGCTGGGTTCCTTGTTGGAACCTCCTACGTTCCATCATCTTACATGACCTGGTCAAGCTTTAGGAGGCAACACACGTTCCAGCACCTGATTTCCAAGCATCTATGCGTTATTTGCAAGCAAATGTAGGCTCATTGTTTCATGTCTAATTTTGAAAATCTGGCCCCAGCGGCAGGTTTTTTTGTGCATCAGTATACTAACATCTGGCTTTTACTGGCTTGGCAGACAGTCTGTATCATTAAGTAGAACGAAACTATGCATTGATATGGACGGAGATGATCCTGCACCAATTTGCAAAAGGACGGTAGGGCTATTGGCAAATTGGATAGTTGGAGAAATTCTGCATCTCTCTTCCTTTTCGTGATGTATCAGGGAATAAAATTGAGGGGAAAGCAGAAAACAAACTAATGTGAATGTAATTCCCAAATTTCAATCTTCTGTATATTATGGGTCATTACCCGTTAATTTGCTAAATGGCAGTTTTCTATGAAAGAAAAGTTTTGTTTAGCTGTATAATGATGACAGATGATGTAATTAGTATCATCCCCGCATTGAAAATGATAAAAGCATTTCTTTTGTGTGTCACTGCTCTTAGACAGTATAATATCAAAAATGATAACAGTATGAAAATTGCACCGGCCGCTTTCATATTGTGCATGTAGAATATCTCAGTGATATGATACAAGTAATGACAGGTACTTTGCCATGTATTCATTTTCTCCACTCTCTAGCCTTTATATTACAGCAAAATTAAAGCACAGCACTAAGCAAACCAGACGTGCCTGAATGCAGATCTGTCTTACGAGACTGTAAATGGCTAGAGTCCCTTTACTATTGCTGGTTATGATAATTAAGCGATTATAAACAGGGTTTTTGAGGGAGAACATTGAATCATTTTTTCAGTTAAAGAAGTTGGGGGGGTATTTTAATTTCAGGCCACATTTGTTGCATGAATTAGTTTTAATTATATTCTGTATAAGTACTTGCCCCATATCCTGGTCTTGATAGTGGTAGATATTCTCATTTAAATATAAATAAATGCCAAACTTATTTAACATGGAAAAGTGACTGCTGTGACTGTGTAGTAACAATTTTCTCTTTGTTGCCATGGTTTGGATTTTTATATAAGCTTTGCAAATATAATAAAGCTAATGGAGCTCTTCATCCAAGGAAATGGGTATATTCAAGAAAATAAATTACATTTTGCAAGCTAATGAGCTCTACTAATTGTGTTTATCCTTGTGAATTAATACAATTTAAGCAAATCTATCCCCCAAAATCAAGCATTTGATTGCATTTTAGCTGCGTGGAAATCAGAACATCCGGATCAAATCTGAGTTTACTGGATATCCAAGGGGTAGGGGCGAAGGTTAATTTTCATTGACTTGTACAGCTGGTGCTAGCTTCTAGTAAAGCAGGAAAAGTTAGACTTTGAAAGTTGCGACTTTCATCTTTTGTGGTTTTTTTTTTTTCTTTATTTCACTACTTCCCACACAGGCAGAATTCTCAACAAAGAATTATGTGTAATAAATCCTATGTAATACCATGGCAGGCATGTACGAGTCACACTAATTAGCCCACATGCCCACAGGACAGGATAAAGGAAGGAAGGAAAAAGGAATAACAGTTGTACTTTTTAAGAGACAACTTGTCTTCACCATGTCCCTCTCTCCCTCCCTTTTCTCACACTTTCCTTTGCCAACATTTGGATTTCTTTTTTTTTTTTTTCTTCTTATAAACAGGTTTTCATTTCAGTGAAGCACTTTGGGAGATGTAGGACAGATTAGAAAACTCTGTATATTCTGGCAGATTCTAGGTTATTCTCCAGTTTAGTTTTTTGGAAGAATGACAGAGAGTAGAGAAAATGATCGGTTTGAATGCTTGAAATGCTGCAGATAGATACCCCCAAAAACTCACAAGCAAACTGCGTTGGTCAGCAGCAACAGGCAAGCAAGTGCTGGCCAAGAGGTTGCCACTGTAGGAGGGTGACAGCAGTTGTCAGCAATGGGTCCTTACGGAGACAGTTTAGCTTGCCGCGCGTTGGGTTGCTGCCATTTTTAACACCGTGAGAGAATGCATGCCTGAGATGAAGTCTGAGCCTAACTGACTGTACTTCCTTGGTCCTGACTGCACTGCAGCCCTGCTTTTTTATCCTGCCAGATCATTTTCAGCGCCGACGCAGAAGTCCCAGCAGTTAACAGCCGTCGCAGATTCCTCAGATAGAGCAGGCTTGAGATCAGAGCTCTCCTGTTTCTCGGCAGCGGGCCCCTCTTCATTTCAAACCAGGTTTGGGAAACAGAGCCAGACAGCCTTTTTCAGCTGCTGAAAAAATAGCATCTTAAAGATGGATAGCAGACACAAAAAGGGCTCAGAAATGAAATTGTTTGCTTGTTTATCGCAGCTCAGGCAAGAGCTTGAATGATCTGTCCCAGTCTGTGCACTGAAAAAAAAATACACTCCTTCCATCCCTGGCATTCAAGTGCTTAGAAGAGCTGTTAGAACTTGTCTTCTAGAAGTTTTGGATTAATTATATTTGTGTAGTGAGAAGAGCACAGTTCCTCCATGTAGATGCCATTGCAGTGTTATAAAGATGCTTAGAATAACTTCTTCTGGAAGGAGTAAAGAAGAAAAATTAAGAGTGATAGTATGATCACACCTGTAGGCTGGTATAAGTGTCTCCAGACTAGGGATTTTATTGGAATAATAACTTTGGGGAAAAAAATATTAGTCAGTCTTATAAGTGAAATATTTATATAAAGAAAGGATCTTGATGCACAGAGCCATTCTGGATTCCACAGATTCCCATCTCCCCAAGCAGGCACTGACAGCAGACCACAGCAACTCCAGAGGAGCCGTGCCACAGATACGTAAGTGTAGGGTCCCAAAGTACACATTAATGAAACCGTTATCTTGTCAGCGATGTGGAGTGTAGAGCTATCTTCAGCAGCGGTTACTATAATTTTTCATAAAAGAACAGGGAATTTAGTGACATTTTTTATATTTAACATCACATCGCCTTTAAAAAATAAGAAGAGGAAGGGTAAAGTACAAAAAGCTTTACATGAAAAATATTGTTCACCTCTGATGCAAACTATAGGCAGCTGGGAGAAAAGGATCTGGAGGTTGTTCGGTTCTTGGTGTTGAAAGATTTTGACAGTAGCAGTTTAAAAGTTATCTGTTGCAGCAAAACTGGATCTCAGAAATGAGTATAGCCATGAGGATATGATAGTTTTGGGCCGCTGACTTACTGCACAGACCCACGCGTATCTGCGAGAGATAAAATCAAAGTAGAAACTCAGTTATGAACTTCCTTTTTCTACAGCGTTTGAGTCAGATCTTCAGTGTTTCATGTCTCGCCACGTGGGGTTGTAGGGGTCACTTCTCGGGCCCTGTTGACCCCATGCAGATTTATTGTAGAATTGTTTCGGTGAAAACAGAGCTTTGATGTGTCATGCGGGTTGCCTAGTGACTCCTGCAAAGTGCTGACCACCCCATGTCTGAGAGAAGAGATACCTGCGCGGAGCTGAGCTCTATTATGGTTTATAAAGCTGGGACAGGT
This sequence comes from Burhinus oedicnemus, assembly GCA_008921705.1. Lineage (NCBI taxonomy): Eukaryota > Metazoa > Chordata > Aves > Charadriiformes > Burhinidae > Burhinus > Burhinus oedicnemus. The sequence continues at coordinate 1,797,128 of VFFE01007147.1, forward strand.
TTGAATGATAGGAAGAGTTCTGGCAGGCTGTTAGCTCTCATCAGCTGGGAAAATGGAGATGTTTATTAATAAGAACCTTTGACATGAAATGCATGATATGTGCCCCCTGTGCTAGGCCTATGATTAATAACGTTAATTATGGGGAGTTCATTATAGTCTCATGGGGATGTGATACGTAATTCAGCCAGCATTTCGTTGTAAATTAGCATTAATGTCCACTTTAAGTACAGTAGCTATCTATAGCGATGCAGAAGGAGCTGCAGTCAGTATGTACAATAACATCACCTCCTTATTAAATGATGGTAGACTTTTACCTCAAAGAATTATAGACCTATTAGCATTTCTCCTGTGTTAAATCTTTGCTGTGGCTGGCAGTGTAATGTCTATTGCAACTAACCTACTGCTGCTACAAAAACTTTTCTCAGTGGTATTAGAAGTCTAGCTCCTTGCTGATTTTATAAAGGAACGAGATAATTTTAAAATCTGGTTGGAAGTAGTCTTGATTGCACTTCCATTAGCAATTAAAAGAGCGTGTAACCTAACGTTTTTTTCACCCTGGTCCAGAGAAGTTATGCACAGTGGGCAGCTCTTCAGTTGGTGTAAACCATCAACGATGTAATGAAAGCAATGAACCTTCACTGATTTGCACTGAGAATCTTGCCTGCTCCAAATTGTTCAAACATACGCCTTCCTAAGGCTATGCTTCATTGTTAACTTGTTTAATTATGAAAAAATATTTCATCTCGCTTGAAATTCCTTTTCCCTAGCTTGACTTCTAGGAATCCCTTGTGAAACTGCCTCTGTCTGGCCTCAGTTTCTTCTGAACCACACATGCTGATTCACTTACCTTCATACAAATGACCCTTGCATACAAACACGGTTTCTTTTCATCCTTATGTAGCATCTCAGAAACCAACAGATACTTGGAGCCACTGCCTTCCTGTGGTGGATCCTGGAAACGGACAGGAGGACCATAGCCATGGTGGCCCGAAATATTTATGCTTTTAAGCAGCTGGGGAAGCAGCTGGTGGCACTGTGGGAAACATCATGCAGATGCCAGAAATCAGCTGACGGACAGAAGTCTTCATTAAAAGTCTATATGTATATTAAAATGTGTAGGTGTATAAATAGGGATGCAGTCAAAACAGAAAAAATAGCAGAGGGAGGGGACAAAAACCAGATTTTTTTTTCTTTTGGAGGAAGCTGCAAGATTGCCAAATTATTATTCTTAGTTAGTTTTTCTGATTGCAGCGAGTTTTAGAAATGCAAAGCTAGAAGGAGCCTCCTGGGTCATTGGGTCCGATCTTCTGCAATCACAGGTAACCCTGTGCAAAACATCTAGTTTAGGAGAGTCCAAGGATCACTTCCTCTCTGAAATTTATGACCTGCAGCAAAAGATGGAAAGCCATAGCTGTACTGTGCCAAAGGAAGACAGGAAGAAAAATCAAGAGCGTCACCAGCAGCTTAGGTCCTGTTTGCGTACCTGGGAATTTGTTCAGTTCTGTTGAGTTGCCTGCCTAAACCGAAGCCAGCTCGAGAGAATTGTAAATCAAAGTAGCTCTGCAAGTGTCTGTACTAGAGAGCCGGGTAGCAGCCTGCAGCCATTTGGCACCGAAGGATGCGAGTTGGCGAGATCCAGCACCTGTTGGGCTCTAAACACTTTTCTTAGAATTCGCACAGCTGACTGGCTCCTGGGGGAAAGGCAGCAGCTGCCGGGCAGCAGTGGTTAAATATAGGAAAAGGAGAATGCCACATCCCACTGGAAAAGGAAAGAGGGAGACAGGAATCTGGCCGCAATGAAAATTCTTCTTGGTGAAAAGGGCCCTGGGGTGATCAGGAATCGGAGGCTTTTACACCCTCTGTTTTCTGTCTTGTCTGTGCCTGCACCTACAGCTGCACACTACATCAGCCCCGGATAATGCCGGACACTTAGTTGGCATTGACTGTATTAATAGCTATCACTTTTGGGGTGTTTTGGAGTAGCATGCAAGGGCCCTGTCTCTCGCTGCCAGTGATGTATAGTTGCTGAGATGTGTTGTCCTTAATTTGACTCGATTCTTTGTAGCACTTTTAATAGTGAAAATGCTGTGAAAAGCTCAAATATGAAGCAATACAGCTTTAGTGCGGATGGAGTTTGAAAAGGACATTCATCCTTCTCTAATCTTCTACTGAGATCAGTAAGTAAAGCAAAAGGAAGGACAACCTGAAAGATAATAATTTTCATTCTGATAATCTGCAGTACTTTTAATTTCACCCAGGCATTTACATGGCCTCTATTGAGGAGTCTTGAGTGTTTCTTTTGCTTTAGCTGGAGGCCTGTTAAAAAGGAACAAAAAAGCAAAACCCTTTGCTTAACCACCTTTCAGGTGGTGCCAGACATCCTCGCAGAAAAGAGAACAATGTGAAGTTGAGGAGGCTCCGCTGCAGATTGGAAGATTATTCCTATTCTTCAGACAAACACAACAAAAGAAGGCAAGAGGAAAGAACGAGGAACTCCTGTTTTGCTTCATTCACGTGCTGCACACATCCCCAGGATGGGGGCTCACGGCACACGGGTATGCCACAGCCTCTGGCCCTGGCTTACCTCTCCGCTCTGGGAGGACATCTGGCCAGTGCGCTCTCCTCTCCTCTCACCCCTTCTCCTTCACACTGGGCTGCGGCAGCTCAAGCTGGCTGAGCCTGTCGTGGTGATGATACCATGCAGTTAAATTAATTCCAAAGCTGGTCAAGCTTGGAATCAATTAGACAGGAGACAAAAAAAGGAAACTGGGAAAGAGAGAAAAACAGACCAGGTGTGAAACAGCATGCCAGGAGAGGGAACAGTGGGCATGGTCCTAAAGGTAGCTTAGGGTTCAGTTTAACATAGAGAATCTGCAGGTGACAGAAGTGTCACCACACCGCACCGATCCCTGGTCTCCAGCTATCCATACAGGGTTTCGCTAACCGCCTCATGGCCATACAATCAAGACAGCATCCAGAGCTTAAGAGGAGGGTGTTCCTTTCCGTTTCAAGGACAAGACTTAGATGGAAATAAAGATTCCTTGGCTTAATATACAGAAACCATCTCACTTTACCTTTACTTCACTCCCTGTGTCCTGACCTTGCTGTTGAACGTAACCCAGGCCCAGCAACGGGCAGCGCTGAGCAGGCATCGTGCTCTCCGTTCACAACCTCAGCATCTGCTGCAAGTTTGGGCCAATAAATCACAAATGTTGGGAGGAAATGACCACCTTCCTACTGTGTGTCCTGACAGCAGTTCCCACAGTGGGCGTCTGATCCTTGACTGAACCTCGAGGCACTGCCATATGCAAATAGTAGTAATCTCTGGTTTGTTGTTCCTCCAAAGTCGAATGTGCCTGCATGCGTCTGTCTGCTTGGAAGCTTAAATAAACCCAGTTGAGGTTTGTTTGCTTTTGCAAGCTTGATTCATCAGCTTGATTTCCAAAATGTGTAATATACTTCCCAGTTGGTCAGAATGGCTTTTTGCTGTCTTTGTCCCAAGTTTGCTTTAGAGAAGACTTTTTAAAAATACCTAGGTTTTAATCTTTTGATATCTTGGATGCTGGCCTGCATGATGTAAAACAGCTGGCTTCTAACTCTGATATTTGTAATGTTTTCCATTTTCTCTACATGGTCTCAGAGACCCCATGAACAACATCAGAAAGAGTTAAATTACAGCTTTTTATATCAAACCAGGTATAAGGGAAGGAACAAGGACTTTAGTAAACTGGAGTATTTTAGGAGCTTCTTTATGAAGCCACTCAGACAAACTTCAATATGATAATCCCTAGCAGGGCCATCAGAATTGCAGCCTCTAACAACTTTTACAGCTTGCCGGCAAGTTACCTTGATTTATTTTGTACAGCTGCTCTGTTGTACTGTTGTTACATTATTTTTATTTACATGCAAGTACTTTACGGATAACATTTAGGACAAGAAAAGAAAAAGTAAAAGGTCCCTGCACCAAGCAGTCTGTGATTTCTGAGGGCCTCCCTGGTCTTGCAGCCAGGAATAGTGTTTTTCACTAAAATCAGTGGGACCTTATCCTTCCTGAAGTGCCATACCTGGTCAAAAGCATTTGCGGAGCCAGGACCCATGCTGTTACGTGAGACTTACACTACTTCAGCTACAGCAGGGAAAATTACTATTAAGTTCTTGAATCTGTTTCTAAGTGTTGGTCGTAGCTTTTCCACATATACCATTAGCCCTTGAATAGCTCACGAGCCAGTCTTCATCTACCATCAGTGGAGAAAGAGGCATTTCGAGAGGGCTGGCCATCTTTTCTGTTGATTGTAAAGCAAACTTTAGCATCTGGCTTGGGATAGGGGTGTGACATTTGGATGCTGAGTTATTAGCCTGGTGCTTCTTGCAGACTGCCTTGCAGGTCTCTGTTTCCCCATCCATCTTAAGGAGAAGAGGTGGCTTATGGTTATTTCAGATTTCAAGTTCTTCTTCCAAAATGCAAGGTTTGGGCTTCTGTATTTCTGTTAGAAGTTATCTGAACAGTTCAGAGGTCTCTTCCAACCTAAATTATTCTGTGGTTCTATGAGTCTAAATTTTTGAACAGTTCCTTAAAATTAAAATTAGGTAGGGAAAAGCATAACTTTCAACTAGTCACAGAGCTACTTTAAATCTCTTCTTTGAAAGTTTCCCTTTGGCTGCTGTCTGAATTGTGCACAAGTTTGCCCTCCAGGACCCATTTGCTCTCTGTTGGCAAATCAGGTTGTTAGAGAAATGAAAAAAATGCTGGGAATATTTTTTTCTTGGGCCTCCTGTCCAGAATACAAATCTAATAGACACAATTCTGGTGCACATGCAAGCCTGTTAGGCATCCTGTATGTTCCCATATGAGAAGCTAGCATGTTTGATGCTGAAGTCAGTACTATCTGGATATGGTGGGTGAATTAAGCCCCTTAGCCCATGTCTACACTTGTAAACTAAGTACATATGAGATGAGTCCCTTGTACAGAGATCCAGCTGGCACAGAACAGCCTGCGTCCTTCCTGCTAAACTCACATACTCATCAAGAGAGGATGCCTGTGTGTAAATAGTCCATTGAGAATGGTCTCTGTCCTGCTGGGAGAATGGTGTTTGGCGCAGACCAAAACCACATGAGTGGCAGAGACAAGTGAGTTCTAGTGCAGGAGAGTATTCCTTGACAATATTGAAATTACTAGTACAGATGTATCCTCAGGGAGCCCATGGTTACAAACTCCTATTCGAGAGTTCCAAGTAAATATACAGTCTTCCTTCCTCTCAGCGCAAGATTTTGTGGGTTCTTTCACTGAGTTTGGGTTTTTTGCTTTTCTCCCATACTCACTCTTAAAATGGTTTAATTTTTGTTCTATTGCAAATTCTGCTTATTACCCCTTACTTCATCGGGTTTCTATGATGCGTTCCATCAAATCTTCCTGACTCATTAGGACTAAGAGCGACAGCATGCTGTTTCTTCAGCCCACATACGGACAGCGTCAGATGGACAACATCCTCTGTAGTATCATCTGCCAGTAGAGAAGCTGAACCTTTAACTTCAAATCCTGGCTCTTTGCCCAAATTAAATAAACGAGTGTAGACTGACCGCCATCATTTCTGTGAATTAACCGCTAGAGGGAGGCATGGCAGACAAAGCTTATTTTATTTTTACACACTTTGTACTGTACTCAATTTTATATACTTCACACATCCAGTTTTTCTAGTCCTTCTCTTTTCCATAAACTAAAGCCAGTTTTTATACAACTCTCACTTGTTGCGTCCTTATCGGGGTATTGGTTATGGGCTGTTCATCACAGATGCTGTCTCATGGCTTTGTTTTTATGAGGCACCTAGTAAACTGTCACTGTGCTTGCAAAATATATTGCATTTTCACATAGTATGAAATAGTGGGTTTTGTAGTTCATTTTAGTAGCCAGAATTCTCCAAACATTCCTCCTCGGTAGTTTTAAGTGCAACAGAAGCAGGCAGTCAAACATTGCAATGGCATGTTATTTCATGTAAGGATTTTTTTTTTCTGCTTTCAAAACTAAAAAACCACTGCCAGCAGTGGGAATTGATCGAACTGTAACATTTGTGTGTGACGCCCTAATAGATTCTATAACGCCGTTAGCTTGGCTTACAACATGGCAGCTAGACAGGCATATTAGCCGCATCCTTTTACATGCAGACCTTGCTGTTAAATCGTGTTTGGCTAATCTTCCCTTAGGGGAAATTGGATTTCAGCCCCTCTCCCGCCTCGAAACCCACTGTAAGATATAAAATTGGTTTTCAGAAGTCTCTTTTTCTCTAAGGCACTTTAATTGGCATAAGGTAGTTTCTCCTATAGAGAGACTATTGATTAGCATTTTTATTTTGCTATACTTTAAAGTACACCACTTTCAAAAGCATTTCGTGAAATACCAAGGCAATAAACCTAGTAATAAAAGGCCAGAATAGGGACTGACTTGGCTTGCTTACTCCTACCTGTCTCATTTGTGGTTTGTTGTTGGGGTTTTTTTTATTTTTAAAACTGGCAAATGGCTGAGGCTGTTTTTCATTCTTCTTCTCACCATCCCTTTAGTGAAACCCAAGCTGGACATGGGAGTCGGTGTCAAGTACACAGCAAAATTTGCTCCTGGGGTTGAGGGAACCAGAGTTCCAGGTAGCCTTGTTCAGTGCAGCATGTTCTTCAGTGCCCACGTCAGGAAAAAAGCAGGCACAGACTGTGCTTAGTCTTTCCCTCCTTCCCCAGTGTTAGGGTTGCTGACAGTACTGCAGCCCCAACCCTGAGGGAGTGGGACAAAGTCATTAGAGAAAATAGATTTGGGTGATTTTTCTACAAGAAAATATGCGTGCATCTTAATATCTCATTTGGTCTTTCCAGCATACTTCATTAGACTTTTTTAAAAGTCTCTGATGCATTATTTTATCTTTGAAAAGATGTTAAAATGCCTCTTTTAGTCCTCAACACCTATTTTCAGCATGAGTACATCGGTGACCATTCTCAAGGCTTTGTTCCTTCAGGCTTTCTTTGTTCCCAGAAATTAAATAAGTTACAATTTTAAATGTGACAGTCCCTGAAGTTAAGTCTGTCTCATGTCTGTGTCAGACTCAGTTTTCTCTTAGTTAATGGGTTACTGACAGCCTGAAGTCAGGAAGTCATATGTGTTCTAGCTACAGAGCATCTCCCAAATGCCACGTTACTTCAATTTATCTTTTATCTTCTACTGCTGATCCTATCCTAAAAGCAAAAATAACGCTTGGCCTCTTTCTGTTTGCCAGCACCAGTGAAAATAAAATTTAAGTATGTAGATGGCAACACTGTGTGTTTGGAAACTTGTATATTCAATAAAGTAAATACTCAAGTTGCCAGAGCTTTGTAGCAGTAGAGTACGTGAGTACTCAAGAGTAAAAATGTTGAGTAAAAGCAACTTGGTGATCCCAGTCCAATCTTATTACATTACTTATCATCAAAATCCAGGGCTTGGAGGAAGAATAATTTTGACCTAAGGCGAAGCATTCGTGTATTTATTCTGTGCTTTCTTTTAATAGAAACCATTATGGGGGTACATTGCTTTGCCTGGATCTTGTGTTTAATGGTACTTTGCATCCATCTATGCCACATGAGACAGATTTAATTTTAGAATGTTTCAGAAGTGCCTTTTCACCAATCAGACATTAGCTGTACGAAATCACCATGAACTGCTTTGCTTTCTCAGCATGGCTCAGCTTTATCCTCAGTCAATAGACATCTTATCAATCCTTGTTCAAAGACATTCTCTTGCTTCCCCTGGGCTAGTGCTGGTGATAGATAAAAAGTCTGCAAGCTTGGGTTGTGATTTGTTAGTCCCAAGTTATTTGAGGCAAATGGATAATAAACAAATTTTGAAAGTCCACCCAGTTCATTAAAACTTGAAGCAGTCATTTGAAAGTGTGGTGGGGTTTCAGAGGGCTCTCAGATTCACAGCATGGCCCATGATGATGCATGTACAAACCAAAATGTAATATAAAGAACATTTCTTTCATCTTCACAAAGAGGTTTTATCATACAGACTTAAAGACCTTTAGATCTTTCTACATCTGAAAGGAAGATCCGGCATCTCTTGGAATTTCTCAGTATAGATTCAGAACCCCTTTAGTGACTATTCCTTTGAATCTCTGGGTTAACTCTCATTTTTGTTTTGTATAAAGTTTCTTTTTTTATTACCTTTATACTTACAAGGGTCATTAGAGGATTATCCCTAAACTTCAGAATATTAGCAGTTTCTGACAGCTCCTGCTATTTTCCTTCCTATGGTTAACTTGACTTTTCACTTGAACCAAAAAATAATTCTTGTCATTGCTTTATCTTAATTCTAAAAATTTCCCTGAAGAACATCTTCAGTTTTCTTTAGTGTCAGTGTAATAGTCTTCCACCTCATATCAGACAAATGAAAGGTTTCATAAGAACAATTTTTCCGTGTTAATATTAAAAACATTCTATGGCAAGGGATCAAGACTGTTCTTTTAAAAGCAAATTCATTGGTACATGGTGACAGACTTTTTAGCAGGGCCTGTTGCGATAGGACAAGGGATAATGGTTTTAAACTAAAAGAAGGAAGATTTAGACTAGATATAAGGAAGAAATTTTTTACAATGAGAGTGATGGAACACTGGCCCAGGTTGCCCAGAGAGGTGGTAGAAACATTCAAGGCCATGTTGGACGGGGCTCTGAGCAACCTGATCTAGTTGAAGGTGTCCCTGCTCATTGCAGGGGGGTTGGACTAGATGAGCTTTAAAGGTCCCTTCCAACCCAAACTATCCTATGATTCTATTCTATGATTCTACTTCTGTAGAAATTATATATTATTAGAAAATAACTTTTTTTTTTTCCAGATTTGTCTATGGGTACATGGGGAAAACATAAGCAAAGCTTCTTTAATGAATGTAAAAGATAAAATGTTCTGCAATCAAAATATACTCTGTGAATAACTAATTGTAATCTGTGCATATGCTGAGACAGCTTTCTTTTCCCACCCACTAAGCTTTCAAGATAGCCATTAGTCTAAAATAAACAGCCATTTCCAACTGGGAAAATTATGAAGAACTTTTGAGAAGGCTGGGCCATCTCAGGATGCTCCAGTACAAGAAGGCAAGCCAACAGTATTTAAAACGCAGAGAGGTTTACTCTCATGGGCCAACATGGTAAGGACTTAAGAGAAAATGAATGTGTATCAGCAGTGGTATTAGCATGTATTATAGTAATGCAGTGACTGGAAGAGTACAGGTACATGGTGAAATGTGATATATCTGCCATCTGTTTTAGCCCATCAGATTCTTAGAAATCCAAATATACTGTTATGGAGAGACTGTTCTGCCGCTTCCTTAGTTTGCCTCATTCCTGTGGATGAAAAGCTTCTATAGGCAGATTTCTCATTTCTCAGTCCTGGGTGTCTGTTGTGGGGCCTGGGATAAGAAAATTCCCCCAACCTGATTCCTGAAGCACAGTGGCAGAGGGAGTGCCAGGATATTTCCTGAATTAATTTGGAGGGTTCTGACAGTGGATTCCTTCTCCCCCTCCTCCTTCTTCTCCTCCTCCTCCTCCTTCCATACCATCATTCTTACTTTGGGAGAACCAATCATGCCACCTCCTATAAAGAGATTTGGAAGAGATAGCTCTCAGATTACAGTTTCCATGTCGTTCTTCATCAAAGGTTGCAATAGAAGTCACCAGGAATAGAATAATGGGGGCAGGTTTCTGAAGGTCCTCAGTCTGTCAGGATACCAGAGGCTCAGGAATGCCAGTGAGATATAAGCAGATCACAAAGAAGTGATAGGAACTCACCATATGACACTGGACATTCAGCTGAGTGAATAAATATATTGTTTCTCTGCCAAATTACTTATGGTTATTGAAACAAAGGGTGTGTTTTAATGGATAAATTATGTTATAAGGCTTAGAACTATTAAAGTCCTACCTAATTGTGCAGGTGATATCTTTTACAGCTATGAGAGATGGAGAGAAAAACTACAAACACACAAGGCTTTACTTTTGTTTAGCTGAAGAAAGCAAGGTATATATGGGTATGAGTCTCAGAAACAGATAAGTGCAAAAAGGTATGCATGATTTAGAGCAATTATGTATGTAAACTTGATAGTAAAGCATGTGACAGATGACTAAAGACGTTAGGGGTCGCTTGCATATCCAAAATTATCCACTGATTCTTTGGACCCAGTTTTCACAATATGATGTGACCAGATTAACTCCCACCACTGTGGAGTATCCGTAGAGGATACTGTAAGGTTTTTCTCCCATCTCTTTAAACAAATATTCTTTTTCATCAACCTGTGTTACACAGAAAAATGTAAAGGAGAATAAAAATAGCTAAATTGAAACAGTGCTCTGAGCTGCCTGCCTTGCTATGGTGTCTTGTACAGTAGTCAGATCTGATTTTTAGAAAAAAGTGGAAGAAATTCTGCAGGAGGCACTTGTAGGACCTCTCCTAAGCTTATATAGCTCGTTGTTTTCATTTGAAATCTCCTTCTATTAATATTTCATAATTTGAAAGTAGAAAGAAATCCATATGGCAGAAGGATGAAAATAACAGGATTTTCTCTTTGTTTACCTTTTAGGCAAGGTAGCTAGAAAGGTAAATAGGGTTTCTCTGGGAGTAGGGAGGATTTGGTTGATTTTTTTACAAAGGTTTTCTATGTTATTGTCATTTCAGCATGTTCACTTTCATCCAAAATCAGTTCAGTTTGTATTGAGAACTGAAAGAGATTTCCAGGACTTCTGTAAGGGTCTGAAGCTTATATGATCACAGTATTTTGATGTCAGTGGGTCTCGCCATTGTTCCACTATTTTTTAATTTGTTTAGCCCATATAAAGCAAATTTTGCAAAGAGTTCCTGTTCTCAAAAACTGTAATTTTTCTCCCAATTTCATTCAATACCTAATGAGTAGAGAAGAGAGGCTTCTGCATTGCCTCCACAGAAGAAATATGGAACATCTCAGGAGCATTAGGAAGGCCTCACTTTTGCTATCAGAGCTCAGTCTCCCTGAAAACCAGAAAACACAACCATGAGTCTCCCTCCCAAGGAAGCCATCCTTGCGTGCTCACAGACTTATTTGTTTTTCTTGGGTGAATGTCCAGTGGCCAAATGTTGCTCCCCCCTGCATTATGCTAGTATAACTGAGTGAGGCATTTGGCTTGTTGACTAATAAGCACAAAATACAATTAATTGCCAGAGTTCAGAGAAATCTCAGCTGAGGAAGCTGCTTAGAGCAATGCAGCTACTTAAGTATCTGCAGAGGAAATATCTTACCGTTGTATGGGCCGTCAGATTCTTAGGTGGCAAACGGTTTGACAGGGCTGACACTGTGCACGGCCCCAACACGCTCGCTGGCTGGAACAGGTCCCTTCCCACTCATTCCCCCACCCTTTAGACAAGGAGGCCAAGACACAAAGTTGTGGTGACTTGCTAAGGTTCACAGAGCGTATCTGTCACACAGCTTTGAATCACAGCACTTGGTCTCAGCAATCTGCTTCTCTCTTCTGATATGAGAGTAACACATGCTGACACACATACTCATTTAGATCTCAGTCCCTAATGTTGATTTACCAACAAGGTTTCAATTTCTCCTCCCGTTATTCCCACACATGCACCTTTTTTTCCCCTATATAGGACAGAGTCGTGCACCATCGCAGTCCTGCATCAAACCCTGCATGTGTTCAGCTTGACATGTGGGCGTTCTGCAAGGGATGTATGTTTATGGAGGATTAGGGACTTGAAGTAGGTGGCAGTTCATGATCTCACTGACCGAATGATTCAAGCTGCCTTTGCAAATTACCCATCAGGATCATACTGCATTTTTCTGGAGGTTGCATTAGTTGGAGTGGTCTTGAATGTGGAATGAGTTCTTGTTATCCTCACTCCAAAATTGTTTTCTCTGAGGTTTGATACCACAGTTTCTGCTGGCCTGTGATGCTAGTGTATTATGTTGTTACCATGTGCTTATATTCTTATCCTAAAAACACAATAAATAAAATACTTTCAGCGTAGAGAATGAGGACAAGTCGGGCAAGCCTACCTGCTAAATTACTTTCCATTCCTGTGGTGGTTTCTCCGTGATTGGATTAAAAGAGGTTGTCAGTATATGCTCATCCTGTAACTGCCTACCCTGTCCCCTGGCTAAGTATAAATAAAGGCTTGGCAAGTTCTAGTACAGCATCTTGTTTAACCTCTACAAGTACCAATATTTACTCAGAAATTTAAAACTGTGCGTTCAGCCTTCTCTTACTGGAGGGCAACAGGAGTGCAAAGTGGCCGGTCATGTCCATGGCATGTCTGCTCTCCCTGTGGGGTTTCCCTTGCATTATCTCTTAGCTGTCTCCTTTCATTTAACGTAAGAACTGGATTATGAACTGCTCAGGAATTCCAGACCCATTACCATAGTCTGCTTTGCAGAGGGCTCTCTGTTAGGTATTCAGTGATTGCCTTTCTCTTACCCCCTGGAATGGAGCTAGAAAAGAGACATTTGCCGTTCTGTATTTACCAGCAGTTGAGTATCGTGATAGCCAGACTCACAAATCTAGAGTTGTGTCTATACTTTCATTCTGCAAACCCTTTTCTGTGGTTCCTCTAACCTTTGCTGTTGCTGTTGTTGGGAGTGCAATCATGTGTATGGGTAAAACAGCATAGAAGAAAAAGCTTGGAAATTCTGCATATTAAAAACAAAATTAACTTATTAAATTTAAAATAATACTACTATTGCACTGTATTTCCCCCACATTTTCTCATTACAGAAGAGGCATTAAAGTCCTTACAAGGGCATGTGAATGGGGTTGTTTTCCAAAAAGTGCACTTTTACTCAAAGAAAACAAAAATCTTCACATCTGAAACGGTTGTTATCAAGCACCCTGGAATGAAAATATGCAACTTGAGAAAGCTACTGAGTATACAGCAGCCAAAAAGAGGTTATAGTAAGTCTGCATGGTCTAGATAGTGAAAGAGACCCCTCTGCCCATTTCTTTGTTCCCTGAATCCCTAGAGCCTTCCCCCCGGCCTTTCACCGTGACACTTCTGCAATCTCTTTGAGCTGCTACGGCTTCCTACCAGCCTCAGTCTGTCTCATTGCTGCTCTCCAGCCCTGGCACTGCAATCCACTCTGCTTGCTTTTATTTTCTTTTACCCTGACCATTGTCTGTCCCCCTGTCCCCAGAGGGGCTTAGGCATTAGCATGCCAATACACCGGAGTCAGGCTCTGGGCTGGAGTTAGCAGTTCTGAGCTGGGCTGTAAGAGCAGAGATTGCAAGGGGCAGCTGGCAGAGTGGGGCATCACACATAAGACAGGTGATAGGAAAGAACGAAATAATTGGTACATCTAAAATCCCACTTCTCTTGAAGACCCGGTTTCCTTTTGGAAACTTGGATTCACACTCTCAAACACCATCATTTAAACCTTTAATTCATGTATGGCCAAGTAGAGGGGAGATGGCAAGGAAGAACAGCCTGTTGGGTAGAGGTCTTGCCTGACCCAGACTCAGTTCCCTCCTCTATGTTAGGGACTCAAACTCACATCTCCCACCTCTCAGGGGAGCAGCCAGCCTCAATAGCCTTGGTGTGGACACTATCTGTTGGAAGTTAGACTGTTCTACATGGCAGTCATGGAGCTAGATCAGGCGAGGAGGTCCATCGTGGCCCACTAAATCATCTGTGGGGATGGGAGAGGGCTGAAATTTTGGTGCCTTCTTTGGAGCTGTTGGACAGCAGATACCTGTTTTGTAGAAAACAGGCGTTGTAAGGAAGCTGTAGCCCAGGACATCCCTCCCGAGAGAAGCGAATGGGAAAGTTGCACAGCTGTGACAGCAAAGGAGAAAAGCACCAGGCTTGGTTTAACTGCAGATCCCAAGGGGTCTTCTGGCGCAGTGACACAAGAAGGCAGGAAATTCAGAGATAAGGGACAGTACATGGTTGTGGGGAAGCAGCAGCCACTCCAGCCAATGGGCCTTTCCACTGGCCATCCAGGGACCTAAAAGTGCTTAGGTGTACATCTAGGCATCCTAATTTTGCTGATTACCATTAATGGTTGTGACTGTGGTGCCATTTCACTTGTTAACTTCACTAATGATCCGCCCCCCGGGTGCACGCTATGTTGTGTGCTGGATGTGCATCTAGTTAAGTCCCCTTGTCATAAAACAGGCTGGCAGGATGGTCTGCAAGGGGTCTGAAATCACTCTTCTGCTCTTTTATCTGAACTTCTTGGTGATGTTCTCAGTATGTGTTCAAGAAAGATTTGATGGAAAGGCTAAGGCTATCATTCCTTGAAGATGAAACAGGCTCCTAGGTGACTGGCTGAGATCCTGTAGGACTGACAATTTTGAGGCTGCCAAGATTTACTTTAATTATATATATTGTATAATTAATGTAACGTGAGATATGTGTATATAATTAATAATGTTAGGGCATCTAGAGGCTTGTGTAAGTTAATAAATAACCCAAATTAATAAATAAAATGAACACATGGGGCTACTCGTAAAGAGAACTGCAAAGCAACACAAGGAGGGGGCTGCAGCTCTGCACACGCAGTTGGAAGAATCAGTTTTTATGAGTTCCCTGAAAAACACCCTGACTTTCCATTTGGTTGTAGGGCTAAGTTAAGACATTCACAGTGATCTGTGATGCCCTACGTGATTTGTGTTCTGCAGGTCTAAAGGAGACCTTTCTTCTCTGTATGGGCATAACAGCTGAAATTAGGGGAGACATTTCTGGTGAAGATTTCGGAGGCAGGAAACTGGCACACTGGAGGTTGCCTTAACGGTTGCCTTCTGGAATATATCAGCTGGAAATGAGATCAAAATGTCACGCCTCTGCGTGATGGGGTTGTACTTGGGCTGATTTCAGGTCCTAGCTGTTAAAATGGGTCTGGTACAAAGCTTGTTGAACAATTGCACGGCAATCAAAGAACAACTATAAATCATTTTGTGAAATACAGCCTGATCTGCATACTTTCTGCTAAATAGTTTTATAGTTCAAACTTTTTATAAGGCTTAAAATCTGCTAATGATATATAATTCACAATCTAGATATATAAATTATGAAATCCACAATATTGTTGCCTTTATTCCACAGAGTATCTGTCTTGCCCTGGCTACTTTCAGGATCTGTTTCTAAATCAAATGTACGAAATACCTGTCCAGCTTTCTTGCTGGAAAACATTAACTTGGGGTTTTATTGTTGCTACTGAAGAAACTGTCCTGCTCCGACTGTCAAAGCAAAGTGGAATAAAGTTTTGCAGATGCTGCTAGTCCCTTGTGAATGTCTGTGTGTTCTCCCATATTAAGGCTGGATTAGGGGAGAATCAAAGGGATTTTTCAGTGTCATCAATAGCTGGTCATAGACAGCTGTGCAAAATTAAGATTCAGAAAGGATGGCTACTTCACAGCGGTGAGCAGAGGTCCTCCAGCTAGACCTTCTTGCCTAAAGAAAAGAGAAAGATTCACCTTTAGTGCTGCTAAACCAAAAAGATGATAGGAGCAAGTAAGCAAAAATATATTTAAAACCAAGGGAAGAGATTTACATGGGAGGTGGGGTGTGGAAGGAGACCACAAGGTTGCAGAAGACCTTTGCTAAGTGGAGCAAGAAGAGAAAAAAATAGATATAGCCTCTTAAATCTGCAGTGAATCACCACAGGTCATGTTTTATGGGGGTTTTATTGCATGTTTCGTGTGTACCTTGGAGAATAAAACCATATGCATCTGATTAGATTACTTAGTACTGGGAGTGTAAGGTAAGAGCATAAATTGAATGCAATTATTTTTAAAGGAAATTATATTCCTGCTGCTTTCTGTCTGTCTGCTGTCCTCTATCTTTTTCTTTTTATTGTCTCTTTTATCTTGGTTCTAAGATGTCTTTCACACCGTATCTACCTTGCAATCCCCTAGTTCATATGAAGGCAATTCACAGCTCAGTGCATTGCCTGTCTTCTCTGATTGTTTACAACTGGTTTATTAACCAGGCTTTGTCTTGGACTATCTTTGCTTCATCAGGAAGGAGGGGGAGAGCACAGTTGTTCATTTTGCATTAAGCATGTGTGCTGATGTGGAAATATCCAACCATACCCCTCAGCGGAGATATCTGTGTTAAAATGAAACCAACTTTTATAGGAAAAAAATTAATTTATTACCAATGCAAGGTTATTACTTGGACCATATAATCCAGTGTAAGTATGTGATATTGCCTCCACCTAAGAGTCCTGTATTCCTGATTAAAAAGTGCCAGAGGGGAGTATATGCCTTGCAACCACTTATCTGCCCCGTTTTCAATTTCACCTGCTACAATATTCCATTTGAACTCTTTCTTAGAATTTTCCAGCTGAAGTGAAATATTTGACTTTCGCATTGGGCTGCAATTTTGGGGTGAGAGGGCAGGAGCTTGAGAAATTTCTTCCTTTTCCTCGCTGCCTTCCTGTTCCTTCCCCTAGAAATATGTTGCTGTAAGTGCCTTTGGCAAAATAGTGATTAGCTATAATGAAGATCTGTCTGAGAGAGATTACTGCCTTTATGAGGTGGCATTTTTCAATGTGACTGTGCCTGTACCTTCCAGGCAGTTTGCTTTCTCTGTCCACAATTATATTTATTTATTTTGTTCTATAGTTTTAAATATCTAGGCTAGACCAGGCTGATTTATTCATGTTGTTTAAGTAGGCACAACATATAGTGTATTGAACCACACATTCTAACATTATATATTATCATCTTTGCCCTCTACAATAATGAACCCACGGATAACTATCCACTTGCTCCCCAGATTCTCAAGAAGAGAGTTAACACTTTGCAGGAAGACTGAAAAACTATGTTGAGAGACGTATCTAGTCTAATGATTTTTGGATCTCCCCTGGGCTCTAGACGTGTTTCCTGGGGTAAGATTCATCTCCCCTTACTTCAGGCAACCTACAGAGTAGATGTTGACATTTGAGGTAGTTGTCATGGGCTCTTTTTCCAGTCAGTGGAGATCTAGACAAGAGCATTAAGGGAGTCTGGGGCAATTAGTCTGATCCTCAGAACGTGAATTGTGGATGTGACTCCATTGGCTCTGTTGACTACATCTCCACTATCTCTTGAGTCAGCCATGAGCGACTGGCCTAGCTAGAGACATATACACCAAGTTGGATGGATCCCAGCCCTTATGTCCTACTAAAATCTCAGCCTGTAACTCTGCAAATGTCTTACCATCAGCTCAAGATCCTCTTACTCAAAACCAATAATATACTACCTCCTTTACTCAGTTGCTGTGAGCAACAATATCATCTCACCTGCCCTCTCTAGGTATCGTGTTCAACATATATGTCTCCTTCCTCACAGCCAGGGTGAATACACAAGTCTTGCAGCTTTTTCTGCCTTTCCATGATACAGGCTTTCCAGGTCATTCTCATAGCCTAAGCTTTTTTCCCATCTCTCTTCATCTCATATCTCAGCCACTAGAGCTTCATTTTCTTTGGCTTTGACATGAACAGGCCTGTTCCTTTCAGAGCTTTCAAGGAAGCTACTGGTGAGACTCTGGAACAGGTTGCCCAGGGAAGCTGTGGACGCCCCATCCGTCAAAGCGTTCAATGCCAGGTTGCATGGGGCTTTGAGCAACCTGATCTAGTGGAAGGTGTCCCTGCCCATGGCAGGGCGCTTTGAACTAGATGATCTTTAAGGTCCCTTCCAACGCTAACCATTCTGTGATTCTATGGTTCTATGAAAGATTGTAGACTGTCTTCAGGTTGCCCAACTTTATGAGTCTTTCTATTGCCCTCATTTATTCTGCTTCATCAGATATGTTACCTGCATTCACATTAAAGGTCCTTAAAAGTCTATGCCTTTGCTGTCTACCAATTTTTAGTCACTACTGTTACCTACTGAAGAAGCTGCTGTGCTCAGACATCATACCTGAGATGTCATATCTGCTTAGGAGACCATCTCTTTCCTTTTCAGCCCAGCACTTTCTTTTCCCAAGCTGCTCCTTACACTGGGGAAGTATGCCTATAAGTATCTCTAAGAGCACCACGTAGTTCTCCTTCCAGTCCATCTGGAAAATTCCTCCTTCATGTTTAGCAGCTCACAGGTAGCTCTAGGAGATCTGTACTTAGACACAAGCTGCATCACTTTTGGGAAACCTCCATGTCCATGGCGAATGCACACATCGGTACCTTGGAGCTGCCTGTCCTCTTGGAAGAGTAACATCATCGTGATTTCGCCCCTGGAGCCAGGCAACATTTTGGCTGTATGCAGCGGTCCTCATCTATGCTTCCATTCTGACTGAGTTCCTGTGAGAACCTATTACAAGTTGGGTGTTCACGTTTCCTGTTGCTTGAACAAACTTTATTCTGACTTGCATTGCCTTTCCCCTTCCCGGTGCTCACCCATTCATTTTCTGAAGCTGTGCTTCTCCCCCCCACCACACACTCATGCCTACACGCGCTGCAAAAATGGGAAATAATTTACTTTTTCTTTTAAAACATAGGTACACTCAGGATTGACCACTTCTTCACCTTTTGAGAGTATCGCTTTGTTAACATCATTTTCAATGGAAGTCTTTATCTGTGCTTTTACAGGTCTAGCCTTTTTAACCTTCTGCAGTATGTTCTTGGACTTCATGATTTTAACCAGATCCATTATTATCTAAATACTGGGGAAGCAGGCAGGGGAGGGAAGAGAGAATGACAAGTGACTCCTTAAAGTGCTGTTCTCGGTAGCTCTTTACAATATACATTAGGAACAGCAGGGAGAACAGCTTTCATGGTAGATCTGAGCCTGTTAAAAAAGAAGTTATGGTGCATAGTCTGAAAAAAAAAAAAGGGACTGGTTCATATCTGTCACCATCGGTCTTGGCATTTCATGTTTGCGTACGGCGATCCTGTTGTGCATAGTCTAGACAGAGCAGTGTCAGGTTTGCTCCCGCTGCTTTACAGTCATGCTGGCTATAGTTTGCTCATGAACAAAATCTCTTTAGGTGTTTTGGGATGCACAAGGCTTAAGATCTTAAAATGCTGCTCTCTAGAGTGTATGTTCCTATTAATGGGCTCATAAAGATCCCCTTATTTATTATTGTTTAATTATATGCAACCTGTTGCTGCAAAATAGCTGTGCATAATTGCTATTTATTTCTGTGCCTGCTTGTGTGCATGTGTATTTAAAAGATACATTTTGGGTTTAGCGAATTCTGTAATACCGATTGTTCAAAGTGACTTTATTTTCCGTTGTCTTTTCTCTAAATGTTCTTTTGATATTTAGAGTGTTAGTGATGATATTATTACATTGCTGTTAGCTATTGAATGAATGATTGCTGTTGTATTCTGAATGTGCTGATGCTGAAAATCTGCGGTATAAATAAACTTCCTCTGGTAACATCATTATAATAGCACAAGCAGCAGAAATTTATGGAAAGAACAGATTAAATGCTTAGACTAAAATTCTTCAGTGTGCAACTCTGCTTAAACTGCTGTGTCTGAATTTTGGGTTGCTGAATCAGGTGGAAAAAATCAAACTGACACATCGCTTGTCTGTGCATTTTTACTGTGATATATTATGTTACTAAAAGAAAAAGCTCAAAAGCTGCCATTGATAATCCTGGCTAAAACTTGTAACATAAATTATTAAGATCTGTAGTTTCTTTTCAGAGTGGCCTGGGACTTAATGCGTATATCACAGCAAGGAAATGTAACATCAATATGTACTTATGCATTATAACATGAGACATTTTTATGTATGTAATAAAGCATTCACTGTGTAACTGTTTATCTAAGCAACAGATAGGAAGGCTGAGAAATTCACAGTTAATCACATTTATTTAGCTAATTAACAACTAATAGCATTAATCATAAAATGCATGAACATTTGAAAAGTAATTTATATTGAATATGAAAACTATTCTCAAACTTGCTTTCCAAAGTATATTTTGTTTATTTACATTCATAAAATCTCCCAAGATACCCAGTCTCAGTATTTCACATACTTATCCCATAAATTGAAAATGCAGGATACAAAGTACCATATCAAGAATTTACCAGACATACATACACCTCCACTGACCATCTCCAATTATCCTGTGTAATCACTTCTAGGCTAGGGAAATGAGACTCCCAAAGTCAGTGTTGCTTATCTCCGGATTGCTGTAGTCACCTACACTTTGTGCGGAGCTTCAGGATTTCCCAGAAATGGGTTGAAAGGTAATATTATAATTATGCAATAAGATTAGTGCAGTGGTCCCCAACCTTTGCTGCCCCTTGGCAGCAAGTAATGTTGTACAGTGGGATCATAATTTTTTCTTCCTGTCAGCCTTAAGTATTAACTCCTTAATTCCCTGTAGCTGGGAGCAATGCTGTCCACTAACAACCTGTTGGGAATTAGTGAAAAAGCTGAAGACATAACCAACGTCTGGGTTTCTAATTCAGTAGGTTTGTTCTCTTCCTTTCGATAACTTTTTTATTACAAGTTTAATAGTGCCCAGTGAGACTCACTAATAAATGAATGAGTGTTCATTTCCTGCACAGGTTTTGTCAAATTTGCCCTATTATCTCCCCGGTTCAGACTAAGAGTAATAGAGTGACAAGGCTCGTCTTTGAAAATTGGGGAGAGGGAGATGTGTCTCTCTGGGGGAAGCACAGGAAGGCATGAATAAAGGCAAACTTAAACCACAAAATTGAAAAATAAAATAAAATCACATTTTACCTGCATTTTTCAAATGTTTATTTGTAACTGTGTTTAAATTAATCAAAGTAAATGACTGAACTTAGCGGGTATGCGAAAGCTGAAATATATAATCAGTCACAGAAAGCGTTACAGCAACACATTAGCAGTGCTGTGGAGATGGCTGTGTGGGAGGCATTTTCATACCAAAGCCTTTTTTTTTTTCTAGTTATTTATAATTGTTTCAGGAAAAAAATACATCCCTTCAGGGCTTTGGACTGGAAGAGCGGGTGCTTGTTTTCTTTACGGTGGTGCATTTTAAAATTGGCCGTGTTCTCTATGGCCATTTTAGAGTTATCATACTGTGGTACAACTGGTTTACACCAGCTGATTTTTTTTTCCAAATGTGGTTTGTCTGGTTTGGGGTTCATTTTCGATGAGCTGAGTGTTAGGTTATTGCAGAAAGGAAAGCTTTCAGTCAGTAACTCCAAACTGACTTGGACCTTAATCCTGCAGTGATTTATGCACATATTTAATGTGTCCTGTAGAGCAGCCAATGGGCCTGGAGTCTGTGCTTTATGGTACTGCCTTCCTTTGGAAATTGGAGAGAGATCTGCTGATGGGAAGCTTTAGCAAAGAGTAGCCACAATTAACAGTAACTTTAAATGCTCACTTAAAGTGGGCTGCAAAGCACACAATTAAACACATGTTTGAGTCTCGTCATACTGGGAGACTGTTTCCAAATACTCAGAAATTACCTGGTCTTAAGCCTCATCTAGATGCTGTTCGAGCAATGTAAAAACAATGAGGCTGTATATTTGTGTGCATGTATACAATTTGGTATTGGATCATTTCAACATTGCACTCAAATCCTGAACATAAGTTACATTTCTCTTTTTCACACAGCAAACGAAACTGCAGTTCAGCCATATTGTGGACTAAGCATATACTAATACATTGCAATCTGTATACTCAAAATGGTCATTTTAGCTTGCAAATATTTGTGCACTGAAAATTACGCATAAGATCATAGAGATAAGGCTTATAAAATTATAAACTGTTGTAATCCAATTGGATTATAAGTATTATGAGATTATTTTAAAAGTATATATGCTTTGGCAAACTAATCTGGGTACCTAATTTAATAGATAATAGCATCCTTTTCTGGATTTTTGTGGTGAGGGAGTGGGAGGAGAAAGGGGGAAAGTTTTCATCGCTCCTATAGAATACTGTGAAGAGAGTTTAAAGGAGGAATTTTAAATTGTATAGAAAGGTTATAATTTTCTCTGAAGTCATATGGAACTCAGCACAAAGTGCTGATGACTTATTTTCATGTAAATTCTTCATCTTGATGTAATTCATATGGCATCAGCACTGATAAGTAATCAGACCTTTCTGATAAAATGTAAAGCACAGAATAAATGCATGCTGTGCAGTTAACTCTTAGCTCTAAAGCCATAATATAGCATTGGGTTCAACTGTGTAATCCGTAAAATATACATAAAAACATGTAAACCGGAGTGACCGCAGTAAATGTGAGCCTGACAGTAGCTGCTGGTGCGGTACAACACAGTTTTGCGCTGTGCGGGTTGCTGTGGGACACAATCCACCGTCACCGTCCGAGGCTGACTTCAAGCTTGCTAAGCTTCTGCGTGGCATACTGACCTCGGTCATGGGGCAGCGGTCTATTTTAATATCTAATTAAAGTTATGCATGGAAGTAGGCTTATGGACACCCTCCTCGCTCAGAGTTGAGGATTCTTTGTTCAGATCCCAAATGAATTTTGTTTGTGCGTGTATCAGTGTTTTCTGCTAGCCAGGGACAAAGACATATTAATACTTATTCAGTCTTTTGTAATATCCTTTGCAATCTTCAAATTAAGGTGGCATGTAAGTATATTGTAGTGTTGTCGGTTGTTCTTGTTATTAATCCTGAAATAATAAAATGTGTATTAGATAGAATCAGGGCAGCTCAACGGTATATTGCAGGCTATAAGCTTTCATTAACAGCTACAAGAAATTTTTTGTTAACTCAGTGTGTGTAGAGATAGGGAGGGAGAGGAGCTGGAGGGGTTGTGATTTGGGCTTGATAAAGAAAGGATAAAACAGGGGTAGGATTTGGATTCTGGTCAGATCTGGCTGCTCTTCAGCTTTGTCCATCGGTTGTCTTCTGGCAATACATTGTGCTGCATGCTCAAACATAATAACGGTCCTTTATAACGGTCTTTTAAGCATGTGATTCCTGGGCCAGTTGGGTTAATGTGCAATAGCTTTTTATTTTTACTATTTTTTTTTTTGCGTTGCTCTCAGCGAAAAGGTGAATGCAGAGTGCTACAGAATGCAGCAGCTTTGGTGATTTTTTTCACTATGATTAAGGAATAGTTCATCACTAACCAGAGCAGATCTCAGTCACCAGGAGGCTGCAGTGACAAAAAGGGGTATTTAATCATCTGGCTAGGATAGGATCAGGAAAGAAAACCCATTGTTATTGCTGCAATCTGACTGCTGAGGAGAAGCAGCCAGAAGTGAACTACCAGCTCCTACTTCCATCCATCTGCTCCCTCCTTTCTCCATTTTTCTAAATATTTTTTTGTGCCACTTTAATTATGATCAGCAGAGGCACTTGACAGAAGCTCTTTGTTCTGACGGGCATGGTGGGTCCTGCAATTTCGGCACTTCTCTGGCTATGAATGGCGGAGGAGCACTACAGAAACAAGAGCGAGCTGATAATCTCAGGAGGCCCTTTCCCCTCACATAGATGTCACGCACACTTGGAAGGACAGGCGTGTGGTTTTTTCCCAAACGCTTTCAGCTGGAGTGGCACGTGAAAACCCGTTTCACGTGTCGGTATGCAGTGCCTGGTGCTTTCATGTTCCTCAAAGGCAGCTGATGCTGCTGAAGCATCATGACAACTTGGCTGTCTTTGGGATCAGAAGGTTCAGCATCTCTTGGGCCGGCTGCATCTGCTGGTTCATTTGGCAAGAGAAGCACTGGTTCAGAGTAATGCCTTCCACCTCCCAAGTTAAGCACAAGAATATATTAATTGTAGTTATGTGTTGTCATCTGTACACTCGGGAAACAATTAGGGAAAACCTTCCTAATTTTCTGTGCAAGCTGAGCCTCGGGTGTTCTGTAATAAACTAGCAAACTGTGACTTTGGCGTTTGGATGTATTTGAACCTTGCATGACTGTTGAGCTGAAAATGAAGCAATTCTTTCTCTCATTCCTTCATCTTGGTCTTAACGCTTTGCTTGCACAGTTTTCTGAATTTCAGGATTCTGAAGTTTCCCAAAGTAGCATTGTTATGTGGCTTTATAGAGTCTTTTGTGAGGGATTATATACGTCTAAGAAAAGGAATCAGCTGCTTCTCCTACATGAATAGTGCTGCATTTCTTTAGCAACATTTCTCCTTGATCTACACGTTTCTTTTTTCTCACCAGATTACAAAGAGGAATTGAGTCAAAAAAGTCCTGGTCAGTGCTAGACAAGGAAACAGCATGTTTTTAGAGATGGAAAGGGGAAGCTCTGTATCTTCTACTTGGACCACTTCCCTTTGCTCAAGGGAGGCTGCAGGGGTTGTGCCAGCACCCGGCGCAGTGCAGCGCAGCACAGGGGTGCCCTACAGTGTGCAGTTAAGATGAGTTGAGCTCTGCCAGTTTAAGCAATCAATCAAACCAGTCTGCCTTCCTCATCAGTTAATGCAATGAATAAGATTCATAATGTACCATGAAATGAGGAGCTTTTCTGTGGAGGTTTAAAAAGAGAAATGTGACTGCTTAGATAAACGCTGTACAATTGCCTTCAGTTTCAAATCATATGCTATCAACTTCAATTAAGTTGAAATCATAAGATTGGACTTTTGCATCTGGGCAGTGTCTTAAATTGGGGTGTTGGTCGTAGGTAAATACAGTCCGACCACCAAAAACACGGGGAAGAAACAGCAGGAGACTACACCTAGATGTTGCAGCTAGTGGCAGCTCTCAAAGCTGCGAGGCTGATTTGCCAGCATACCTGTAAATCAACTTCTCTAACATGTTTTAGGCATTAGAAATTCTGTTATCATACCGCTGTGGTTAAAAATCACATTGCAAATGGCAATGGTATGTTGTAGGATTCCTCAAATGCCTTATTGGTGGTGCTGGTGTTTCTTTAGTGTTAATGGCAATATAACTTTGTCAGTATTAATTGAAATGGTCCTTCCGACAGATGCAGTGCTTTATCTAAGCCCATCATTGTAGTAGCCATATGCTTACTGGGAAAGTGCAGTATCTTATTTCCCAGAAAGTTAAAGAATTATTGACAGTTTGAGTGACAGCATGGTATACAGGTAGATGCCACTGTGAAAAAGTTATCTGATAGCTTAAATTTATTTTTTCCTGTTGAGTTTAAATTGTCAACACTCCTTGTAATAATAAAACTCTTTTCATGGAGAGGACTATAATTTAATTTACTACTGTGAATATTGATTCCTGGATAGTATACTCTTTATCCTGCAGATGACCTAGATCCTTAGTTCCCTAAGGGGTTTGAATAATAAGAGCAGCAAAAGGGTCTGGATTACATAAGAGACTTGATGGAGATTAGTTACTTTCTCTGCTGACAAATTAATTTTATTCATTTAATTTATTTCTCATATTCCTCGTCTTGCTTTGCAAGCTGGAAACCATTGTCAGTTAGATTGGTGTTGATGAGCACTGAGTGTTTTAAACAGCATCCTTGCCAATCAGACCAAACCTTGTGTTCAAAGTAAACCAGAAAAGGCCACGTTCACTTAGAGAAGTGATTTGTTTTCTCATGAATTGAAATAATCCTCAAAGAGATGAATTAGTCCAAGTCTGTATTAGGAGGACGGTCACCGTGGGCTCTTGACAGAACCTCCTTACAGCGGTCATCATGGTGTTGGGTTGCAGCTTCTTTAGAACCAATGGGGAGTATTCCAACAATGCAGGGAAACCTGACGGGGTTCCCCCTGGGAATCCACAAAATCCTCTACTGCCAACTCCAGTCATTGAAAGAAAGGGCAAGACCTCCAAAAGTGATATGGGATTTGTGAAAAAATAGGAAAAGGCAGGCAAGGAAGCAAAGAAGGTCAGTGGAGGGAGGGAGAGAAGAAAGGGTTGAGGGGGGAAGGAGGGAAGAGTGTATCATGTGCTTTCTGAATCTGAAGTAGTGAGGGTGCACATGGACCAAATACTCAGATTTTTGAAGGCTCTACAGCCATAGGGACCAGTGATCAGTCAGGGTATTGACAGCCTAAGAGAATTATCAGGTGTCTTGAAATTATTTGTCTGCCCACGGCAATGTGGCAGAGCTGCACTTGGAAAACCCAGAACAGAACATGACAAAACAGCATAATTTCAGCGTAAAACAGGGGTTACTTCAGCAATTTTTTTAGCAGTATTTCCTTTGCCCAGTTATTTTGAGCCACTCTAAGGCGATTAGACCGGCTCGTTACTGACGCTCAGGAGCTGAGAAGGCGAGTTGTGTTCCCTTTTGAGAAAACTGTCACTATCTCTGCGTGAGCTCAGATGGAATTGAATAAAAGTCTGTTTTGTGCTCAGAGTACCGAGCGAGCCCTCTTTTTGCCTTCGGTGACTATGGGTTAATACAGGCAGCTGGGGGATCTGAAGTCTGTTTCCTCCGTCTTGCAGCCGTCTGCTCTGTGAGCTCCCTTGCAACAGAAGATATTGTATATGTACATTAAAGACCTGTTTTCCCTGTCTCTTAAGCATTTCTGTGCTGCCCACCAAAGAAACCTTTACCTAATTTAGTGACTGTTTTCTCCCTCAGACACTTTCCAGTCGGGGACCTAAGTAACTAATGCTTTAAAGCTTACAAAAATTTTTCACCATCCTTATTAGAAAGGAGGAAAGATGTAATTGCCCGGTTAGGGTCTGTGGTGGGCACATTTATTAGCATAAATAATTTCCTAACTATAATGGATACATAAAATTGCTTTTATATAAAAAGAGAATTCTCAAAATATCGTTAAGTCCCTGAAAGTTATTTTAATTTTGTCTAAGATGAGACAGCTCTGTATCTGTCATGGACATACAGCGAGAAAATTATTGTATGTGGGAAGTGATAAGCCCTCTAAACCCATCGCTATGTGGCACCAGGACTGAAATATGAGGAAGAGATTCTTTGAGTAATTGGAAGATATTTTTGTTGAAAAGAAAAGTTTTAAAGTTTTAATAATAGACTTTTGGGTCAGAAGGTTATGTGGTTAGATGGCTTGTTTGTGTACCAGGAAAACCAGTATATTTGACCACAGGTTCAGTTTCCAAGCGATAATGACCCCAACCATTCTTAGAAACAGTATAAGCATTTAAGAAATGGTATAATGAAATGTGAAAAGAAAATCGGGATCGAGCAGCCTGGTTTTTAGTTGTAACCTTAGCCATTTGGAGCAAATGCAGATTTTATTTTGTTCAACAGTCGCTGCTGTTCCTTATATATCCCCAACACTTCATGTTGCACAGTATGTTCATACAGCACAATCTTCAGGCACAGAGAGAAAAACGAACAGTTTTTATTACCTGCAGTTTTTAGATAGGTGTGGTTTCTTAATTAAGTGTTGCAGTTCGAATCATCAAATATATTTAAATTTTAGCCTTGGCGGTACTCAGTGTTATTATTGGACTCAAAATCTAGGTCAGCCACTTAAACGACTGTGGGATAGGGAGCATGTTAGCACTGGGCAAAAGCGTTATCCATTCAGGCTGCATGGGAATATGCAGAGCTTCATATGAATTTTTATTGCATTAAAGAAAAGGGTTAAGGAAAAGCCAGAAGAGTTTGGCGGAGAAAAAAAAGCTCTGCATTTGTAAGTAACAGGATTTTGTGATTTAGCCCATATGTTAATGGCAAAATGAGTCCTTAAAAGTATTCTTTCTACAATACTTCATTAATGGCTACTGGTTAATAAGGCTACTCTAATTTCAATAGTTGCCTTAATTTAAGATGCTACCTTGATTTTCACAGGAATGGCTCTTATTCCATGAATAAATTATTACTTTGTCACTGTTTTTGTCAGCACTATTAACTATGGAATATATTCTGGCTGGTCATTTTAAGTGTCTTTCTTATCAGTATTGTGCCTGGCATTCATTATCCTCTTATCTCTCTGCCATTTCTCTCAGTAGAGAGGTAATGGATTGATTACTTTCACTGCTATATTGGTCAGGATGTACAACAAATTCTCTTCAGCTCTACAGCTCATTCATCATGGATATCCTTTAATCCCCCATCCCTGAGTTTAAACGTTTCATTCTCTTCATATATATTGGAAATTATTAGCAAAGACAAGAATCCAAGCAGTGCATCTTTTATCACTCATTTACTGTAAAACATAGTCACTGAAAATCCAGGGGGGGTTCTCTCAGTTACGCTGCTCAGGGGGTTTTAAATGCCACAGAACCACTAATTCAGCAGCATTTGCATTTTCTGAAATACTGACTTCTGTGTTGTTGTTGTGGAGAATTATTGAAAAGAAGATTCACAAAAAATGTTCTTTGTGATATGGTGCTCCCCAATGGGCTGCACATACGTATGGGTGGTAACACCGTCTCTGCCAGATGGGTGCATGTTTTTAACTCATAGGTGGCATTTGAAAATAAAAGCAGTTTTCTGATTAAAAAAAAAAAAAGTTTGCTGTACATACTACATGCATACTTCATGGAAAACTCTGTTAGAGCGAGCTGAATGGGACTAACAGGATTTCCTTATGTGACAGACCTCTCGCAACTGGAGAACAGAAAGTAGGAGAGCTTTCCTTGGCTTTTCTAAGAAACTTGTTCTTCCTGGCAAAACTGTCATTGCAGAAGAGTCCAGCAGGCATCAACATTTTGTCTGGAAGGACCTTGGTGAAGGACCAAAACAGTAGAAAATCTATAGGACAAGCTGAAACTGAAATTATACAGAAAAACCGTTCTAGAGACAGGGAAAGAACAGAGAGTTCCTGCATTAGGTACATGAAAGGCACACAAAGACTGTGTTGCAAGGGAGGTTCCCCTAAACATAGCCATGTAGAAGATGTAGCTCTATATCACTAACTACTCATCCTCCAGAAGGTATATTTGCTTCCCTCGTCATTGGCACTGTTTCTGATACTGATGCTTATCAGTCTAGTCTGCACACAGACGCTGATGCAAGGTTATAGTAGCATCCTCTGTGCAGAAAGTGCTTAACCTGGGCTTTTTGAAGGCATCAGCTTCATCCTGGGAACAGACAAACCTGACTCCAGAACAAACGGAGGAAAGAAATATTCAAAATCTTACAAACAAGTATTAGCCAAATATGCAGAAAGACACCAGTCATTACAAAGTATTTAACTCTGAGGAGCAAAACCAGAAATCGCTGATAGTCCCAGGACTCAGTCTCCGTTACAGTCAAGCCCTTCCTGAGTCTCTAGCTGATAAGGGCTTCTTGCAATACAGTGAGGTTCACAAAAGGCCTCTCTAATGCTTTACCTCCATGTCTGTGCCCTGGTCTCACTCTCCTCGTCAGTAAAGGTCAAGATCTTTTCAAAATTATCCCAGACTGGTCAAGACTGATAGAGAGCAGGGGAGAAATTAAAAAACAGATAGCTATATGGTGACCTGGAAGAGCAGCAAGCCCACTCAAACAGGGTGGGGGTACTCATGCATTTGTTTTTAAACAGAAGAGACATGCTATCGATCAGTTAGAATGATGAGTCATCTAAAATGCTGTCAATATTCAAGTGACAACAGCCATGATGCCTCTGAATAGGAAAGAAAAACGAAAGAAGGAAATCTTTAAGGCTATTAGAGAAGGACCTGTATTTGAGCGTCTCATACAGTACTACAACAGACTGCAGAGAACAGACCAAGCACAAGCGACCCGCTGTTCAAAGATGTAAAGATATAGAAATTTATCTTTTTTATTTAAAGCATAAATAGTAAAGCACCAAAACATTTCCACTAGTGTATCTACCACAGAACTGCTGCATGTTTTCCCTCAAGAAAAGGGAGAGAGTGCTCGCTTCTGATGGCAACACATTTCTCAACGTGAGGTTTTGCAACAAAAATATATTGCATATCAAGATCCTTTAAGACTGTCTTACCTTTGCAATTAAAAAAAAAAAAAAAAAGAGAGATAAATCCTGTATCATTATACCTATATTCAGTATTCAGTGTCTGGGGAGATAGTCCAGAAGGAAGATTGTATCACTTCAGCCGGGTAGTGAAATCTCTGCAAGCAGCCCCTTGCCTCTTTGACATCTTCTCTTACATGTCTTGTCAGAGTCTCTGCCTCTGACATCTCTTTTAGATGTCTTTTGTAGTTGCTTTAAATGGAACACGGCCAAAAATTAAGTTCTCATCCTTCCCTATGTCCCTTTTATTGTTATCAACAGTGCTATTATCATCCCCGTCTCTCAGCAGTCGGCATGCTCATAGTTACCGTTCTGAGTGTTTTACTTGCCAGAATTTGTCTGGTTGGATCAACAAGGTTTTTGTCACTGCTCTAGAAGTAATTAGGAAGGACAGATTTCTCAGCAAGAGAGAGGCACGCAAGGAAATCTAGACCCATGTTAGGATCCATGAAGGTTACTGCTTAAAGAGAGAAGATTTTTAGTAGGGCAGTAGAGCCCAACAGAGAAAAAAAGGAATATTTCCCTCTGTGCTGTTTTAATTTGTACTGAAACTATTAATAGCTCAGGCTTTTCTAATTTCCTGTATTTTTCACAGTGTGTTGTCCCTTTCTGCGTTTGCTTCCATCGGATTGAAATAAAGAGTTATTTGTTGTCTTTAGAAATGTCATTTGTCCTCTATCACAGTATTTGATTTCCTGGCACCTTTTGCTCAGCTTCGTGGTTCACAGCGTGGATAATGTTGTGTCTCAGCGACCCCATCATACTGTAGTATGACACTGAAATTCTTTTAGGTACGCGTGAGAGGGAGAACTGCTAAAAGAGTTCGATGTTGCATTCTCCCACAAAGAGTACTCTGTATTTCAGTCGATCATTTATTTAACATTTGACAGCCTCCAAAAGGAAGGGAGGGTTATCCGTACACGTAAATGCATTCTGGAAGGGAGAGATTCAGCCTGTATTACAGTCAGGCAGTCTACCTATCCACCTCATTTGGCCGATTTCTGCTAGTATTTAAACAATTTCAAAAACAACCCTTACAGAAGTCCTACTTTCAGTCTGCCGTACCATTGAACATAGCTTTCAGGGTCCAGCATTCAGCCAGAAATCAATTATTCACTGTCTTTCGAGAAGGTATCCCCCAGACTTTGCTCTTCTCACCTGGGACAGGGTTGATGCCACACTGTGGACTACAGTGGGGTTTGGCGTGGGCTGGGACTTGGGACTAAAAGCTGGAGGGTCGGTGTCCAGGGAGCTGCAGCCTCACAAGAGAGGTGCCCAGTGAGTTTTTGGGTGCTCCAGTGTCAGGCAGTGCTGATGCAGATGCTTTCTAGGTTACCCTAAAGCTTGTGTCCACCCGAGTCCTCAGGCAACTTGAATCTTGTCCTTGGTGATTAGCTTTCTGCTTGTGCTTTTGGCTGAGTTCAAGTATCCTATTTCTGTTACCCACAGCAAGATCAATTAAAGCTCCACTGTCTTCCTCTGATTTAATATCTGGAAAAGCACCCACCAGGGTGGTATTTCCAGCTGACTAGTGCAAAATAAGGTTGTTTTCTGCTTTTTGAGAGCGAGGAGCTTCTAAATTAGCATCTCTTTCAATTTCCACCTCTGCCGTGGATTACCTCTGTGACCTTACCTTATTTTAATAATTTTGTCAAAAATATATTTAAATGGATGTGTCAAGTTTGTCATCAGGAGCCCTTAATACTATTCTTAATATCCTATAGGTCATCAAGATCATTACTGAGAGACTAAATATTAGCTTGCTGTATTTTTCTTCCATATAAATCCTGTGCACTGATTTGACAATTTTGGTCATTTTGCATGTTTCTGCTTCGAGTATCTTGTAAGCAACATGAGATTAAATACCAAAACCAAATATTAATATAGAAAAATTTAAAATGTTGAATAGCTGAAGAAATAGTAGCCAAATTTCATTGAAGATACACTATTTTCAAGAAAGTATCTTAAAATATGCAAGATTTCTTTATCAAAATTTATATTAAAATATGGTACTTCATTTCTGATTATTTTAATTTCTATTAGAAATGCTAATTCAAATAAATTCAAGCTGAGAAAACTGTTTTGAAAAATTACAGTTGAAAAGAGTTCTGCAACCGCCACTGAATAGGATATGGAAGAATTAATGAGATCCTTCTTAAAGCATGTTAAAAATGAAAAGCTGAATACAGCCCTGCCAAGTATTAGCACTATTCTTTAAAAATATGCAGTACAATATTCACTAAATTTTGATCAATTGTTTTACAAATGGGAGGTATTCTCATCTTTTTTATCAACTGATTTTATTATAGGGACATTTTACTATTAGGTGATTTGTCTTACTAGGAAAATGCTTTTCTGTTTTCATCCTCAGATTAAACTGAGACTTATTTTAGGAGATTAACTTCCAGATTTTGGGGGTTCGGTTTCCTAGAGCTATCCAGGACAGTTCTTCTCCCGGTTTCACAAGAACAAGTGCCATATTGAGTGTTTGCGATGTGAAGTTCAAGAAGGCTATTATCAAACTGTGAAAAAAATTCTGAACTTCTCCTTTATAATAACTTTTTAATACAGTATCAGAAAGATGCAAAAGATCTGCCTGGAGACTGGCATTTAGCTATTGTGCTCTTTTAAATTAAATGACAGCTCGTACAGGCATTCCAGGGCTAGGTGTAGAATCCTGTTATTTAAACATTGTCAACGCTTGGGTTTAATTAACTCTAATTCAGTGTAGTTTCCCCATCCTTGCATACCCTTTCTGTCTTTCTTTCACTCCCTCTCTGTCTTTTCTTTCTGCTGGCCTTGAAAGGCTTCGGAGCGCCTGTCAGGGTTACAGTGTGATTTCAAATGCCTTCGTGCCTGTTGCTGGATGTAAAGAAAATGACGTCCTGGCAGAGCAGCAAGGAAGCATTTCATTGTCAGCCGGGAGATTCGGGTTGCAGGGTAAAGCTGGAGTGCAAAGTCCCAGCCTGGCTGTGGCTTTTAATGTTTCAAATTATGTATGCGTGGTTTCTAGGGCAAACGGAGCTGCGCTGCTTCTCTGGTCAAAGTCGCGGAGGGCGCGTTCGGATTTCCAGAGCCAGAGTGAACACGTCGTTGGTCAACTTCACCATCAAACAAGGCGGTGGAGGTGGCCCCGTGCCTGTCCCTCGAAGTGTCGCGGGAAGGGCTGCTGTGCCAGCAGGGGTGGGGGCTCTGGGATAGCGGCACATTGAGGATCACAGCCCGGCCACGGCGGAAGATGCGGCTGGGGATGAGTAGCAGCTCCTGAGAAAATCAGCCAGCGGCATGTGACAGGGTTGGTGAAGCCATCAAGCAGTGAGGTGGCGTAAACACATAAAGCGATCAAAGTCTTAAGTTGCCCTTCATTCGATGCTCATTCAAATTATTATTTTTTGGCAGAAGTAGTTCAGATTAAAGATAACCTTTCCTGAATGCTTTTAAATAAATTGCCTCCTATGCAAATCTAGCACTCTTTCTCCTCTCTTTGATATGGTACTGTGGTTCCTCAGTCTCTACAGATATACGAATTATTACTCTTTATTTCTTCAACGTGATTTTGGATGGCAAATATTCCTAGGCTCTGAATAGCAATTTTGTAATCAAAGTTGCACTAGAACAGGCCATGAACAAAACCGTACCAATTAAGGTTTGCTTTCATGTAGCTACTGTTCAAAAGCAGTCATCCAGCCTTTGGGTTGTAGCGGTTTCCTACCTCAGTTATGCCCAGACCAACAGCTTGGTTGTCAAAAGTAAACCCTAAACTGCCTTCTCCTTCTATTTGAATTCCCCTTTCCCTCTTTGCATTCAGTTCACATTCTTTTTCTTTCAGAGCTTTCAGAGCTTTTATGGCTTCAGAAGCCTCTTCCATTCCTCCCGGTAACTTCCCAAACAGTGAAAAAAGTCATGTGCTGATTTTCCGCAGACCAGAAGACCTCTTTTTGTCCTAATCAGCTGCCAGCGTACCCACGGTGTCCTTCATGCCAGTGGCTCCTGTCCCGGGTGCTCCCAGTCTGCTGGGAGCGATGCGGGCAGCCCTCGGCAATCTCTGCCTTTCAGTGGATGGGAGTCAACCCAACTGGATCAAAGGAATTGAAAAATGCGGATGGCTAATCAAAGCTAATCAGCTAGCCTTCCTTTGTACTTAATAGAAAGAGATGGACAATCCTGGGGGAAACCCAGCTGTGCTGAAACAGATGTCCAAGGAAGAGAGAAGACTTTCCCTCTGGAGAGACAGGCACGTCTCTGCAGAAAGAGCCTGGATAATGAAGTTAAGGCTAAATGCCTTTTACACAGCTAAATGTAGATTTGATTAATTTCAGCCCAAAATATGTACCCTGGGTAAAATATGCAGGTGTGTTTATCACAATTCATATTTAATAAGCAGTATTTTGAGGAGTGCTCTCCTGTCCTCTACCTGAGGGACCTGTGAGTGCAAGGAAAACAATCGCGTCTTCAGCTGTCTGCTGCACTGCTAACAGAGGTGGACTCAAACAACTGTCAAAGCTGACACATCAAAGATCTTTCTAGCATTTCCCAGCCTTGAGAAAAAGCAACTTGCTCAGATGTTTTCCTTAAATATTTTGTAGATTTTCCAAGAATGCCCCACTTCTCATTTAAAAAAAATTAAAAAAAAAAAATAAAGATTTTAATAAAGATAGCTCAGTTATTTTTCCATCACTCAAGGACGGCTGCGATTCTTCTTATTAAAAACATTGATCCGCATGCAATACCGTTAATACTGGGAAATAAGACTGAGTTAACATATATCGCCAGTGCATGTATATCATATATGTGAAGTTATAAACTTAAAGATGGATATACGAAAAAAAAATACTTTAACTTGAAGTTGATAAAAGGGCAAGAGTTGTGTTACTTTCCAGTCTAGTAGAAATGAATAGGCAGGTACAGTACATTGTTCTCCTTTGCTGGTTTTTAAGACATGAAAAGCAATTTAAAGTGTAGTCTTGCTTGAATGCCATTTAGATTCCTCCCACAGTAATGTCAGCGCCTTTCGTGTGTGTGTGAGTGTCTACATAACGTGTTTCTAAAAAAGAAACTTAGTTCAGTTCTGGGTAAAAAAGTTTTGTTGTGTTACCAATATTTATGCAAACTCTAGATATTCTATACTTCTATGAAAAAAAATGCATTAAAGGTTTATTGCTGAAGTTTTCACCAGCCCATCATGCCCAACGGTTCGGGACATGTGTGGTGCTTTGCTTTAAATGCCAGAAGGGTGATTTAGAGCGGTTTGAGTTAAAGGAGAAGGAGACTTAAGCTGATGGGGCAAACCGTGCTGTCCTGTGCCAGGAGGACTTTGTTGTCACAGGTCCAAGTGCAGGCTAATTATACGTGTGAGCCATTGGGACAGCTGGAAGTCTTTTCTAGAGGGACAAGCTATAAGTTTAAGCGCAGCACCATCAGACCAGCCTGCATTTGGTCCTGAGCTAGCGATTCCCACACATCACCGTGCGGTGTTGTGCTGTTTTTCTGTAATGCCCTGGGTCTTTTGAAAACCCAGCGCTGCCACCCTGCACTCCCTTTTGTGGTCTGGAGGTACCTGATGAGATGGTGCGGGGGTGAGCTTTGGGGCCGAGTACATCAAGAGCATCACATCATTCGGAATCTGATCCACATCCATCTAGGAGGAGGTGAGGGGGCAGTTTGCTTCGTGAACTCAGTACTTTGATTAATCTATTCAAATATTAACATGCCTGGTGAGGTAGACCAAAATATCCTCTGGATATATAAATATTCATATACTAACATCTGCCACAGCTGCATAGTTATAATTCTGTTTTCACGGGAGGAAAAAAGTGTCTTTGAGGAAGGTCCAGTGTAGCAGAGGGTTTCTCTCTTCATACCTGTCACTTAGGAAGTTGTGTAACTTTTAAAAATCTTTTATACTTCCATTATTTTAGTGTTAGCCTGGTCTATGAGGATTTAACTCCAGCATAACACAGCTATTAATGTTCCTGGATCACTCGTAGTATGTGCATGTGAGGTAATATGTGTTTTTCATTATATTTGATCATTTACAGGCTGTTTTCTGCCACTGGCACAGTCCTGAAACAATCCTACTTTGCACAGTTCATGGTATCAGATTTTCATTATAGTCTTAACCTCTACCTTTGGCACTTAAGAACAAGCCTTCCATTTTCTCTGGCTTCGCACAG
The DNA here is from genome assembly GCA_008921705.1 of Burhinus oedicnemus. Classification (NCBI taxonomy): domain Eukaryota; kingdom Metazoa; phylum Chordata; class Aves; order Charadriiformes; family Burhinidae; genus Burhinus; species Burhinus oedicnemus. The sequence goes on from VFFE01007147.1 coordinate 1,833,038, forward strand.
TCCCTTGAAACTCCAAGTCCTTTCTTTTTATTTTTCATTTCCTTTTTCTTTTTTGTTTTTTCTTTTCCTTTTTCCTTTGTCTTTTTTCTTTTTTCTTTTCCTTTTTTCCTTTTTTCTTTTTTCTTTTTCTTTTTTCTTTTTTCTTTTCCTTTTTCTTTTTCTTTTTTTTTTCTTTCTTATTTTCTTGCTTTGCAATCTTACTTTATCTTCCTCCAAGATGTCTTTTCACTAGGTTTACTCCTAGCTTCACTCCTCTGAATTTAGCCTTTAAGTCTAGTTGGCCCTCTTCTTCCAAGAAAAAAAACAACCCAAAAATATAATCAGCAGCCTTGTTTGTCAGTAGGTTCTATACAAATCTACAGCAGCTGGCTTGTTACATATTAAAAAAAATACTACTTCGTGGCCTTCTAATTTTTGGCATAGGGAGGACATTGTTTCAGTGCACCACCAAATGTGTGAGTGTACAGCAACCATATTCTCTTTTTGCTTTCAAAAAGGGCTTGAAAAGGATTGTTCTTCAAATAGAGTCAGTCATTTATCGAATGTCTCCCTTCTAGAAGCTCTATGCAATACTCCACAGTTGTTTTTAAAGAGTTATATTCATTTTTCTCATTTATAGATTGAATACTAAAGACCATGAAAGAACTGGGTTGGGCTGCTTTTTGGGTCCATCAACTACAGAGGCAAAAAACATAAGAATAGCTGGAGTTCACACTTCCAGCTCTGAACTGTGACTTCTTTTACTTAAACTAGTATTAAAGATTGGTGTTAAAATGATGTAAAATTTGTGTGATTAAGACAAGAATTGTATAGTCCCTTACAAAAGGGGATATCTTATTTTTATGTGAAGTTGCCATCGCAGAGTATTCCCTGCAGAACAAGCAGAGATTTAAAGCTCCGATGAATGGCTGTTTTACAGAGCAGGTACTTTCCTTCCTGCTTTTTCTTTTTAGCCTTTGACATAACTTAGATTAGTCAAAAGCAGTTTGACCCTATTATTTCAGCAGAAATCATTGTTTTTCTTTATGACAAATTATAGATGGGTTAAATTTTCAAGAGCTGTTAAGTCCCAGGCTCAAAAGTTACTTGGCCATTTTGCAAAATTTAATCTAAATCTTCTGGGGTTTTTTCATTTCTTAAGAGTTCTTGCAGATAAGGACCCCAGAGCTGATGGTTCATCTTCAATTTTATTTTGCACTTAAAACATGATGTACTTTTTAAAAAAAGTTGCAGCCTACCCAAATTACACTTCAATCTAGCAATTTAATGTCCTTAGGAATGCACTGAATTATCTTCATCACATTCTTCAGTGATATAATACTATCTTTTAAAAATACTGCTAGGAGAAAATCACAAGTGTACAAGAGGGAGTTGTAGAATAAAGGTGTAACAGTTAAAGGAAAAAGGAAAACTAAACAAAACCCAGGACATAAGTTTAGCTGACTAGAAAATTACCATTAAAAAATGTCAGGAAATCATGAAACAATGTTCCTTTGATGGCATTGCAAGTGTGTGTCTGTATAACTGTATTTATTTTACAGTACAGTAGTGGGAACCAAATTCTGTTCTCAGTTAAACTGACATGCGGGTTAGAAATGGTAAACATTTACTGTCACCTACAAGGGCTTTGCATCCGTTCAACTCTACTAGTTACTGCACAGCCGTAACTGAGTTAGAGCAAGCTCTGATTGTAGATAAATAGCTACTGCCTGATGCAGTATTGACAGTGTCTTCACTGAAATAAATTGTCCTTGAAACTATTTTTTGCTGTAAGACACCATTTCAATCAGAGTTTTTTCCAAATCACACTAATTAGAAAAGTCATTTAACCATCATTAACAAGGTACAGATTTCCAGAATTTGTTGTTTCAAAATGTGTTTTATATTTGTTATCCAGTTTAATAAAATGTGAATAGCAAGTTGATATGATAGTTCATTAAGATGTAAAATGGCCAAATACTGTATTTTCATTTTACGATGTCATGCTTTTAATTACGTTATTGCTATTTAGTAGCAGAGAAACATCTTATTTTCTAGGTCAATGTTTCACATTTGTGTTATGATTAAAACAGTTTGACATTTTGAATAAAAATATACTAATTCATTGTATTAATTAAAAATAATAACCTAGAAAAATGCTTCCAAACTAACCTAAAGACATCAGCATAGTGAGACGTGACAGTTGTGCCATATTGTCACAATTAATGACATTTTATTAAGCAATGTAAAAATGTACATACAAATGAAAAAATAAAATTAAGAACAGTTTTCATTTTTAAAACACTGTATCTGATATCTTCAGTCCACAGAAAGGGTCACACGTACTTGGGAAGACAAAACCGACTTTTGAAATATTGACATTTCCTGTGAAATGTAAAGGGCAGCTTTTGCCCAGGTAGATATTTGTTCTTTTTAAATACAAGTTGGCCTTCTGCTGCCGGAGTGGGGAGAGGGCAAGTACGCGAGAGGTGAAATCCCGAAGCCTTTGAAGTTTAGCCATAGATTTTTAATGAGTTTGTTCCCAGGGTTGTTCATTTGTACATATAAACTGCTAATACCATATAGTTAATTAAAAGTACTGCAATTTTCATAAATATGTATATGCTATATGAAAATTAATGGTCTAGAGAAATGAGAAATAATAAACGAAATTATAATAATTATCTCTCCTTGAAACCAGTTCAGACGCACAGCTCACACTAGTTAGAGACACCAGGTTCTACTCTGTGTCATAGGGCAAAATATCATTGAAGACAAAGTAAATAATCACCAACTGTTTTGTTCCTGAAGAATGCAAAATAAAAATTAAAAAGACTACAGACAGTAAACAGTAGTTACTTCATTTTCAATTCTGTATGTTCCTTTTTGGAGGTCTCATCACTGAATTTAAGGCTGCAAGAAAGCATCTGCCCTTCGAGAGGACCTCAGAGGCAGTCCTCTTCTGCAAATTAGTAGTAAGCTCTGTTTTAGTGTGTCACAGATCAGTAAAATAGCTTATGGATGGACATTATTTCCATTTTAAATTTGGCACCCTAGTTTATATTCTAGTTTAAGCCCAAGAAACGAATCAATGGGAATACTAATGGGACTTCCACTAAGTCCAGGGTACCAAAGTTAAGTTTCTATATCATCTACGTATGCACGTTCCTGATTTTCATTGTGAGACAGAGACATCAATTCCCATCAAGAATCTTCTATCTAAATTAGATCCTGTTATTTTCTGTTTACCTAAAGCTGTAGCACGTCTCATCTCCAGATCTGCCCCGTTTCAACACCGTCTTTCAAAAATACCTGTCAGCCCTTGATGTTTCTTACTTTTCCCTGTCTTTAACGCTCAGATTCAAAACTGGAAACAGTTAACGTTTGTATATGGCTTTTCAGAACAGTGCAGGTGGCTTTATGGACCCCTGTCATCCTGCAAACTACGGTTGGGGAGCTATTGGTTTCGCTATTTTGGTCATTAGCAAGAGAAGCTGCTAGTATCTTAAATTAAAATAGATCTTTGGTTTCCTGCTAAGACCTCTAGAAAAGAAATTTACTTCAATTCTTTGGTAAAACTTTACAACTTCGTCTTCCCGGTGCAAGCTGGAGCCCTGGTGAGGCTGTCATTTGAACTGGAGCTGTATTGCAGCCTCTTTTGTTCTCTCCTTGCCTTAGATGCCTGCTGGCTTGCAGGAGCGAGCGGGATGACTTGTGGTGACAGCTGTAAAGTTGCGGATGGGAGCAGAGAGAGGAAAAAAGCCCTTGTTCGGTTAGGAGGGGTTTTATATCTCTCTGTTTCCATAACTACACAGAAGGAGAAAAACATGCTTCTTTCATGCTTGTCTAGATTCAAAATTGCCTGTTGTCATCCTTTCATAGGTTCGGCACCTTTGCGGGTTGGTCTTAGTAGCATTTTCGGATTATGAAATGATTGTGAAATTTGTATATTGCCTTCACAGTTGAAATTTTGACTTAATCACCGTGTTTTCTGAGGTGTCCCTTTGTTTTCGTTTGTATTTGAAATGTTTTAGCCAAGTCTTATCAACCATCTTCATTATGTGAAAGCCATTCAGCTCTCAAAATAGTCTTTATAAGCTCAGTTAATTCTATAGAGACCCCATAAATTTTAATACTCATTAAATAAATCTTTGTCCTTTAATCTCAACAGACTTCTTAAAAGTGTCTTTTTTTATTATTATTATTCTGAGTTTGGTAAGGCAGCTACTTAAACACATCCTGATAACTTTTTCCTGTATGAATATAAACAACATTTGCAGTTAAATGGTTTCTTACATTATCGGCCAGTCACAGTCACAGCTCGTATTCTCTGGCCATATTGTACAAACTCACTATTCGTGCAACATGGATACTAGGAAGTGACTTTGCTAGGATTTATGCAAAAATACTTAATATTAACAACAATACCTTCCAAAAGGTTTGTTTAAAAATCAAGATTTAAAAATCAAGATTTACTCTATTAAGGGGAAACATGAGTTAGGCAGAAGTGAGGAGGACATTTTACAAAACATTTCCTAAACAGCTACAACATTGTTAAAATATGAAAACTTTACAGTGCTTATAAAAGAAGGAAAAAAATCAATTATAAAGTCTTTCACATCTTTACGACAGGTATAATCTAGAGATTTGAAAATGTTGTAAGTAGGGAGATGTTCAAAGAAAATCTGACACAAATTACGGCTTTTTTAACATATGATACTGTGTTCCTAAAGCTAAAAACCACACAGAAATTAGAGGGCTGTTTCTCTGGGACCGAGCTGCCTCCCCAGCCACTCATTCCTGCTCCTTCCACCCACTTCCCCCTGCTGCCACTGCCAGCTTTCTGCCTTCAGGTGTCTCTGCAATCATGCCCCAGCTCATGAGACACAAAAAAATAACTTATTTATCGTTTTTTCCAAACCTGTTGTCATTTATGATATGAGGGAAGGTAACAGCCTTGTATTTATTATTACTATTTCTTCTGTAACCGTGGAGCGGACATGAGTGCAGCCACCAACACGTGCTGAAGCTGTAGAGCAGGGAACCAGTTGTTGAACACCAGTTGTTGGGTTGCAGAATACCCCGAGGGAGGTCCTAGAGCTGACTGGCAGTGTTTTCATTCTTTTATTTTACAGTATTTGTTTACACTTGTCTCTTCTGATAGTGTGATGAATCACTAGATCTCATTGTGGAGACAGTCTGTACCAGAAGAACAGTTCTCTGTCATATGAGATGTCCACTGGACCAAGAGGTGCTGTCCACCTGCATTTAACCCAGCACGTAACATATGCCCGGTACTAAGCCATCCACTGAGTGTATAGGCCTAAATACTTAGATTTAGTACCTTACTCTTTTTAGACATGTATAATACCTTCTGAAAGGGTAAGATTTCAGTACCAAAGATTTCAGTTGGTTTTATTTGCTTTCATTACTCATTAACTGCAGTATGTGAATGTTAGAAAATAGGTGCATTACCGCTGGTCAGTAAAGATGCATTTCTTTCAAAGAATTGTGTTGATTACACTTAGGAACATTTTAAGAAAAAATTAAGTCCTGCCCCTGTTGAAACTGGGCAGCATTGCCTTTGTTTAAAATGGGCAGAGGAAACCCCCCCACACTCCTTGCTAATTAATGTATGTTAAATGCTTTGAAGTCTTTGATTGTCAGGTGTTACACCTTACCGTCGTATTTATTCTTTTTTTACTATAATACGTGCAGTTTGTCCTGGATGCATCACTGATTTATTTTCAGAAACCTGTCTTTTCTTATTTTCTTATTTTGGAAAGCAAGCGTTTTGTTTGCCAGCTGTACGTATGCGCACGCCTGTGACTGATTGCTGTTAATACACAATTCACAGCTTTTGTTCTTACACCACCAAAACTGGTCAGCGTTTGCCTATTGCTGACATGTCAGGGAGCCTGTTGATTACACTATCGGTTTCACAGATGGGTGCTTCTTGTTCAAAGCCTTCAAAACTGGGAAACGTTTAGCTAATGCCTTGCACTACATAAAGAGATCAAAAAGGTCTAAAAGCTATCTGCTAGTCTTCTGCTACAAGCAATTAGGATAATACTGAATCCATCCCAGATCACGTAGTAATAAATATTTTAGCCTTCCCTTAAGTGTGTATTGATATTCAGGGCTGCCTGCTGGTAAATAAAACAATCAGAACTAAATTTCTCTTTGAATCTGGGCTATTCTGCGTTTCCAGCGCTCAGAGATTTTTTTTTTTTTTCTTCTCTTTCTGCCTGTCTCTCTCTCTCATTTTGTCTCCAGAGAAAATTATTGTCTGCCTGGAAATCAAGTTACAGTGCTAACTGGAATAGTGGCATGTTATATATGGAACCGGGGGCCAGGCTAGCAATTTGCTGGGATCCCCTGGGGTTTGTTTGCCGTGGCCAATACAGAACAGACTG
>VFFE01007147.1:1839452-1866129 GCA_008921705.1 Burhinus oedicnemus
AAAAAAAAAAAAAAAAAAAAACCAACAACAAAAAAAAAAAAACCAAACCCCAGATCTTGATACAGGAAACTGCATCTTTATCTCCGTATCTCACTGGGTATTTTTGTGCTGGATATTCTGGTCTTGCTGTTTGTCCTTGAGTGGATCACAGCCTGTGTTGGAAAGCTGAAGAGATCAGATTGTCTCCGTAATTTTTCTCATTCTTTCTGTGCATCCATATATGTAATGTAAATGCAGATCATTTTCAAAGCCAGTCACATACACTCGCTGTGCATTTGTAACCCTGTATGATTATAAATTAGGAGGCATGGATACCATAGAGGACTTGACTTTATAAATCAAAGCAGCAAAGGCATTCTAGCCCCCAAACTCCCCTTTTTACTATTTTTATGCATAACTGATACCAACATCTCTTCAAAGTTGCGTTTAAAGTAGATTTTCTAGAAATTAGGGGTGTAGTTCATCTCTGAATATAGACAGAAAACACCAACTCTGTAATATGTGAAGGCATTCTTGACGTACCTTCTAATGTCAGTTCCAGTGACGATAATAGCTTAAAAATTGGCTTCAAAACATGATATAGTGACTTCCCTGAGTTTTTTAATATAGAAAGTCTCCACTTACACATGGAGCTGTAGTTGTCTTCCTCAAGTGAGTAATCACCACAGCTGACTTTGTTGACCCTTTCTCATCATTATAAGGTGAGAGGAATTTGTCTGTGAGCAATGAAAAATTATTTAGCACAATGAAGCATCTCATTGCCGACAATCCTTTGAGTAGAGTTATCCTATACCGCCACATACGTGTTGTTCAGTATGGTGTTTAAAAATATTTTCCCACTCTCCAGCATCTGTTACTGTTTTCTTTAGCAGCACAGGTGTATAACAGTGTCAACAAGTCTAAGATCTAGACAGGTTGGTCTGCACTACAAAGTCCTACTGCCATAGCTGTATCAGCTCGGCGTATGACAACTTCACACCTTGCATTTCACATTGCTGTGCTGACAAAACCCAGCAGAAGATGACTCTCGTTGCCTTTTGTTCAGAGGTTGGTGTAGCTGTGTCAGCAGAGGTACCTCTCCATCAGCATATGCTCCATCTTCCCCAGGGAGCGTAGCTGGGTAGCAGAGACTCTGCAGGGCACGGCCTCGCTGAGCCTGTGCTTTGGGACTGTAGTGCTCCTGTACTCAGTATTGAGCTTTTCTCAGTTCATTTTATCTGGCTTAGGGGCTTATGAAATCAACACATTCAGGAGATGGCCACAACCAGTCAAGCATTTTCAGATGCCTTTGGAGCAGCCTGGCGTCCTGTGGAAACTCCATAATGAACAGAGACTGGGAGAGGAGGGCTGGACACACCAGTATCATACAGCAGTGTTTTGCACCTCCATCCCAAGCCATTAGCAGCCTTGGCACTTCACAGGACAGAGCAAGAGGGTTTCACCGTTTGTCTGCCTCCCCCATCTCACCAATAAAGGATGCTCGTAGAGGCGAGTCGCAGCTTTGTTACACCCCCTTCTCCTGCTTTTGATGAAGTTCAATTGGAATTGAGATCCAAAAGGAAAAAGTGAAAGTATTTATCTGCAAGAGATTAATTCTCACCTTCTGTGCAAAAAAACCAAAAAGAGTGTCTAGTCTCAACTAATTATCTAATCTCCCCTGGTAATCCCTGGGAAGAGACACCCGTGGTGGTGCATCCTACCTGACTGAGCACGCAGGAGGGGCTGGGTTGTGCATGAGACATGTTTCTGTCTCTATTTGACTGCAGAGGTAGTCCAGACAACCGGACGTGTGATTTTTAGGGTCCAGGAAGGAAACTGAAGATCACAGGATAGTATCTGAGACATCCTCATCTGTTCATCATTCCCACAAGGCTTTGCTCATTCCCCTTTTTCTCTTGTTACTATTTACTTTCAGGCCAAAAGAGAAAAAGGGACCTATTTCTTGTCCTCAGTCCCAAGGAGGAAGCTGTTCTCCAGAGGTTTGTACTTGTCTTCACACCACATGGAAGCTGCCATAGCTGATGGTGTATTTGTCAGCTGGGAAATAACTAACCCCCTGCCCCATAATCATGGGAGACCCTAAGGGATGGTGTTCGGTGGTAGTTGGTCTGCAGTGTCAAGATGCCCCACGGGAGCGGAGAACAGCCTCAGACTGGCCTAATGAGGCAACTAGGCATTTAGTTGTTATCTCTTTATGCAGCTGCTTCAAGCTACATACCAACAGCGTGAGGGCAGATGGGGCAGTTTCTTGTGGCACTCTCCAGGCTTTGGGGTTCTCTGTGTGTCTGTGGGCGTTGCAGTGAGGAGAAGGAGACTTGTAAAAATCGGAAAAAAATCATGAGTTTGTGTGTGGTTCCGTAGGACAGGTTCACCATGGTACGCACTTTCTGTCACTCCTAACTCCTATTTGACTGCTAGGTCTTTTGCTTCATAATTTAATTTCCTGTAGCTACACATGCTCTACCACTGTCTATCAAAATGAGCAAGTGTGGGCAGTGCTGGCAGTTAATGGTTAAAATGTTTGTTTTACATAGCTAGAGCATAACCTTGGGAATTAATCTCTTTAGTTATTAAGGCAAGAAAGTAATTGGATTTTCCTTCTGGTAACTTTTCTTGGCTTTCTCACATTTTCTGTCCCAATCATGAAAGCATGAGGCTGTCTGGGCAAGCACTGGTCTCTTGCATATTCTTTACAAGAATAATTAGTGATGTTTCATCAATTACCCTCTGCAGTTTTATAATAGGTTAATTTTTCCAAGCAAATTTTAAAAAACGCTGTTTGCGAAAACTGTTCTTCCATATTTCACAGCTCATTATATTTTAGCTCTTGCTGACCCCTTTTAAAGCCTTATGTACTAGAATTTAAGTAAAGAGTTCTTCATTAAAAGTGGAAAGAAACCTGAGAGCTTCCATTGTGCCACAGGAATGTGCATTAGAGAGGATCTTTGACTGGGTATCCAGTCTCCACTCTGCTTGAAATACAGAATAAATAAACTTGGGGAATAAGTTCCTTGTTCAATTTTATTTCTGATCATAAGTAATTTAAAAAAAAGATTCACTATATAATTTCTGTTCCCTTTACTTGATCTACACAATTACACAGTTGTTCTTGGTCCTGCATCGGATCCAAGGCTTATGGGCTCTTCAGTTTAATTTGTAATTTGTCCATTAATTAAGAGGGAGAAAATGTAGTGTGATGGGTGGAGCTGGGGACCAGGAATCAAAGCTTCTGAGTTCTTCCTGGCTCTGTTCCTGACCTGGGGAAAGTCACTTACACTTTCTGGCCCATATTGTCTCTGGGACTCTCAATATAATTATGTTTAAATGCCCCCAGGCAATGATATGAAGGCTGATAATGGCAAGATAGAAAGTGCTTCCTTTCACAAGCTCCGTAGAGATGTTCAGTTGCAGGTTTCAGGTCAAGTCCCCTTTAGGTTCAACCGCTACGTGGCTCATGTAATTATGGAAGAACATGGGGGTGTCTATTGTGTACTTCTTTATGAAGAAAACATTCAACCAGTCTTTAACTGAGAGTGATTTAGCATCAGTAGTGGTGAAGAAGACAGAAAGGACTGGTTTGGGTTCTGCAATCCCAATGCATGTGTGCACCTGGGGCAGGAGGGAAAACCCCTTGCACTATGGATGCAAGAGCATTTCCTGTGATTTACTGAGGAGAGGGAACATCAGTGCCCATCCTGCTGAAACCTTGCACCTTAACTGTCCTTGCACTTCATTTTTACCTGGATCTCTTTAAAAATGGGGGGTAAAAAAAAAAAAAGGCAAATGAGGAAAAAAGCAAACAAAGAAAAAACCCTCTGTAAGAACCAAGAAAATGGAGCTATAATAACCACTAGGAAATTCCCGGCACATCCCTTTCTGAAGGTTTCAGGAAATTCCACTTGTTGGAGGAAATGTTGAAAATTAGGAGGAGCCCAGAAGAGAGACTAGCAGGAGACAGCTGAGATCATTTTTCACTGCCAGGACTGCACTGTGTTGTCTCTCCTTTTACAACTCATCGGCAGGCATTATTACCTGGTGAAAAAATTTGTTTTGCAACTCATCCTGAGTCCTCATAAATCATTAATGCCTGGCTAAGCACAGTGTGAGCATTACAAATACTCCGAGAATGAGGGCCCGTTCTGATATAACCTTGTGTCCAATACTAATGCCTGCTAGTTATTTAGTAATACAAAGGGGCCTCAGCGAGGAAGATCGATGAATCAATGCAGTCTCCCGACTTCCTTCTCCTCTCCACCTGCCTCTTCTCTTTCTAGTTCAGAAACTGAGCTACAAAAAATACAGGACTGTTCGTAGTCATCCCTCTGTGGAGGGCACTGAAACAAGTCGGGGGACAAAGCGGGAATTATGGCCTCCGAATGGCTATAGGAAGAAGAGGAGCTTCAGTTTCTGATTAGGGCTTGTTCTGATTTCTGCTTTTTTATGAGCCAAATTGCACCACTGCTCCAGACCTGTGTTTTCTGGTTTGCATCGCTTAATGAATGCATGCAGTATAAAGCACAATGAAGTGTGTAAAGAGCATAGACAGAAGCTGTGCCCAGGAACTGCAGGACTGGATGTAATTAAAGGGTGCTCAATAAAGTCCAAGTAATCAGCCCATTACCTGGGGGAGCCATTTGGGGACTTAGATTCTCAAACCAGCTCTTACAATACTGGAGATAGCACAGAGAGCATCACTGCAGTGTCTTGTTATTCGGCAATCTCGGCCATAATAATGAGTTCGCAGATGGTCTCTACTATCCTGCTTACCCTGCGCCCACCTCCCCGCACCCCCAGCCCATTCAGAGTGCAACTAAACTCTCTTTCCTCTCCTCTCCTCTCCTCTCCTGGAGCACAGGACCTTTAAAGGTTCCTTCCAACCCAAACTGTTCTGTGATTCTGTGATCCGTCTATGCAGTTGCTATTCATACACTTGTGCTCTTTGAACACTGAGAATAATTGATCATGAGCTTTAAAAGGAGGAAATGGAATGAGGTGAGATGGAGATTGACCCTTGTGTAAGTGTAATCTTAAACTTGTATGACTTAATCTTGGTCAGAGCCCTTGTCTTGAAAGGCTTCTGCAAGGAAGATTGCAAAGAGCTGTCACAGATACTACAGAAAGGGATCTTGAGTAGGTACTTAGGAAAAGTGCAAATGGGGATGGGGGACAGTAGTTGGGCAAATCGGAGAAGGGGAATGACAGAAAACAAAAGTGAAATTAAGTCGGGGATAAGAGAATATCAGAAAGTTCAGAGGAAAAAGTGACTGTCTTTAAGGCATGAAATGATAGAAAATTGGTCAGGAGGAAAATGTAGTTGCTGTAAGCGAAAGTGGGAAAATGGACCAAGACAGGAAAAAAAAAAAAAGTTGTTCATATGTGAAAAGGGGCAGAGGAATACCTCCTCCATAAGAGCCTCCAAAAATATGCAACTAAGAAAGCACCCGGTGCTGTTCCTGTGAAACCAGAGGCCTTAGTCACTTTGACCCGAAATCAGGCAGAACATCCCTTGTGTCCAAAGCAGCTTTGGTCTCTAACCGAAGCCTGAAGCGTTCACGGTCAAGTCAGACTTTAGGCACCACACCTCCAGCAAAAGCCTGAAACTTGCCTGCAGAACCACGAACGTTCGGGTTCCATTTTAAGTTTTGCTCAAAATGTATCATTGTACTTTAGCTCAGATAAATTCGTTAAAAATAGTCCCTGCTATAGCACCCACAGGACAGAGTGGTTTATTTTCCCCTATTATAGATCTGACACAAGCCTGCTGTTATTTCTGTGCCCTCTCTAATGATCTGCTTGCTCTCTGGAGAGCACTGACCCATTTCAGCACAGAATAATTAGCCTTTCAGACACTACTGTGTTTCCATTAAATAGACATAAATGTGCAAGGTGACATTTATTTACTTAGGCCTGAAAAATGTGCACCACAGATGTTGGGGCTTGGGAGAACTTCAATTTCTTTTCATGCAACGCTTGTATATTTGCACGCTTTCATGTTGTTTCACCACTAGTCTTCGCTGAAATGATTCCTGTTGAGTTTCATTGGGGAAGCAGGAGAACACAAAGATTTTTTGGGCCTTCATTTCACCCTACGGCCCTTTGGCGATGCTTTGGCAGCCCGGTGCCCGAGCCCGACAGTGGCGTTAAACGCAGTCACAGTTAGACACTCTTCAGGTCCCTTTTCCTTTGTGTAAGGAGGGACTCCAGGTAAAGAACTGTTGTTGATTTACAGATCTGTCTGACGAGGAATGTGTTCAGGGTGTTACACTGAGAAAATGAGAACCTTGACCTATTGCAAACATAAAATAAACCCAAAATCCTTTAGTATTTAAAACCAGCTCTTTTATCATCTTGATCACTGGCTTCTGAACTGCCAGACGATTGCCCAGGTGAAAAGTATATTATTCATCTTGATGGCCACTTTGGTCTGCAAAGTTGGAGGGAAGTCTTACCCTTAAAAGTCGAGCCAGCGTATAAAACCCGTAGGTTGCTTAGTAGTTCACATCCACACATGAAGACATGGCATGCTATTATTTCATTCTGTTAGTACCAATAGGCTTTATAAAAGGAGGCATCACGCAAGGTAGGTGCTTTATTGCAGGATGGAAACACTTTCATAGGTTATTTTAATCATTACGATTCTTTCATGATGTGTGAAAGTTGATTGTTGCTGTAAATGAAGCCATTGAAGGCTAAAAAATAAAAATGCTGTGATGGTAAAAATCCTTGGAGTGCAAAAAATGGGAATTGCTATAAAAGGCAGTAATTTATTCTCTGCGTGAGATTATTTTTTATCATAAGGATGCTTTTAAGGTAATTCTGAAACATACAATTGTAGTCTGTGTAGCTGAGGTATACTGCGAGATGCATTGATAATTTGGCTAATTTTTTATGCACTGTAATTTATATATTATTTAGAAGTACTATTTTATTCTGTTAACTGAGAGGCTTAACACATTTTTACTATGTTAAGGATAAGTTATTTTTGCAGGTTTTGTGATTTTATTATTTTGACCCATATCCAGTTCATATTGCATCATAATACCATATTTTTACTACTATTATTCTAGTATGTTCCAAACTTATTTGCATTTGGATAGAAATTCATTAGCTCTTGATTTTTATTATAACAAATTATTTTAACTTTTCCGTGATAATGCATTCTCTATGTTTCTGATTTGCTAATGCTGAAATATTTTGTTTTTGTTTTTAACCCTTCCAAATTTAGGATCGTTTTTGCTTTTTTTCTGTATATATATATATTTCAGTTGTTTAGACCTACTGGTTCCTGCTTTTTCTTTTTCTTTTTTTAATATGTTTTGTTCGTAACTTCTGACTGTCTGTGTTGAGCCAATCTTACCGACAAAAATATCAGTTGTTTCCTGTTTCTCTACTTCTTTACAAAAAAAAAAATGAAAAGTAAAAAGTAAAAATAAAAAACTCTTAATGGGAACCCTGGCACTGTCTGTCTTCTCTGTTCTGCAGAAATGTTGAAGGAGTTGAACCAGCAACGCAGAGCGAAAGAGTTTACAGACCTGAAAATTATTGTTGAAGGCAAAGAGTTTGAAGTCCACCAAAATGTTCTAGCTTCCTGCAGCTTGTATTTCAAGGACCTGATTAAAAGGTTTGCCTTCCTTCCAGCTGTGATCTGCTCTGTTCTTTTGTAGGGCGCATTTGTGTCGCTTTTTTTTCCTCCCCTCTCTTGCAGGTTTATGAAGATTGAATCTCCTGTCACAGAGCCAGTAGCCATTCTTTCCACCTCCTCTGAATGTATTTCCAAACTGAGACTCAGACCCATTTGTTACACATCTGACTCGTACAGTGTAATTACTTCTGATCAGTAGAGGCCGGTTTTGGCCGAAGAAAGTGTTCCACCACTGAGAGATCTAAGATTTAAACTCAACTACTAATGGTGATTTAGACCGCAACTAAAAGCTATTGCTGTCGATGTTTTCCAGGGACTCTCTCACATATGACAAAAGTCTGTCCTTCGGGCTACAATAAGCCATCAGCATTCTGGTGAACGATGCTGAGACGTCATGCTAATAAAGCATTTTGAGTATCGTAATCCCTTCACCCTGAAATCTTTGTTACATGCTTTTGTGTGGCTTTTATGGGCAAAGGGATTGATACTTTTATTATTTGGGGACTTTTAAAAGCAGAAAAGACAACTGATGAATTTCTCTAGGAGAGATTGGAAATAAGACAATTTTCTGGTCAAAATATAGCTCAGTCTGCATGTTAGACTAAGGGTAGGGTTTTTTCCTACAAACACTCTAGCTCAGGGTAGGTACAATATGTACATTTTCTAAACATCATGTCTCCGCCTTCGCATTTTCCCCCCTCTGTTTCTAGCTGATTGATTCTAAACAGTGCATGATAATCTTTTTTTTCCATTACATTGATTTTTCAATTTGTATGCTTCATATACTCGCATAGGAATAAATTGGTACTCTCGTATTATTAGTAAGTTAGAGTAGCAAGTAGGGAGAAAAAAAAACATGAGGATAACTTTCATTTTTCTCTCAATCATCAGCAAATTAATGCAGCTGCTGATTTTGCCTTGCAGTATTTTCCTGAGCAGACTGAGCCTGGACTGTGCTAAAAAATGGAATTAAAGAACATTTTGCTTGCTTCAAACCCTGTATTTAAATTTTGCCAACTAACACAATAGTGACTGTATTTTATTTCAGGATGGCATATTGGCTGGTATCTCCTTTCAGTGTATTATGTCCTTTTGCACAAAGCTGGTTTTATGATTATGGATATATATTACATTTCTATGATATAACTGTGCTGACTGCCTTATCAATTATTCATAAAAAATATGTTGGCCTAGGAAGCATGTCTTTTCCCCTCTGTAAATCTAATGATTGCTAGCTGTAGCTATGCCAGATCTCTCCTGTCCTTTCTCTTCTGTCTGCTCATTATCATTTAATTGTTAAGGCTACAGTATATGCTTTTTATGGTGATAAGGACTAGAGTCTATAGGGAAAGAAAATCTTAGAATCAACTTACGGAAATCCAATAACTGACTGGCCAAAGGCTGTCATTTGGATTTTGCTGTGAAGACATCTGTTTGTGTGCAGGAGTCACCAGGCAGCATCTATTTCTAGAAGCACACTGAAGAATGTTGCTGCTTTATTATTTAGTTATCAAATGGAGATATGCTTTAGATTGAACACTGCTCTGATATGAATTCATTTAAAATAAAACAAAACAAAACTTTTTAAATGCTCTGAAAAGAGCCTACGAAAGCAAAACCCTAGATTTCAGCATTTATTGTCTTTCAGCTGCTCACTATAAGTCTCACATACGTTACAAGAAAAAAATAGCGAAAGGTTTAGCCCATTTGCCAGCCTCACCACTTTTTGCCTTCTTTCACATCATCAGCAGCAATAAATATTCCAGAGGTCGATTTGTGTCCACAGTCAGGTCTCTCCATCCCAGTTGTCTTCCATATATAACCTCAGTTGCACACATGTAACCTTGATGAAGGCTAATGGAGTTGCACAGGTGTATCCAACGCAAAAATACCTTTATTACTGATGATGATGCTTGAATAGGGAAAAATCCAGCTTGATGTCTAGTTGAGTTTGCAAAACTGTCAGGTGAGAAAAATAAATATTCACCTGTAAACTGAGCAAATGTGTCTTTGTGAGACAATAAAATCAGGGCTATGGGGTGGAATTTCTAAAGGCTTGCTTTTTAGAGGATACTTTGCAGTGGAAAGCCTAGTCCTTTTAGAAGTCAATGAAAGTCAAGGACTCAAGTTGCAAGAGGGACTCACTATTTTGTAGGCTCATGCCCTTAATAATACAAAATCATTATAGTTCACAGAGTCAGTATGTTTATTAATACAACAGATCTAGAATACTTTCCTTTGAGATGGTATTTTAAGCTTTATGTGATTTTTATCTTTGTATTATTATAGAAATGATTATAGAAATCAAAACAAGAAATGGCAATTTTTCTTGAAGAGTAAAGGAGATCTCTTTATGTTAAGTATAATATAAAGGCTATTTCAATCAGTCCATGCTAGTGTTAAATTCTAATGCCATTCCAACTGAAGGCACTCATGGGTCACCGGAAATGTCAATGAGAAGATGATCTATTCATGAAGATGCTATGTGCATCCATATAAACATGCAGAAAAAGAATATCTTTCAGAGTATTTGCTTTGGCTGTTCTTTGCCACAGGCTAGTTATCGTTAACCTCGTGTTCTGCCATTGATTCCACTGTGTTTTGGAGGTAGTATCTGATGGTGGAATAACAAGTAGTGTCTCAAAAGAATAAAAGTGAAATGTTCAAAAACAAATAAGATCAATTATCCCCTCCTCAAAAAAAAACCCAGAATATAGACAAAAAGCGTAATAGAAGTAGAGTTATTGCCCATTTTGAGGAAGGCTATTTGATGAGAGTTAGTTATAGCAGAGAAAAAAAAATGTTGTTTTTATTGCACTGTAGTGAAAAGATGATAACCAGGCTCGTTTGACCAAAACAATCCTAAAGTTCTTTATTATTTATGAAAGAAATTTGGTAATGAGAGCACACTTTGAGACACCTTTAGTTTATCAGAAAATGGTTAATCCTCCAATGTGCTGAGCATTCTGGTCCTTGTCCAGAAAAGTTCTTGTTCCATGTGAATTATCTTCTAAATATATATAACCCTTTTGAGGTTGGGTTAGTCCAGTCCTGAGCCTAAGCTCAGCACCGTACCAAGCACTGTGCTGTTAGAAACAGGTTAACCAGTCCTTGTCAGGAGCTGCGCAGCACTT
Organism: Burhinus oedicnemus; assembly: GCA_008921705.1. Taxonomy (NCBI): domain Eukaryota; kingdom Metazoa; phylum Chordata; class Aves; order Charadriiformes; family Burhinidae; genus Burhinus; species Burhinus oedicnemus. The sequence continues at coordinate 1,850,229 of VFFE01007147.1, forward strand.
GAGCCTAAGCCGGGACTCAGTGTTCATCTCTCTCCCAACAGCAGCTGACCATAAAACCCACTCTTAGGCCTTTTCAGTGAAAAGGACTTAAATCCTGAAATCTGAAAAGCGTTAGGTGTATTAGGAACAGCAGCTGTGAAATGTTCCTGACGTCTGTTCCGCTTCACTGTGCCCACGAAGAGAGGAAAGTGAGGTGCAGGGGAGGGATGGGGATGTGTGAAGATGAGTGCATGCCCAAGGCTGGTCCCGCGGAAGACATACTGCAATAACCTCAGGGGTTGTGGGGCTGTCGCTAACAACCTCAGAAACAATTTTATACATTATTAAACATATTTGGGGAGTGCTAGGTTTCCTTAAGTTCTCTTCATAATATCTTCTTTAAAGTATATTCTTTTTCGGGTGAATATTTGAGCCTACTCTATGACAGGTAGAGGGTTGAGTACTTGCCCTTACTGCTTGCTCCGTCAGGTATAGAGCATATGAAGGAGTTGATACACATTATCTGCAGTTAAGGAAATTGTGTGGTTCATCAGCTTCTTCAAACTGGGATCCGTACAAGATTACTGCAGTATGGGACTTCAGGAGAAAACGGATGATAAATAGCAGTTAGAATAGGGATCTGTCCCCTAAGTACCATCTTAAGTATTTTGAGTGCACCGCCAACCACAGTTGCTTCCAGTCTGCCTGACTTTAGCCTCTAATTTGCACCCATATTTTATGGACTTAAAAATCAGCATTCCCAAAGCAAGGGCCTAATTTATGGTACAGGCAATGAAGAGAAGCAACTTGAAGGCTTCCAGAAGGAGCCTTTTCTCCTAATTCAGGTACCTATGTGCAGGCAGGTAGGAGATCCCTTTGGAGCAGTGAGACGTGCTTGTCTTTTGATGTTAGTCAACCAACATTTAGGTCCAAGGTTGATATCTAAGGCAGGTTTAGTCTAACCTCACCTTCTAGACTACTGCTATAGTTGGCAGAGAGGGAGACAGACCTCTCCAGGAGGCAAGTGTTCCCACCATAAAATAGGTGTCTAAGATACGAGGTGAAGGAGGAGGCCATCCCTTTTTACTGTTAAAGAGAGAGACAGTGACTTGCTTAGACTATAAACTTGTGATGGGTGTTACAGTGCTTCCTTCAGGGGTCCAGCCTAAGCTGGTTATCTAGGCTCCCTCTGCTGCCATGATGGAAGACGGGAATGTCCACAGGGAGATTCATCCCACCTTATGATAAATAGCATGAATTGCCTTCTGGAAGTGCTCATTTTTCTTTGCCCACGGAGAAAGGCTAGTCACCCAGCTCTAATTAGACACCTGAGTCGTAGTTGGCTAAAAGTACATGAATGATTCTTTCCTGAAACTAGTGTTTGTCTGAATGTCACACACAGAAAGAAATAAGTAGATCAGGATCTATCAAAACCCCGGTATCTGCAATGCCCCTCTCTCTGAGCACATATTTTGTTATTTAAACCAAACTTGTAGCTACAGCTCCTTGGTTTGGGGGAGGAGAAAAATGAGCTCTGTGTCTGGTGGAAATGGTGGAAGATGTGTGTGTTCTGAAAGTAAGGAAGGAATGGAAAATCCCATGAAGAGGCATCATTTTTTTCCAGCTGCGTTTGGGATAGACAAATACAGCTGCTGGATAAATGGAATGTCTGATATTTCCGTAACAAAGGCAGTTTCACCGGAACATTTTAATTTGCTGCTTTCTTCTTCTTAATCCAACCCAAAGTGCTGGAATGTCTACCAAATATGACATTAATAATAGGAAGCACTTGACATAAAAGTCTCATCTTGGCCAAAATGCTGGCTTTTATAAGCAGACTTTAGTTTTGTTTGTCTGTGGTCAGTTACTAAAGATAGACAGATCCTGTCCTACAAGCTATATATTTTCAAGATTTGATTTTAATGATGCTTCCTAATCTTGAAGTCATCCTGGCTGCGTAATTCCACTAGCACAGAGCAGTAAGTCACATACAGAAAGAGGTTCGGTCAGAAGAAGCAAGCGTTTTTGATTCAGTGTAATTTGGCAACGCTATGTTCATCCTTCTTTTCCTAAGGAGCAGAGCCAGTGAGTTCATGGCCAAATTGCTTTTCCACAATACCTTGCCTCTTTTTGCAAGTGTTCAAATTTCTTATTTTTTTATTTGTTTTCAAAAATAAGGTTGTATATACTCTCTTAGGGCTTGAAGGCAGGGCAGGGAGAAGTAAAGCGTTTCGGGTGAGAGGATCAAATTCCTTTTGCTTTACACCTACACTGAAGACAGAGATGTCATTCTGCATTTTACACCATTGTGTGGAAAGGCGGCATTTGGATGCAAGACAGAGAAACCTGCCGCTATCCATCTGAAACAGTCTGACAAAACTGCAAAAGCATTTAGGTGTCTGGAAAACAGACTGTCTGGTTTGTGTTTACGTTGTAAAAAGCCCAAAATGAGAAATAGCAGATGAAAGAAAAATCTACTCTTAGTGACCCTTTCGTGTTTTCCTGCTTATTAAGAACCCTGCTTTTAACTCCGGGAGAGGAGCAGGCAGCATTTCTACATCTGCATGCTTCAGCTCCACTGTAGAATAGAATGAATGTGGAAACAAATTATAGCATTTCTTTGAAAATAGAGAAACAGGGAGTTAAAAATATGATGTTTGTTTCGGGTGCCAGGAGAGCTATATTGTGCCTAGACAGACAGCACCAGTGGTTTATGTTAAACCATTTAAAGGAGTCTGTGAGAATGGGAGGTTGCATGGGAGTATAAAATATTCTTCACCCTTTTCTGCCAGGGTGCAGGTGTAAATTATGCTATGGATGGCATTTTCCTCTTAAACGAGGGACTGCTAACTGCTGTGTGTTGGGTGCAAAATCATGGCACGGGAAATGACGTTCTGTTTTGGGTGGCCCCTTTCCATGAGCACGTTGCGCTTGCTCTGGACATGGTTTAGTGGTGGTTTTGGCAGTGTTAGGTTGATGGTTGGACTCGATGATCTTAAAGGTCCCTTCCAACCTAGATGATTCTATGATTGTATGCTTTGCCTGGCCGAGCCCAGCACTCCCGCCCGCCTGTTGGAGCTGCATGCTGGGCTTCAAATTCTGCAGCTGCCAAGTCTTGGAAAACATGTTTTCATCAAGCAAAAATGTATGGTCTTCTACGTAAATGAACCAGTGGTGTTCTTGGGCTGCCAGGCTAAGGAAACACCACAAAACCCGTAGCAGGCGTCGCAGCCTGGCGATTTCCAGCCTCGTGAGCGTGGCCATGGATTAGGAGGGCGAGTGGCTTGGGCTGGATGCTGGTTCTGAAATGAGGGACAGATCGATGTGCCCTGCTCTGAAGAGAAGCCGTGACGAGGAGGAGAGAAGGGCTCCTATTCAAGCCTCGAGGTGCAGCGCAGAAATTAAGCTTCTGCCTGGTAATGGCTGCAGCTTGCAGAGGAACCAAGCAGAATCACTTAACCTCTTCACTCCTCTCCCTCATTGACAGCATCTCTATTTACTGTAGTTTTGGCTTCTCGCTCACATAATTTCTAGACACAGCTACAAATCCTGCGAGTCTTATCCAAGGAATGACAGACTAATCACCTCTCTTGCTCCGGCTACACCTATCTGCAAGCCATGCAGCTGTCATACAACCGCTCATAAGATGCCGGTGCGGGTGACCTCCCTGTATGTACTTATATGTCACAGCCCTGTCTAGGCTTGACTGTGTTGAAATTGAGGGGTGAAAGGGAACAGTTATCTAACGAGGTGCAGTTCAAGCTAAATGGATCAAAGACAACGAAAGAAACTTCCACGGCATAGAAACTGGAGCCGCGTTCTTGAAAGCTGTCATTTTTGGGCCACTTCCAAAAGCCAGTCTTGCCCTAAAACGACAGTAATCAAATCTCCGACTCCAGTGTGCTCGCAGGTACCTCCAGGGATCAGCAGTTCACTTCCTTTCATTTAAATCATCAAGGATTAGCCACTTCTGGATTGGGATAATGAATTTTAATTAATATGATGAGGTTATGATCGTATCAGATAACGACACCCCCCCCCTTTTTTTTTTTTGCTTGTGTAGCACTAAGCTTCGGTGACTGAAATACTCCGAGCCGTTCTGCAGGATGGTGTGGGCAGGGATTGATGGGGTGAGAAGAGCTACCTGCCCTTTCCCACATACACTGTGGCCATAGGTGATGCAGTATATTACCTTTCATTGATGGCCAAAGCACTGGCTGGCCCTACATATACCGTAGAAAAGCACTAGCAACACCCTGTAGCTGGGTGAGAAAGAGCCAGTGCCTGACAGAATTAATTCTAATTACTGAAATGCTGATTGGGATCTTTGGGCACTACCATAATCATAGTAGTAGTAATAAATAATAATTGTGGTTATCATTATTTTATTATTGTTTTCCCTGTAGACATTGCAATGATGAGAAAGCCTTGGATAGACTAACTTAGATAATTACTTGTATAAATTTCACCACATTCCTGAGAAACAGATTTATTAGCTGCATAATGCCAGCTCTCTGCTAAGCTGGTTTTTGATGGTGTAATAAATATCATTAAAACAAATCAGATAGGAATTGGTTAAGGGGGTGAGCTTTACGTTTGATGAGAATAAATTTTTTATTCTGTCATTTCATTTTTAATCTTCCTTCCCATATAATCCACCAAAACGTGCTTGCATCTTTTATTTACCTTTAACAGATAGTAGCTCTCACCCCAGGCTAGTTTGCCACATATTTGCTGAATTAGGCTGCCAGAAATACTTGCAAGCAAGTTAGATCCTGCGCTGTTAATAAGCTGGCCCAGTTTTTTTTTTACTTCTCCACTAGTACCTTGTGAGATTCAGTTTATTCTCAGTCCCTAGCAAAAGTCTAGGTCATGAAAAGCTGTTCTTCCAAGGGCACTCGCTATTCACTTCTTCATTCACTTGCTAGTCGTTTAAGCCAGCCTCTTCAAACTCGTCATCTTCTTTCTTAAATCTCAGCAGGGAGGCAGATTTGTGCCTCCGACTGTGATCTCCGACGCTATAGCGTTACAGGCTGCCGCTGGTCCTGCCTTTAGAAACAGTCTTGACCGAGCAATTAGATTGTGTTCCGTCGGTGAATAGCATTAAGGGTATATAGGAGACGTGACTCTTTTGTTTGTTTTATTTTATTCTGGCCATGTTCTTTGTGAACAAAAGCATTTGCTGTTAATCCCGTTGCTCGACTTGGTTTGTAATGATCATTTCTGTGATGGTGAATTAGCAGGAGCTGCTAGTGCGTGCCCGAGCTCACAGCCATTAATTTTCCCGATTTTCCTCGTAGAGCAAGTGCAGACTGGCAGCGTTTGACCCTAATAAGTTACACTAGTCTTGCCAAATTTTGTTTGCCTGGAACAAGGAACATTATTTGTATCAACATCCTGGTAAAAAGTGAGCAAATGGATTTGTTGGTCAGGTAAATTTTCATGACAAATTTGCAAGCTCGTGTTTAAACAATGTAATTTATTTAATCTTGTGATTTTACTAGTTCTTTATCGTAATCATACAATAGCACCATTACAATATATGTTTTCTTCTCTCATGAGACAGATGGATAGTGGCTGAGGCTCAAAGATAATATTTATCTACAAGATAGTATAACGAAGGCAGAGATTTGCAAGTTAATACATTTTGAGCTGATAAAATAATTCCAAAGGAGAGCAATGCTAGGGTGTAATTTATTTTTAAAAAAATCCTATTTAATAGAACATTCAGTGCCTTATGACATACGTATTGCAATGATGTTGCTCTATAAGTGTCCCTTACTGTCATCATTTGCATGATTGATTACCTTGCAGCTGCATGAACTTGAGTAACTCAATAAATAACATGTTACCACAGCATGCGCATGCGTCTTGGTGCGTGTTGTGGAAATGTGTGTTGGTATGTTTGGGCATCTATGCTTTTATATCTCATGAGCGTGTAATTATGATAAATCAAGCTCTTTGGTATGAAATATGACTTTCCATGTAGAGTGCCGTGTTTGTTCTGTTCATAGCTGAAGGTTGGCCATAATATAACAGAGTTTGTTGCTTCTCCCACAATAAATAGACATGTGGGTTTTGAACCATTAATAACTCTGAAGATGATGAAAAGTCAAATAGTGGACAGTTAAGATGCAGCAACATTGTACTGTCTTCTTTGCCTGGAATTTCAATGCTTTAAGGATTATGTTCCACAGTAAACAAGATGTTCAGTCTAAATTGTATAGACTTGAACAGGAGTTTTTAATGAGCACACAGCTAACAGACTCTTAAGACTCATGAGACGCTGCCTATCCCAGTCTGCAGTCCTTTCTTTGGTAATCAAAATAATTTGACAGAGATAAAAAGAAGTAGCTTCTCTTCATTTAAGTGCTTCATCTTACATAAAAATCTTGGATTTCCTGTTTTCTGGAGACCAAAACACTGTCCAGAAAACAAAGCAACTTAATTCAATTTTTTTTTTTTTTTTTCCCTTTCTATCTTGGTAGCAAATATTTTGCTCTAGTGGAATGGGAACACAATTAATCTAGGGTAAACATTTATGTTCCTAATCATGAAAGCAAGCCAGCGAGATCAGCATGGCGAGCTGATGGGGCAGATCCTGGGAAGGCACGGGGTGAAGAGGCCAGCAAGCAGCTGACCAGTGGGACAGGCCGTTGCTTTGGTCCATGCAGGGAGGGACCAGCCCCAAAATATGGGCTTCAGAGGCCTCGAGCAGGGTGGAGCAGGAGCTCCTGCCTACATGCCGGCAGTGCCGTAGCCTCCCGTTGGCTCGAACATGTGCTTTTAGTGGAGGATATTCTAATTCCTGCCTTGTATGAGATCCTAAGCAATAGATAGTCAAAGATACCAAATACTTTTTTGTTACACTGCCAGAATCAATCTGTTTCCTATTTCTTAAAAATAAATTCTGAGTGTAATATGAACAAACTGAGGCTATGTTATGGAGCTAGCTCTTTGCCATTGCCTTCTGTTGGGAGAAGCAGGTTCACAAGCAGAAGTGATGGACCTTGGAGAGACGGAAAGAAAAAGACACACACCAAGTCCCGTGTGCCTAGGGAAAGCACACAAATGATAATACTGAGCATGTCTTTATTTTAAAAGATAATCATTTATTTCAGTGCCCTTTTGGAGCACAAAGCTTAAATATACGTCATACCTTTGAGTCTACGGCACAGTGAGTCATATGGCTTTGAATGTAAATAGGTGTCACAAACTCTGTCAATCCTCCTGTTCCCAACCAGGCAGCCTGGGAGGAAGCTGAACCAACTGTTCCTAGGCAGTAATGTACATTTACATAAAATGTTTCACATTTTTCATGTTTATTCCGTGCAGATGGCTCCATTTTGAACATCCAGAATTTGTTTTGACTTTCTGACTATAGCTTGTAAACAGAGAGTTGGCTGGCATCTGTACCGAGTATAGGTAGCTTTTCATATTTGATGGAAAATTGAGTGAGCCTGTAGCCAAACCATTAGTCAGTCAAAATAATGTTGCAAGTCGGTTGAAAGCAGCATATCCAAACCATGAGGGAAGCCTGAATTAGAGGCAGTAGCGTTGTCCATAAATTGACAAATTGGTGCGCTAGCGGTGTTCCACATACCCAGCTACTTCAGCCAGCCTCTAAATGCAGCTTTGCAAATGAAGGCATCTCACTATTAAGTGTTTTGAACTAAATCACATAGAAGTTCCGTTACGTGAACATGTTGATACGAGTAATGCAGGGAAAATGCATAGATATACATCTATTTATAACTCAAGATGCAGAAAACGCAGTTGCATCGCTATTAAGCATGAAAACACTAGTGCTGATTCTTGTCTGTGTGTATTACGTGTATGGAAATGATTTCCAAGGACAAATGAATACCAAAAATGTTAACTTCCCTACTTTTTCTTTTGTCAGATCCACTCCTAATCTTGCAGATGAGGTTTTATGGTTATTTTTCCTGCTAGCAGTATTTAAATGCTTTAGCTCTTTTCTATATATTAGGTAACAGAAAGGGACACAGATTTTGATTTGTTATTTGAGAGTGTAGTCAAGCCATCGTTTGCTTTAAAAGGTTCCCTGTGCCTTTGTCTTCTCTAGTTTAAGTAATTAAGTTGAAGGATAAGTAGCGAGAGCATGTTCAAAAGCCTTGATTTTATTTTGTTAGACCTAATTATTCCAGAAAATACAAAATATTTTTCAGTAACTCCCGCTTACCCATTCAGAGTGTGTCTGTGCTTCCTGCTTATCTGCGGGTTCAGTTCTGCTTGCCCGTTGCTCAGGTCTGTCACCTTGCTGGAGAAACACATGATTTGTAAATCTGAAAGAAGTCCCCAACAGCTACCATAAAATTAAGCTGCTAAAGAGCTCTTGGAGCTTGTTTAAATGTGGACCTAAACAAACCTCTTCGCTGTTTAGCTCAAGATAAATCTTTTAAAAGTCTTGTTCTAAATCACTTCCTAATTTTAATGAGTTTATATATCAGCCTTTGCCAGATTTTTACTGTAGCTATTCTCCAAGATTACAGCCATGATAAAGTAAGGACTAAAATTGTTTATTCTATATTATTCTTCAGAAGCAAAACTTTTTCCCCCAGAGGCTGTTGGGAGAGCTATTGATTTTCTGCCACAATGTGAAATGTGTGACCTTTATAATATGAGCAATGATTACAAGGCCAATAAAATGACATCATTCTGTTTAAACTTCAGAGTTCGCAGGGCAAATAGCAGAATGTGCCACATTTAATGATGTCCATGGACGATAAGTATACATTGCCTGGCTTCAGGTGAGACTGAAACACGAAGCAGGCAGGCTCTTCATCCCCAAAATATGCCCCGTGTTTGTGCCAGGAGTGGGGGAACAGGAGAGAACAGACCAGGCAGAGCTGTATCTTTTCACAGCTCATACAGCAAGAAGTCAGTGCTTTCCTGAGAGCAGACTTTGCTAAATGTTTGCGTCTACCAATGCCGCTGACAAAACTCCTCCTGATGTGATAGAGGATGAGCTATTTGGGGCACAGCTCTATACATTCGTACAGATTTTCCCCGATCCACTGCGTATGCATTTACAGGACTAAATTTTAGTCCTGTAATACAGCTTTAGCCGCTTCCTTGCAGTTGCTCTAGAGTAGCTCAGAGAAGGCTCCGTCCCAAATATATGAAGTATGACCACACAGAGCATATTGATATTCTAATACATGTGAAAACAAGGAACACAGAAAGCTTTAGTCAGGCTAGGAGGGGGTTACCACAACCTGATTCACTGAAACAATCTTGAAGAAGAAATTTATGGAATCCCTGCATTTCTTGCTTCAGTCACATCAGTCCGTTTCCCCACATTATTTTCTTCCAGTCCTTCAACCACTCATTTTTGACCCATTAAGACCTGCTTCAACCAATTGCCTGTCCATTCTCCAGCCCATGCCAAGCCAGATCCCCAGCAAGGAAACCAGGGTAGCTGTGATGGCTCTTTGCAGGCTGAACCAAGCCTGTGCTTGGTATTTGGTCCAGCTAGATGCAGAGCCAAAGTGCTCACTGCTTAGAAAGCACAAGCAAAGCAACGCAACACATTCAAGGTATCGCAGACGAAGGAATAGGGATGATTTTCTTTCCCATTTCTGGCTCATTGTGTAATATCAGTAATCTCTGTAGCTTTGTATTATATTTGCCATAAGTGGCTCTAGTGATTGATCAAACACCTTAGCTTTTCTTTGGCATTTAATCAATTGCAGCAGCAGTTTATTGCTTGGTGTATTACAAAGTAAAAGAGATTATTACTTAATTATTCTGAAAAATAGCAGCTTGCAGTGCTAACACGGGTATGTGTCTACGCTGACATGGGTGTCACGTCATGCTTTCCTTTGTGCCTCCTGGTCTCTGCACTGGGTGAGAGCATGCAATTCCCGGTGGGTCACGTGCAGTCATTCCACAGCCATTGCCAGCACGGTGCAATTAGTGGCGTTAAATAAATAATTGCTTATGGTGAGGCTTCCCACAGTGCAAAAAGCCTAATTCTGTCGCTTGCCGGGTACCTCCAAATCTCACTTAAATTTTAGGCAATGTCCTTATTAACCAGCCCATGTGAATATGAACTCACTGTCAGGTACAAACCACTTCTGGGAACAATTCAGCAAGAATTACATCGGTACCAGGAGGCATTTTGATAGCCCGGGGTGCAGCACTGGATACGTGCACAACTGGAGATAAATCAGATATGGGGAATGTTATTGGTATGTGAGTGTGTGAAAGAAAACAATATCACGTTTTGTGACATCCTTTTGAGGATCTAGGAAATGGCAACTCTTCCGTTTTCACAGCTGAGGTTTTCTGCCCTGAGTGCAAAATTGAATCCATATGCAAGAGTTCAGAAAGAATATTATGGCGTGGTAAAGCGTACGGATTCGGGGTAGCATACACATCTGTGCATGTAGGAGTACCACAGGTATTGTGAGCAATGTGTATTCTGAACCATCTGCTTGTGGAATAGGATCTAACCCACCAGTATTCCCATGCAAAGGGAGAGCCCAATATTTAGAATTAAAAAATGGGGTTTTGTTCCTTGCCTTGCCCCTGACTTTCTCTATGATCATAGACAAGGGGTTTTGTATCCTTGTGCCTCAGTTTCCTTTTGTGAAGGGGAGTAACCATTGTTCACTTCCTTAGAGAAGCATATGAAATTACAGGCTTCTAGCTGCTCCTCCATTGTGGCAATGGACACCATCTAAATACTTCCAGTAGAAAAATGAAACCTCCTTAAACTTTGATACTGCAAAGATTCATATAAATGAAAGTTGCGACCTTGACTTGAACAGGGCTAGTCAATGGAAGGCCAGTGACAAAGCATCCACTGCAGATTTTAAGCACTTTCGCAAGTGATTTTAGGGGTTATTGGGGTGGGTGGGGTGGGGTGTCATGAGAGAAGAAAACTGAACCTCGTATGTTGTTTACTTTTCCTCCATTATGCTAGTAGAGGTCTGACCATCACCTTTCTAGGCAGCTCTGTGAATCCAAGAGGTTGGTAGTGCTCTTGCTCATGCTTAATTGTGGTGTTGCCTGTGAATAGTGATGCTTGGACCAGCCCATATAAGTTACGCAGCATCATATGCCGCTTTTGTGTCAATCGTGCAATGGCTTTTGCAAGTACTCTAGCAGAATTGGAGCGAGCAGACGTTGACTGTCCAGTGACTAGAAGTTCATGTTTCTTTGAGAAGGTGCTGGATGGTCCTAACCATTAAAAGAGTTTATTTTCTTACTCCAACAGATTTCCCCTCCCCTCCTTGATGTTACCAAATTTATCATCACTTTTGTCTTTCAGGTGTAACCTGTCTTTAGTGTTGCAGACACATCAGCCAACCATGCATTAAGAACTGGGCCCTTATTTTAATTCAGTATAATTTTCTTTTTGTCCAATAATTTCACGAGCACTAATCCACACTTCAAATGCAGGAGATACTTTGATCCCCAAATTGTTCAGCACTTCATGCAGGAAAAACCGTAGGCCACAGTCATGAAACTCCTAGAGGATGGCTGCTGGCTTCCTGTGGCAGAGCTGGTTGTTGTTTCCCCCCTCTCCCTTCTTTGCTCTAACCATTTTGTCTGTCTATCTTGTCTTGTATTCAGTTTTCAAAGCAATTGCCATGAAGGGCTTCCTTTTTTTAGTGCCTAAAAGGGAACAATAGATTTTTAGAGTAAATGTGTATATATATATTTATATGACCGTCTGTATATGCATATCATATCTATCATATCTATATTTAATATAACATACTGAGAAGTTGAAACTAAACAGAAATTAATAATTGTTATTGTTATTTTTTATGAAAAGGTCTTTAAATGTATCCTTAAATGCACATGACATTTAAAATTATTCCAGTACTGCATTCCTGAAAAAGTAGATGACCTTTTCTCTTGAAATTGGAAAGTGTTTTTTCCTTAACAGTTATATTATGCACAGAAGATGAGATGTTAACCAAGATGTTAAAATGTATTGTTTCCCTTTGAAAGCTAATCCTGTTCCTCATTTTCATTAATGTTGGCTCATTCATTTTTCTTTCTTTCCTTTCCTTTCCTTTTCTTTTGCACCTGTTTTTGCATGAAAATGCAGAGTAGCAATAAACAGATTTTTTGTAAGACTTGCTTTAAGACTCTTCTCTTTCAGATCCAGTTAAAGTTTTTAAGTTCAGTTATTTTAAAATTCGTATTCTTCAGTTCCGTAAACAAAAAAAATGGAGAAATATAATGAGGTGCAAAGCGATTTTCTAGCCCTCACTAATCAATAAATGCCAACAAAATGGGGATGGTGTAATGTCCGTAATTTAATTGTCTGCTGTTACCAGGTCACCACGAGACAGTAGCAGAAGCGGAGAGAAGCTGGAATTGGCCATGTCCAACCTCACTGCAGATGTCCTGGAATTACTCCTGGAGTTTGTTTATACAGGTTCTTTGATCATAGATTCAGCCAATGCAAAAACCCTACTGGAAGCTGCCAGCAAGTTCCAGTTTCATACTTTCTGTAAAGTCTGCGTTTCGTTTCTAGGTAAGAATCACTCCATCTAGTGAGGTTTTAAGATCTCATTTTAAGGTTTGTAAGCCTTCTTTCTAACAACTCTTGAAAGATAATTAGGAAACCCAAGATTAAATATAATAAAATAAAAAACCAATATTTATTTGGGTTGAGATTTGAATTTAAAATGCTGACACGGTGGCCAGTGGAAAATGTTCTAGAGAAGTGTAGCCTGTTATTTGAGTGGCTACTGTATTCACATCTTGGATAGAGTTTTTTCTTGAATCTTGGTTCATACTTGGTATCATGATGACGTTTTGTTTCCCAGAGGCTGATCACTGCACAGATACCAGGCTGTAATGCACAGATTGCTTATAGCTGTGACGGCAAATGTTGGGTGCTACACCAGGCCAGCTTGGTCAAGCACTGAAAGAGTTGAAGGTGGACTCCCACAGAGGAGTCAGGATCTGCAATTTTCTTGCATCTGTGAGAAAATCTTTCATGTGTCCAGTGTTCTTGTAAACAAAATCTGGTTGAACTACTCCAGGTTGAGTGTTGACGGGGTTTGTTCTTTCACACAGAGTTATGTTCTGATGGTCTGATGTGTCATCACAAATAGTGGACGGGAATGGAAGGTTGATGTGCCCTTCATTAATAACTGGTGTGCCCTGTGTGCACAGGGGGCGTTTGCCCCAGCGAGGGTGTTCAGATCAACATCATCACCAGTCCCTCTGTCCATCCTCTCATGGCCACGTGAGAAGACCATTCTTCTTGTCCGGAGCACCATGTCATCCTGCTCCTTGCACTTGCTGTATGTTTTCCAGTATAGACTATTTCAAAACAGTCCAAGGTGACCAGCTCAGTTAACTAAGCTTTACTGGTCTGAACTGGAGCCATCCAACGCCATTTCTGTCGTGGCAGAGGAGGAGTCAGAACTGGAGCTCAAATGAAACACATCTTCGTTCAAATTCCTGGCTGCCACTGCTTCACTAACATGGCTATAATATCAGTTAGTAAGACAGTAATCATTTACAAATTATAATACAAAAAGTGTGAGCTTGATCTTGTATGACTTACTTCCCATGTCCAAGTTCCAAATGTCTTTTTTGGATATTTGATTTCTATTCAGGCTCCCTCAACTTGGTATGGAAGATGTTATTCTCTCTGGACCCCAAATGTATCTTCAACCTACATGAACTATAGGTTCTTCTTGGGCAGTTCTCATTTAAAATCAACATCAAGAATTGCAGAGTATGGAAGATGAGAGTTAGAAAATGTTGCAGTCATTTAAAAAAAAAAAAAAAAAAAAAAAAAACAACCAAACAAACAAAAAAAACCCCAAACTCAAGTGAGTCCAGTTTACTGCTGTTTTAATTTTCACTCCTAAGCTGACCTGGTGGCAAGACGAGAGGTATGACTAAGCTGGTACAATAAAGGCATCAGTAAAGAATCTGTGGTATTGTAGTCTTCTCTTCTTTCCAGCTTTTTATATGTCCCTTGCTTAAAAGTCTGTTCTCAAATGAGTGGGTAATGGGGAAATTAATTCTATGCTTTGCAATCTCACCATGTCGGCTGTGCAGCTTGAGTGAGGGCTCAGGCTCTGGCATTGCTTTACCCCAGCTTCCCTTCACCACCTTTTAAAGGGATTAGATCTTATGGCCTTTCCAGGAACAGATATGTTTAAGTTGCACTATCTCATAAGATTCAGCCACAAAACCAAAATACATTTCTTTCACTAAATCAATGTGAGATTTCTCTTTTCCAATAGTTAATATTTGAATTCAGTGAACCATGTTATGGTATGAAATAGTAGAGTTGGTTATAAGTTCAGTGATATATGGTGAGTCACTGGAATTTTGTATTCTCATTTGGAGAATTCATGGGGTGTAATTGCTTATTTTTATTTATAGCTGTGACTGGATTGCTCTACAGAGATAGTAGAGTATTTGCCATCTAAAAGGTTTAGGGAAAGGCATTTTTTCTTCTCTGTGGCTGTGTTTTTTCTTTTCATCCCAGCCACCTCTGCTTCCCACAAAGCAAAAGTACAATAAAAGTCAGGGTTTTTTTCCAGGGTTTCTGGAGAATTCACCAGTATAAACAACAATTCTTTCCCATCAGTGGCCACATCTACATAGTGAGAGAAGCGGAGGGAAGCCCAAAGAGGCCCAAAGAAGTAAAAGCCCCAAATTTATAGGTCTGTTCAGCATACCACAGCCATCTCAGGGGAAACTCAGTTCGTCCTTATTCAGCCATGAAGCTCCAGCAGGATCCTAGCTGGTTGATGTCCAGGCAGCTCTTATGTCTCTGCCCTGGGCCTCTCAGCAGCATTGGGCAGAGGCACCCCAAATCTACTTGCACTTTCTGGTGGAAATATGCTGCAAATGTGTCAGGAAAACTGTTTTATTTCAATGGGAGATTTCTTAACCAGCTTCACTGGGCTAATTATAGCCACGTTCTCTCTCTCCCCCACATGCTGTCTCCTCTGCTTTTGTCTAGACCATGAGAAATGACAACAGTTTTGTGCCGACTGATGCAACGATGCTGACAAGTTCGTGCAGGCACCATATGATAACTGGGCAAATGTTTGCAAACCGGTCAGGATATCATAGGTATTTCCTCCATCCATATGGCTGAAGACTTGATGTTTTTTTCTTTGTCTTTTTTTTTTCATATTTGTTTTATGCTATCTTCACAGTCATGGCTCAAATCAGATTTCAGGAGATTCATCCATATCACGGTTTGGCTCTGTGATGCAGGGACCCCTATCAAAGGAGCGAACAAATTCTGAGCTTGTACTTCAGCCTGCTGCTCATAAAATAGAAGTATTCTTCCTTAAGTCTAAAGAAGTTGGTGGAACCTGTTAGATTCATGGAGCAGAATAGGAAAGAGCAGGAACTCTGAATTTTCTTAATCTCCTGGGCAAAGGACATGAAGACAAAGTTTGCAAAGAGTATGAGGAGGAGCTAAGAGAAAAACTGAACAATGGACCAGTGGTGAGCCCTGCATAAATATGCACCTGAGGGAAGAGGCCATTATGGTCCTTATGATTTCAAGAGAAAGTATTATGGCTAATTTTTTGTTCATCCAAGGTAGAGAATATTGAGGCAGCTAGAGAACCACGTTGCCCAGCACTGGAGAAACTGAAGCATCAACCATATCTGGAGACAGGAGAAATGAGGAACACTCTCAAAGGGAAAGTGAAATCTTTTGGACAATGAATGGATCCAGAAGTCTTCCACCTATTGCCCATCTTCACATGATTTTGACACTAGTACGAATACCAGAGGAATAAGACCCCCATCAGAATATACACAGAATATGATGAGGAAATGCACATTTTACACTAATTTTAGTGATATCCAAGTCATAGTCTAGAAAGCATCTCTAAGTGAAAATACAGTACTTAATGAACATGGGGCGGGGGGGGGGGGGGGG
>VFFE01007147.1:1866149-1975307 GCA_008921705.1 Burhinus oedicnemus
GGCTTATATCAACCACTGAGCTTCCATCATAGTGTTACTATCATCTCACTGAGTAATCTTTCTTACATACCATCTATCTCTGACTTTATCTCAAGTCTTCCCACTCCCAGAAGTGCAGTCTTAGCAGTCTGCCTGGCTGATTATCTCATGACTCTGCATAGGATCCCACTCCAAAATCACATCTAGCACAAGTGGAAAATACCAGCTGCTGATCTGCAATATTGTGACATACATAGAAACAAATATGCTATCCAGCACTGTCTCAAACCAGTGAGAACCTACTCGATTACATCTGATATCCTTAAAGCACGCTTGTAAGTCTCTTATGAACTGCCCTTGAGCTTTGGAAATAGCTTAGTAGTCAGCAGTCATGTTCTGAATGGACTCAAGGTGAAACTCCACAAAAATGTGTTGTTACAAGTCCAGTGTCACTGCGGCAAAATCGGCAATTATTGTAAATATGTCAGTGTCCAAAGGAAAACAAATCAGGAGCAGATGGAGCAGAACTGGTCCTGAGCTGTCTTTGTCATGTCGGCATCCAGAAGTGCCCCTGTATTGCAGTCACTTGGGATGGGCTATATTATATAGCAGAAGTCCATATCTAAGTAGTCATGTAGGCTCCCTTTATAGTCAGTGAAGAGTAACAGGCATTGATAAGGCACGGTTCTGCTCATCCTGAAGACATTATCCAAAATATTACCAAATTAATCCAAAATATTACCATATTGCTTCTTGGAATTGTTTGTTTATGAGCGTACAGGGATACTAATGTGATTGCTCAGTTGCACTGTAGACAGCTGGAGTCAAGAGAGATCAGTCTTGCACCCAAATTTTGAGTCAGAGGTGAAAAATGGAGGGTGTGTTTTTTCTGTTCACAGGATAGAAATCTTCCATACCTCTTATAGCTGTTGCCTCAACCTCTGCCTTGCTCACCTGCAATGAATCCCTCTAGTTCACATGCCAGCCCTCATCTTAAAAAGACAGCACTGTGCCCACCTTGCTGTGGTCCTTATCACATCAAAAGTGATGAAGTGCAAAGAAGTGTGTCACCAGCTTCCTGAACGTACCCCAGGCTGCATCTCCCTGGGACCCCTCTCTAAATGGCTTTACAATACTTGCTGAATCAGACAGGGATAACGTCATTTGGGTCTGCCACCAAGCGGTTTCTTGGGAAGAGAAAGGAGTAAAGCTCAAAGGGTCAAGGTGGAACTGCTTGGACACCAGTGTACCAGGCTGCATCACTCACCCAGCATTGTTAGAGGTAGAAAAACCTCTCCAGGTCAGAAGAAACCAGTCGTGACCATTGCTTTTTCTGCCCCATGCCACAGGCTCGGCTGGGGATGGTATGGGAATCTCTCCCGATAGAGGCAGATTGAGTCCTTTGAAGGCGAAGACTCATTCTTGCAAGTCTTTTCGATCGTGTACTAGTAAGCGGCTGCTTAATGAATCAAACTTGATTAGTACCTTTATTATAAACCCTATGAGGATAAGGTGGAGCAGTGTCCAATTTGTCTTTGACTTGAGAGTTTGCCAAGCGATGATGAGAGTTTTGGGCTCTGTTAGATGATTATTTTACCCCCAGCCATATGTATACATGAAACTGCGCCAACAGACAAAACCAAGGAACCTGGAAGAGATTTTTGGTTCTTTTTCTTTGGAAAAGAAGAAATTTTGGTAGCATTGTGGTTCATAGCTATCAGTTTGCAGCCTGTCTCTAGGCAGTCTTTGAGTGACAAAATCTACTGACAACAAACAGTGTCGCTGCTCCAGTCTGCTTGAGGAAATGGGCTCCTTGGAGTCAGTACAATCAACTGATGCAAAATGAGATAACCTAGTTTCAAGATTGGTGGATCTGTAAAGAAAATAAAAAGGGGGGGGTGGGGGGGTGGACAAGGACGACACATGAAGACACAAAACTCCTGATCCCATGCAAGGTTAAAAAAAAAAAATAGGTCACAATCCCATTTTAATAAAAGCCACATATAGATAATGTGCAGGTTTTAAATCTGATGAAGGCAGAAGCTGGGTGTAGGGAAAAATCCCCAAGCATTTGCAGCAGCAGCAGCAGTCTGATGGGGAGGTGTGTTTGAAGAGATGTGGGGCTATCACACATTCCTGTCCAGTGCTCTGAAATAGTGCACTAGGATATGACGCTGCCCATATGTGATATACTTCTCCTCTGACAGCGCAGGAGCCCGCCACTGGTACCGATGCTTTTGTGATCTATTGCAGTCTGTCTCTCTCTTTGTTTTTTTTTCTTGGTCCTATATCTTAAAAGAATATGTTCTGCCTATTAGTAGTGGCTTGGTTAACAAAAGCTCAGAAGAATATGAGAGTTCCTCTTATAAATGTCTGAAATTGGTGGGTTTTTCTTCAGAATAACTGAAAAGGAAAAAAGTACAGTCAAATGTATGGTGTGGCACACTTTTAACGCAGAGCTACACACTGTGCCATTACTTCTGTTTGCCGGGTAGGAGATAATGCTGTCTTCTCTGTGCATGATTTTCTTTGAAACCCACTACACAACATTTAACAGAAGGCGTTAGTATAATCTGTGTTTTGCATAAGGGATGTCATCACATTCAGCAGCAACAAAGTTCCTTTGAAAAAAAAAAGAGGGGGGAGGATTTTTTTTTTTTTTTTATTTGAAGTAGCTTAGTAGCTGAACAGGGCAAAAATTATCATAAAGCGACTGCGGCTTCCTCAGAAATGTCCTTAGTGCTGTTTGCATTTATTCTTAAGTGTCTGCACTGGTGTTTACATCTCTGCTGTTTCTTAAAGCAACATTGTAGGCGGTAGAAATAGCAGCAGTCTCTTGGCTGGGTTCCCGTCCCTTGGGAAGCCCCAGATACTATTATGTCAGTAGGTTTCCCCAGTGCCTTGGGAAGGCTTCCGCAAAAAGCAAGCTCAGAAAGTGCATTTCTCTCCCCATCCCCAGCTCGGTTGTTAGAGAGACTTTGATTTTTGTACTTTAAGCCCCAATCCTAAAGTAACCCAGGGTGCTGCTCCTAATTAAGTCCCTGAAATTAATTGGGGTTGGAGGTTTGTCTGTGGCATTTATTTTTTTCATGATCTCGGTAAAAACGTGAATCTTGTTTTTAATAATTCTCACTTTCTTTTCTTTTTTTTTCTTTTTGCTCCTTTTAGAAAAGCAGCTGACTGCCAGCAATTGCTTAGGAATATTAGCCATGGCTGAAGCCATGCAGTGCACTGAACTATACAACATGGCCAAAGCATATGCCTTGCAGATTTTCCCAGAGGTGGCAAACCAAGAAGAGATCCTTAATATCTCAAAAGACGACTTCATTTCCTACATGTCCAATGACAGCCTGAACACCAAAGCGGAGGAGCTGGTGTATGAAACAGTGATAAAGTGGATTAAGAAGGACGCTGCAATCAGAGCTCAGGTAAAAATAATCTCAGCAGCCTCACTCAGCTCCATTCCCATGAGTGCCTCATTTAAAATAGAAACCATCCCCATGCAATTTTAAACATGAGGGTGTCTAGGAGATGGGATGGGCAGTTCAGATAAAAAAAAGAGAAAGGCAATGCAGGCTATGCGCAAAATGTGTGTGATTTCAAAATCTGATCCCCGTATCTGATCATTTAGACTCAAAATCTCATTTGTGACATGAATGGTACAAAGCCAGGTCCTCAAGTTGTCGGCTGCAGGCTCGGTCAGAGATAAATCAGGAAGGATTAGACTTGTGTGAGATGCTGCTTTAAGAAGGGGATACGTTTTAGTAACAGTGGGAAATAACCATCTGTCAGAATATCTGTATTTCTTTTGATGCCACATACTGAATGAGTGTAACTTCAGTACATAAAAAATAAAGATTCTGTATCTTTATTGGCTGCTCGGGTAACCCCTTGGGTACTATATATTTATTAGAGTTAGCCTTTCCTCAGCCATCTGAGCTATGCAGTCTGCTCTTGACTTAAAAAACTGAGTGTATTACTTTGCCCAGCACTGTCTCCAGATAAAAGCTAGAAGCAATGACTGTTTGGAGGCTGATGATTGTCCTTGGGACCAGAAGACTTCCCTGGTGGTATTTAAAGCCTGCCACTTGCCTTCAGTGCAGCTCTTGCAAGTCGGCTTTTGTGTGTAGTGAATTGTGATGGTCTGAACCCCAAATCTCTCAATTTGGAGGCCAGTTCTCCCCACAGCCCCCAAAAGTGGAAGGTGGTTTTCATCCTCACCCCTCCTTTGGAGGCTAAAGTTTCTGGCCTTCCCTGGAACGGCCAGTTCTGTTGATCCCTGGTCACAGTTATGGACCAGACTGGGACTTAGGGAAACGCTTTACCCCACATTTTTGATGCTATCCCAAATCACAAAATCACGCCAGGGTCAACCCACCGCAGTCACTCAGCAGGGCGATCCTTTGCTGGGGACCTACCACTCTCTCTGACCACCTCCTGCACATGCTGAGGATGCCTTTTAGTATGGCCCGATATTATTACTGCCTAAAACATTTACACAGTATCATTGATTTATTGAAATGGGCCCCTTTTTGGCTCTCGCTGGCCTTCACAAACACTGTTTCACAGAGTATTTCACTCCTTGCCTAAAGTTTGATGACAGCGGTCAGCTCTGTGCAGCTCTGAGCTCTGAACCTGGTGCAACCTTGGGGATTATTCCCAGGGGCCGGAGTACTGGAGCCCTGCAGCAGGAGCCTGTTTGCCTGGTGCAAACAGAAGGTGTCCCTAACCAGGCGGTCCAGGTTACATTTTCAAAATTGCTGCTTTAAATATTTCTTTCTGTGCCCTACTGCGGTGATGTTACGAACTTATTTTTTTAAGTAAGTGGTGGTTTTTCTTGTCCCCCTCTTCCTGCTGCCACCACCATCGTCTCCTCTTTCATCCTTTCCTGTTGTGGTTGGGTTGGTTTTCTGGTTTTTTTTTTTATTATTTCCAAGTTGCCTTCCCCTCTGCCTTGCTTCTGCAGTGCCTTTGTGGTTTATGGTGGCAGTTTTATTTGCTTCTCCAGATTTCTCTGTGATGCTTTGGTTTCATGCATTACTTTACAAGGGCTTTTAATTTTTAATTTGTATTTATCCAGAGATGAGGGTCTTGAATAAATTAATATTAAAGATACCAAGCAGATAACTATGTTCATGTCCAAACCTACAACTAAACTGGTTTCTTTGGATCATAGCTCTCACTTTCTTTGTACTCTGTGTACTGCTTGATCTATTATAAAGCTCTTAGTTAAATAGGTACTTATTTTCTAAAAGTAGGAACTCATACTTACCATGAAAAGTACCGTCTTTACAATAATGACTTCTGCATTTTCAGAGCCCATGGAACAAATAGCTCTGAAGGTGGATAGGAAGGAAGATAGACCTAAATAATCTTATTTCTGATAAAGATGATGAGTGAAAATTTGTGCTTGGTGTGCGGCAAGGCCCACCATGCTGGGAAGTGCCCAAGCTCCCATGAGATGCACAAGCTGCTCAGAGCTTTGCAGAACTGGACAACCATGACAATACCAAACATGGGATGGACCTTCTTGCAGGAGCTGTGCATGGATATTTTGACAGTTTGGTGAGATGGAGTCACTCAGCTCTCCTTAGACTCTTTGGGGTGGGGAACCAGCACATGGAGGACACCAGTGCAGCAACAGGATTGCTGCTTCTGCACCCAGCTGGTGGGATCTGTTGGGAGAGCTGCTGGAGAGGTTTTAGCCATGAATTGCAACAGCCCCAAGACATCACTCCTGCTCTACTGCACTCTTCAGGTGACCGGTCTGGTTTTATTTCTCTCTCCCAGAGGCCATCCTGGCAGTTAAATATTTCAGGTCCTGGATTTCCAGGGCCCACACTTTCTTCATATCTCCTCCCTCCCCATCTCCCTCTGCGTGACAGGCCAGGCTCTATAATCGCATTTTTGTTTTCAATAGCTCCAATGGCAGGTGATTAAAATGCCTCTTTAGCAGCTTCTTCTAAGCACTGAATTGGTGATTCTCCCAAAGGTGGATGTCTTGCACAAACAGGGAAAGGTCTGTGCTCTTCGTCTCACCTGCATGTCTGTCTTCCCTGGCCAAGCCTGGCAGGGGCTCTCTCAGCAGAGGCATCCCCGCAGAGGAGCTTGGAGAAAGAGCCTTCTCTCTAAATCAGCACCTTCTGCCCCCAGGGCAGCTGCAGCCCTCCAAAATTCCTTGTGCTTTAATGGCTTTGTGTCACTCTGGAGTGCAAGCTTACGCCTGGGGACAGTAAATCTCAATGCTTGTATTCCCCACACCACAGCTCCTTGGGCTGCACTCTTATGGCAACTTATCCATCACTGCCTCCCCTCTAGTCCAGATCCCTTTCTGAGAGCCTCTGGGAAGGAGATTTTCAGCTGAGCATCCCATTCTCCTGGAAGGGCATTGAGTTTGCTATCTTCCTGCTTTTCTCTGCCTTTCCAAAAGCTCTTATTTGGGTATCTAATTGTTTCTGCTTTTGTTAATTCTTTCCCCACCAGGCTGGAGGGCAGTGGCAGGGGAAGGAACCAGAATTTGCTTGCAAGGCAAGCTGAAAAGCTGTGCTCTGGCTGACTTTTAATTTTCCAAGTTGTTCTCATATGAAGTCTTACGGGGCTTATAAAAGTGCTCTGTGGCATTACAAAAAACAGTATCCGATCCTTGTTACAAAAAGGGGATAACAGTGTTTTAAAGGTTACTGATCCATCTACGTAAGACAGAAAGGCAGTTCAGATAATGACATAGGTGTTAAGCTAGGATTTGGTAAATAACTGTATCCAGTGCATTGGAGCAGCGCGCCAGCTCATATAGTAATGTTTATGGAGCTATTTTAGTGCTGCTGGTAGTGCAGTTGCGTAAAATCGGTCTAACCAAAAGAAGCAACCTGTGATGTGAAGTCTGGACTAGGTAGGCAATTTCCTGTACCAGCGGACACAGAGCGCTCGCTGTAGGAGTCCTCTTGATTGCTTGTCACTGAGTGGAAAGCCTGCAGCCGACTGACACATCTGGAAAAGCTGAATTTACTGGTTTTTCTATTTATTTCTCTTCCTGACTGATGGACAAGATTGTAGGGTTTATCCTAACAGTTATCCCATTGATAAGCTTATTACAACTCCGGCGAACTCATGCAAAAAATGTATTGTATAATGGAGGCTTTACTGTCTGGAAACCAGGATGGTCTGAGCCATCTGAACAAGCAAAGATTTCTGCCAGGCCCTAATCGGTCTTCACCTGAGCTCATCCCCCAGCTCTCTGCGTGGCCTTGGGCAGGTTGTTTCACCTTTCTGCCCCTATTTCTTACACCATAAGCTGGAGGGAAGTGATGCCTCCCACGTGGGCTGTTGGGAGGATCTGGTGGATAACGAGCCTTGTTTTCCACTGGTACTACTGACTGCTGGAGCTGCGTAGAGCTGCAGTCGTGCCCAGCATCAGCATGGGACGAGGAAGATGTGAAGTTGCTGGATGTGCAGCAGTTTGCTGCCTGCGCAAAGCATGGACGTACCAAAGCTCACTGGAAACTTTCCCACTTTCTGCTCCAAGTCCAAAGTTGTATCTGTTTTCTCTGACATCAAAAAACATAACGAGATGTTTATTACTAACAGAAACAAGACGTTCAGTTGCATGAAGCTTCCCTCTTGCCCTGAAGAGGGACAAGAAGCGAGGAGAGGACAAACATTTCAACAAGTTGGCCAACATAGTGCTGGAAGAGAGGCAGGTACTGCAGCGATGAGGGACAGGAGAGAAGCTCGGCTGAACAGCAGTCACCTATTGTTCCACTCTGCAAGGATATAATTGTGTGCTCTCTTTTTTAAACCCTGTTTAAAATCACAGTGTCCAGCAGCAAAATGAAACGTCTCCACCATAAAGGCATTAACGAGCCTTCTATGAACTTGTGTTGTCAGAGGTAGATTTATCTAAACAGCATCTTCCTGGTGCCTGAGAACCAGAGATGCGTAGACAAATTGGAGGTAATTTACAGAAGAGCAACACAAATTATTAAAAGACTGAAGGAACTGATGTGAGAAAAAGAAGATTAAAAGATATGAATATGCATGACTTGGCCTAATGACAGCTAAAGAGGGATAAATGTCTACAAGCGTTTGAAGCCCCAAAGAGAGGAGTTGCCTGGAAGGATGCAAGGGGTGTAACAACAGTGAGGACCACTGGGATGAATTTGAGACTTGGCAAACTAGTCTAAGCAAACACAAAGCTCACCCAAAAGCCCTGTATCTGTCAGTGAGGGTATGGAAAGGTGATGAAGAGAAGGAGAAGAAGATTTATGTCCAAAATGCTACAAATGCCCATGAGCTTTATTTTGGCAGTGACAGAGAATGGCAGTTTGGAGGCAAGATCGTACAGAGGAGAAGAGGTTGGTAACCATGAGAGAGCAGATGAAAGATCCCTGGTCTGCAGTTAGGCTGTCGAGATGGTAGCATAATTTCACAGGCACATTGTAAAGAGTCTCCAAAGTTAAGCAGAAGAGCAGCTTGCTCCAAGAAAACGGAGAATATGACAGGGAACAAGCACAATTCCAACTCTGCTCTGTGGTGACAAGGAGGTAATGATATATTCAGAAGCTGATACCCAATACCAGCATGTACAAATTACTTAAGTTCATCATAATAGGAAATTAATTGATCAATCAATGTACTTTAGGGCATCAAGCTTCAGGAAAGGAGTGTTGGGATAAGTATGAAAAAGAAGCTTCCAAGGGAGCCTAAGTGAATTAGGCACTAACACTCTGTTACGGTTCAATTAGGCTTCTTTGAAAAGCCCAGACTACCCTGATGCTTTGAAAACCATTTGAGGGAAGAGCAGACAAATTCAAAAAGAGGCCATAATGAAAGTGCAAGAAGCTCCAATTTCTCTGAAAGTGAAAGACGCAAGGGATGAGCAGTAACCCCTGTGATTTCCCAGGGACAGGCTGCTCAAAGAGCCTAGATTTAAATGAGGCTTTTGCAGACACACTTGGAGTCTGTACAGGCTTAGAGAGGGAGAAGAAAAGGCAGCAGCAGGAACAGAATCAGTGCAGGAACATGCCCTTAGCTATATATTGGAGGAAGAAACTGCATTAAATAAAAAAAAATGAGGATGCAGGTGACATTAGCAGTTCCTTAAATTCCCCCTGTGCTAAACTTCTAAGTTTTTTTTAAAGGGATACCCTTGACTGAAAATCTGCTGAATTATTTCTCAGAAGTTTAAATTGGTTTGAGGAGCTCCCTTGTCTCCCAGTCCTCTCAGTCTCTTAATCTGTGGCTTTTCCAATATATTTCCTATTTTTTGCGAAGTATTTCTCTGCTGTTGCTGAAGCAATGGCCTTACAAAGACACATGTATGCAAGCAGCTCCTCACACGTGCTGACTTGCATTGCCTTGTGCTGCACATGACCCAGCGCTCCGGAAAAAAAATCATTTTACACTGTAGGCAAGAAGCATTTTGGAGAATTATTGCAGGTGGATTCATGCCTCAGTGTGTCGTAGGGATGGATGTATCAGGAGTTTACTTGCGTTTGTGAAGTATCTTACAAGCTTCATCCATTTTGTTGTTGGCGGCGTGCTTTTGTGGTGCATCTGTGTGCATGCGAGTGTTTGGATAGGTGACTGCCCATAAACAAAAGAAATGCCACTCACCTCTGTAGTAACCTTTGGGGGAATTCAGGTGGTTTATTTGATGGAGTTTAGTCAGCAAGGTAACGGTTGCCTGGTAAGAGTGGAGTCTTTTTCAAGCCTCAGTATCAGGTAAATTCCAAGTATGATGGATGAATGATTTATCTTCCTGCGTATTTAAAAAACTCTCGTCATATTACTGCTAGAAATACCTACCCGTGTGCTGCTTTGCAAACAGTTCAGAGAAGAGGACAGCAGTTCGCTTTGTGCGGCGCTGATGATATTACAGTGTTTAGTCAGCTGTGCTGCCATAAAGATGTCACGTTGAAACCTTATTTCAGGAAGACAGAGGGGCTGCTCTTTCCTTCTTGCTAGGCATGAGATTTATGCGCGTGGCATCCCGCCACCAAGCCATGGGCTGAACCCAGCGCCTGTGAACCAGATTTTCTGCCACGTGTTTATCTCATGATATTATGAGGCTGTTGGCTGACGTGCTACCAAGCCTTCTGGTTTAATCTGAAGGCACCATTGCAATTCCAAGAAGTCAGTACAGGTGATTAGTAAATACTGAGCACACCAGAGAGCTTAGGCCGAGCTTGGATGCGACCTTGGGTGTAGGAATGTGCAGGAGGTTACTGGAAACACAGCATGTCTTTGTAATAACCTGGGGTTAGATGTATCAAAGCAAGTACCCTCATTACCAAAATGCAGGGCCGTACCGTGAAAATCTAGCCAAAAAGGGCATATTTCTGAGAATAGCAAAGCAGTGCACCAGCAGCTTTGGCTTCCCCAAACCAACCAGTTCCCTGCTGGGCTTGCACTTGCAAACTTGGAGCCAGCAATATTTTGAATATCAGGTTGAGTACCCTGCTGGGGAAGGCTAGGCTGGGCTGGAGATGGTTGTGGGGAGGAACCACTCACATCACCACTGCAGTGCACCTTCTTGCTTGGCCACCACGCCGCATCCCCAGCCATCACTGCCAGCACAGCCCGCTGGGCGGTTCGTTACGTGGCCACAGGGTAGGCATCAACGGCTAGCGTCTGCTGGTTTGGGGGGTTGGGGTGGTGTTTTTTAATGAGTGCTCTCTTCTCATTTGAAGGAGGTTTATGCAGTGGGGAACTGATTCTGCTTCAGATCTGTCCCTGATGGCTTCCCTGATGTGAGGAGGTCCTTGCTGCAGGTCTCAGATCGGGCCAGTGCAAGACGTGGGGCCAGTCGGAGCCCAGGGTTTATGTGAGACAACAAATCTCCTTCATCACTCTCAGATGAATCAAATATATTTCTACTTCATAATGTTTTTTAAAATTCCCTTGGAATTATGCATAAAGAGCTGAAACAGCAGTTTGTTGGAGCAAAACCCTATCGTCATGTGACTAATCTAACTTCTGTATTTGTATTTCTAGCTGAAGCCTGTTTCTTTAGGCAGATAGCACAAAGGGTCCTTTGTAGGAAGAACAGTAAACTAGAGAGACACATGAGTTACAAGGCATAAGGGAAACATTATTTTAACCTCTCTGGGCATTACTTCAAAAATGTTAAAAATCTTGAGAGTTTTCCAGTGTAGCATTTAAGGAGCAGGAAATTTTACTCTGTAGCAGTAAACGTATTTCCTTTTAAAACTACCTCTATACTGTTGTAGCCCAAGTCTGTGCAGGAGCGCATTGACAGTCCTTTTGGAGAATACCTGTGAGGACTTTACTGGATTAGAGATTTGAGAATAAAAAGATTGTTTTTAATGTGATACTGAAGAGGGTTTTGTAACTAAGACTTAGAAGATACCAGAACAAAGCCCGCTTGCAAGCAAGCATTCATAATACTGTTATAATTAGTAGGAGAAGAAATGTCACAAAAAGTTTAGCAAAGTAAATATCCTCACTCAAACTACCAGCCAGGAACAAAAAAACCCACATTCAACTGTTTTGTAATCTAGTTTGCTCAAGCTCCAGCCTGCCTACAGAGATGAGAGTAGCTTATGTATGACCTGATTATTATGGAAAGGCTTGAAAGGGTCAATTTCAAGGTATAGCATATCATGTTGATCATACATTCCTGAGTCAACGCTGACCCGATGATAACATTTAGGCTTCCTGATAGTGTGATCATGACCTTCCAAGCAAAGTGCCCAGGGCAAATGGATGCAAAAATTCCCACCAGAGGGGAGAATTAATCACCCTCCAGTTTGGGTTGATGTCTGGTTGTAGACATCTCAGTGTGGCGTGGTCTGAGACATCGTCTGAGGAACACTCTCCTTTTCCCAGGAGCTGATGGCTCACAGTTTTAGGACAGAAGGGGACATTGATATTCTCTGCTTCCCTTGGTGCGTGATGCATCCTCTCAGCTCAGATTGCTCTGGGGACTGTGTTAAGCGTGTTGACTAAATCTCTATTAATTATAACATGAGTTTACACATGTCTAGCTGACAAGTAAATACTTGCTTGTATGTACCTATTTAGGTGTCTGAATCTAGAGCTAAATTTCTCCCCCGAAATGTTTAGGTAATCAAGGAAAGATAAAATCTCCTAAGATTTTTCTTTCCCTGATTTTTATGAAACACACTGGTGATTGCAAGTTCATTGAAGACCCTGCTTTCAGTTTAGCCACTGAAATCAGTATCGGTGAAATAAGTGCCTTGAAGCAGGCCAGATAGCATCTCTCAAAAGTCGCTACTCTACTGTGTCCCCAGTGACTGTCCAAAAAGCCTTTGCTTAGGTCGTAGCGGTGCCCTGGCTCATGCAGAATCACCCTGGCTGTGCACAGCACTGCAGGAGTATCCAGCAGCATCACCACTCAGCAGGGAGTTTAGGGACTAGATCCTCTGCTGGTGCAAAAGCCGAGCAGCTCCCTTCATCCAACGGGAGCTATGCTGAGGTTCATATCACCTACAAACCCAGTCCTGATAGTGTTCAAAAACTTCCCTAGCATTTTAAGCAATAAATTCATTAGATTTTTGCATAATGGTGTCCATTCCCAAGGCGCTGAGGCATGGTCTCCCATGTCTATGAGTTGATAACTCCCAATTTTAGGCCAGAAGGGGCATTAATATTCTCTGCTTCACCCTGGCATGTGGTGCAGGTTGTAGAGTAGTGGGTAAGTGATTCCCAGCGAAGACCCAAAAAATATTTCTACTTGTCCAGCCACTGCCTGCAGCTAAGTAGCAAGAAGAAAATGCCCGCAGAGTTGCAGGTGTAAACCACAACTCCAGGGACCAGAGGTTGCTGTCTGATGAATTTGGCAACATGCCCTGCACAGGTATTCCGCTGTTTTAATAAAAACTGGTAACATCGGGAGTTGCGATAGATATTTCATAGCGGTATGAGGAACAACGGAAAAGCAAGAGAGAATGGAGAGCAAATAACAGATAGTAAGGAGGTTGAAATGCTTTATGGTGCTTATTCCAGTCTTAAATGAAAAGGATAATAGTAACAGGATATTTAGTACAATCATAGCTAACGGAGCTAGGAAGCCTTCATAAAAGAGAATCCAAAAGAAAAAGGCTGCTGATTGCCTAAATCACTTGAATATTCTTAAATCAGTGAGGCTAAATGAAATTCACCCTTGACTATAGTGCTTAAAAGAGCTGGTGTGAAAAGCCGTTGGTTTATAAAAGCCTCTCCTGTCTTCTAGAGACACTGCGATGATATGTACTCTTCAGATCCCTTGGTGAAAAACACTGCGATTATATGTACCCTTAATGCCATCAGCGATGAGCCCGAGTCGCGACTGCGCGTGGTTGTGCGCGCACACACACACACACAAAGCTGGCTTTTTCCTGCTGTTTGAGCAAAATGAAGAATAAGAGTGAAAAGTGACATCGGTTTTGATATGTGACATTAACTTTCAAGCTGATGAAAGGGAGCAACATGTTCTAATTATTATTCCCCTTCAAAATAAGCCACGAGCTCAGACAAAAGAGGAGAGAAAGGAGGGGGGAAAATCCAGGAGAGAAACAGAATCACATTTTCTCACTTATCTAATTAAAGCAAGGTGGGCGAACGAGATGGAGAGCTCGCCGTGCTCAGGCAGTGGTGCTGCCTCATTTATTCTGGGAAAGGTGGGAGATGAAGGGAGTCACTCCACCAGGCCCATGAGAATTGTCCATCCCTGCCAGAGGGGAGCTCTCCTCCCATTGCAAGTTCACACTTGAGGATATCCTGGTGCCTGTCGAGCCCTGTGTCCTAATTTAGTGGCACAACTGTTTGCGCCTGTGTTTTGCCTTGATTCATGGTACGGATGCTTCCAGCGCAGACCTGCCTCGGGAGCATCAGGGGCAGCACTGGTGTGTCCCACGGCACCGAGGGAAGGTGCTGGCTCCACTATAGACTCCATGTATTTTAGAACTTTACTTAAACTGCCCTTTAGCAACTTGTTCTGCTTCCTGAGCAGCCTGTAGTGGGGATTAACCTCCCCACCGGGGGTTGTCTGGCTCGGCCCCAGTATACCCGCTATCCGCATTATTCCTATGTCCTGATGCCACGTTTCATCTTGGCTCCTGTGTAAGGTTAAACGCCTCCAACCTTCTTAAAAAAAGCACTTCCTGAAATCAGAGCTTTGCCACCCACTGCCATATGTCCACTGCTCCCTCTCCTACAAGGTTCCGTTTAATGACATTAAAGTATCTGCAGCCAAGTGCCTGACATTTGTGACTCCGGGGAGAGGAAGCAGCCATTTTACCTCCTAGAAAGTGCCTTGGAAATGGATTTCAGCAAGGGAAAAGAGAGGAGTGTCTTCTTTTCTGGTTTGGGGGTTGATGAAGTGATCTCAAGCCCCACTCGGCCCCATGCCACACCGGAGGCAATAGCAAAGAGCCACAGACTCACTGCTCACATGGGTGGTGGTTTTTTTTCAGAAGAGGAGCGCTGTCATTTTTCCATCCCTTTCACAACACCCAAACAACTTTTTTATCCCCAAACAACTGCAGGGTGGCCAGGCCTCAACTCTTCAGGCTGTACCGAAAATTTCCAGCCCCGGTGTTGTGGAGGGCTGGTGAGCAGGGGGCTGGAAGTCAGCCTGAGACCCTGGTCATCTCCCTGCTGCCATGGCCCTGGAGGCACGTGTGGGGTTCAGCTCCCCATGGGTGGTCACATCTTCGCTTTCACTGAGCTTGCACCAGGCTGACGTGACTCTCCGGCAGGAAAGTGGTGTGAATTCCGGCGCGAGGAGAAATTGTCTGTTTTCCTCCCAAATGAAGCCTGCTTCTTCAGTCTGGGTGGGGAGAGGGGAAGTCCTGGAATCGGTCCCAGGTGTCACTACATCCTCACCTGCCTGGCCAGCCCATCAGCTGGCTCAGGCCACATCCCTGCCCTCCCATCTCGCTGTGCCCGTGCCCCATTCCTGTCCCTGCTCCTGCTGTGACTTGGCTCTCGTGCGCTGCAGGGACAGGCAAGCTGCTGGAAAAGAAAGTGAGAGCCAAGTAGCTTCTGGAAGACCAGAGGCATCTGCAGGCCAGCAGATGCTGCTGGTGCCCAGCGTTTCTCAGGACCAGTCACACGGACCTCGGGAGTATTTATTTGCTTCCTGGCCTCAATCCCAGTTGGGATCCTTGGATGCTGCCGCTATATGAATATTTATTACAGCAGCTGATTATCTTTTCTTGCTGCGCACCCTTAGTTTGCATCCTGTCTGTGTGCATTGCTTCTCGAGAACCACAGTTTCCTATTGTTCTGCTTTTCACTGTACTCTTGTGCTGTGTTGTGATATAAGCAATTATATATAAAAAGAATAATCTGGGGATGGACTCTTGGTTTTTCGATTGCAGTTTTCTCTCTTGGGGTTTTGTTCTCCTTTAAGCCGTGTTCAGTGACAGACAGCTTCATTTGCTTGGGTGTCCTTTGCCCTCTGAGGTTTAATGTATTTATTTAGGAGATGAAACTTACTGTCAGTATTTGTATAGCACCCTCTGGAGTCTGACTTTCCCAAAATCTAGAACTACATGATTTGTTTCACCAACAAATAAACCCTATTTATTAAAAGATTTTTAGCAAATTGACTGGTATTATTCAGTCTCTGCCATAGCAGTTATGAAATCCATCCTATTTACCAGCTTTTGTTTCACATTTAGAGTGCCAGAAAAAAATTGTTTGGGTTTTTTTTTACAGTGCAACAACCACGCTCACATTTCAAGGTTAATGCAGAAAACTCGAAAGCTTGCACCACGTCTCCAGTGCACTAGGTGTTATATTCAGCCAGAGTTCAGTATGAGCTTTTATTTCAAAAATCCTTCCATACAGTGCTATACAAAAAGAGTTGCCACCTTTTGAAGACTATTTTCAATCCCTCTGGGACGAAAACCAGCCTAGGTCAGGGAGCACTGAGGCTGCGTTGTCTCTGTCCCACCTGATCACTAGGCAGATCTTGTATGCAGCATGCATGACAAGTGTCTTTGCAGGTTGGGTGACAGGGGACAGTTTGCAGAGAGGGAAGCAGGGATGCCGAGCGGCACAAAGGCTGCAGTATGTTATTATTTTTTTTCTCCCCCCCCCCGCAGTATGCCGCAGAGTTGCTGGCAGTGGTGCGCCTCCCCTTCATCCATCCCAGCTATCTGCTAAACGTTGTTGACAACGAGGAGTTGATAAAGTCTTCAGAGGCTTGCCGGGATCTAGTGAACGAAGCCAAACGTTATCACATGCTGCCACATGCCCGACAAGAGATGCAGACGCCGAGGACCCGGCCCAGGCTCTCTGCAGGTAAAGCAAAATTTCCTTCAGTGATGATACCAGCTCTCTGGTCCAGCAGTTCCCAGTCATGGCCAGGACATGCCCAGGAATGAGGCATGGACCACGCCTCCTTCCCCTGGCTCCTTCTTGGAGCCTGATGATGTTACAAGCTCAATTTTCCATTTCTTTTTTGCTTGAGCATTTAGGAGCCTCTCCCAATGGTCAGACGTGGGTTTTTAGATGCATGCTCCTGAAGTGAGTTTTAAACGGAGCCTAATTTTTAGGAATTACTAGCTTTGGCAGAAACTGTGACATTCCCCCGTTGTCCTGAAAGTGAACCCCTTGCCCTCCATGCCTCAGTTTCTCTAGCTGCAAAAATAGGTGAATCATTTTCTTCTTTGCCATTCAGCCTCTTGCAGGGAGTAGGTGATTAATATTCATAAAACAGCTTCACTTTCACAGACCTATGTGAACACATTATTTTCGTACAGTGAGTCTTACAGTACCAGTCCAGGCTGGCTGCTGCCTCTGAAAGAAATGGATCATACATGATATATTCCCTTTTAAAAACCCAGCAGCTATCGAGAACCGTGCTGCTTCAAGAAGTTTCTCACCTGAGGAATGCATGCATTTTCTTTTTTGGAAAAATACATGAAAAAAACCCCAAGTGCCCAACTTGCCAGCAGAGCCTGTATCATGGTAGCGTGAGAAATATCCTAAGTATTTGTTGAACTGAGAGTGGTACAAATATGATGTAGGAAGACTGCATCCAAGAAGGAGTCAGAAGAAACAGGTGAATTGTTTTAACATATTACTTGTACTTCTGCCTCCCGTAAGTACAATCACAAAGCCAGGCAAAACTTTCTGTCACTGCCACTAATGCTAATGTGGCACGGAGATGGCATATCAAACCACGGCATTTGCAGCTTCTGGAGACTGCCTCATCAAGGCACCTTTCAGAAGGATGAAGTGTAGAGGACTTTCAATAACAATCTATCCTAAAAAGTCTTTCATTGAAGACGACTAATGGTGTGATGTTTGAAGGGATTTTTGAAAAGTGCTTATTTTATGTATATAAAATTGTAGGTGTAATATGAACCATTTCCAGAAGCTTGTTGATGAGGGAAAAGTGATTCTCTCGGGGTAAGAGAGGGTGATTATAGTTTTTTTAGGTCAGAGTCTAATTATATAGAATCATGTTATTTTGCATATCAACGGCATTCACATAGGCACAAAGGATCTCTAAACACCCTTTGTAGACTCGCTGCAGCATGTCACATGCCCTCTCGAGGTCATTGATTATAATCAAGTTATGTCTTGCACAGGTGATTAGATTTTCTGGTATGGCACAAAAATAATGATCTCTTGTTACTAAGAAATATTTATTTTAAACTGTACAGCACTTTAACTTAATAACTTTTTAGAGAGTAACCTTGCTTGAATGACACAAATATATTTTTTGAAAAAGCTAATGAAGAATGACGATAATCCATTACTCTGAAGACATATTTCTCTCCACTGCGGCTCCTAATCTCTCTTGCTGGCAATCTCACTTCTGTGCTTCTGACCCCACTGCCTGTGCGCCCTTGTCTCTAGGCTGGGCACTATAACACATCACAGCAACAGGTCTGGCCATGAGCACAGCTCCCGAAATAGCGAATCCTTGCAGCTCGTGGCCTCGTGGTCCTACTTCTGAGCCTACCTCTCCTGGCAACAAGTTGCACTGGGGCTTACAATTGCTGCGGAAGGATTTTTAACACTTCTGCTAAATGCTAAATCTAGCCCTAGCACTTGATTCTTGGGGTTGGAGCCAGAAAACATCCCAGAGTTAAACTGCAACCCATCACTGTGGAGATGAGTCTGGAGTAAGACTGGGATCAGATTTGACTCAGCTCTGGCTGTAAAGTGGGAATAAATTGCAAAAGTGGATTGCAAAAGTTTTGTCCATTTGCATGAACAGAGAATTTGGCTTGCTGTCCACGCTGCGTGGTATGGGCTTGGGGGAGCTGTTCAAGCACAGATAAATCTCAGTTAATAACTATATTAGGGGAGGGGCCATCTCCGTCACATTTCCTAGCACCTGGCACACTAAGATCCTGATCCATGGCTTGAGTACGTGTTATCTACATCTGGAAAACATTCGTTCTCTGGGAAAAGCACAAAAAAAACCCCACCAGAAAACGATCTGTTCATAGAGTATATGGAGAGAGAAAATCAGGATGAAGAACCATAACCATAGCCTAAATCTCCTCCAGACATTAGCGTTTAGTGTGAGAACACCTTCTTCATGTAAAGTCCAAACATGCTTTCCCTGGATAATAGCCAAGCTCCAAAGCTGTCACAATCCTTGACAAAATTCCCATTTTCTTCAGTGGAACAGGAATTTGCTACATGCAGGTCTCACTCAAAGACTGTTGAAGTCAGCAGACATCTTTACATGGAAAGGCCTTTTTATTTCTTTCCCCTTCAAGTTTTGCCCAGATGGCATGCTCCCTCCAAAGTTCTCCCAAGCATGTTCATAGTATCATTCCTCACCCACTGCTCTCCACCCCACACACATTCCCTTTTCTCTCACCCTTCCTGGTTTGGTTGCACAATCTAAAACAGATTTTTATATGATACATTAAAATTACCCTGACTGCTGAGTATTTTTTGATAGGCCCCTGCCTGGTTGAGAGATGTAACTTTTTTATAATTTTATTTTTCTTACTTGAATCCTAGGTGTAGCCGAGGTAATAGTCTTAGTTGGGGGGCGTCAGATGATCGGCATGAATCAACGTGCTTTAACAGCGGTCACTTGCTTAAATCCTCAAAACAACAAGTGGTACCCATTGGCCAGCCTGCCCTTCTATGATCGAGAGTTTTTCAGCGTGGTCAGCGCTGGGGACAACATCTATCTCTCAGGTAAGCAGCAGATTTCATAGAAACATAGACTCACAGAATGGTTTGGGTTAGAAGGGACCTTTAAAGATCACCTAGTTCCAACCCCCGTGCCGTGGACAGGGATACCTTCCACTAGATCGGGTTGCTCAAAGCCCTGTCCAACCTGGCCTTGAACACTTCCTGGGGTGGGGCATCCACAACTTCTCTGGGCAACCTGTTCCAGCGTCTCACCACCCTCATCGTAAAATATTATGTCAAATCTAAATCTACCTTCTTTCATTTTAAAACTGTTGCCCCTTGTCCTGTCACTACAGGCCCTGGTAAAAAAGTCTTTGCCTTTCTTACAAGACCCCTTTATATATGGAAAGGCTGCGATAAGGTGTCCCCGGTGCTCTAACCCTCTGATCATCTTCATGGCCCTCCTCTGGACCCACTCTAACAGGTCCATGTCTTTCTTATGTTGGGGGCTCCAGAGCTGGATGCAGGACTGCAGGTGGGGACTCACCAGAGCAGGGCAGAGGGGCAGAATCACCACCCTAAACCTGCTGGCCGTGCTGTTTTTGAGGCAGCCCAGGATGCAGTTGGCTTTCTGGGCTGCAAGCTCACATTGCTTGGTCGTGTCCAATTTTTCATCCACCATTATCCCCAAGTCCTTCTCCACAGGGCTGCTCTCAATGCATTCATCCCCCAGATTTACTGGGCTGGGAGAAAAGTTTCCTCCTTACAATGTAGGACGTGCAGGAGTTTTACCCAGCTGCTCCTGGGGAAAAAAAAAAAAAAAAGACAGGTGGGAGGGAGGTTGGGAGAGAGGGATTTCCCTGCTTTTATCATTCTCCATTTCTCTGCGGCATTAACGTTCTCTCAGAGCAGTCAACAGCAATATTCTGCAGTTGCAATGTGAAGAAAATACGTCTGACAACCATCAAGCATGCAAAGAGGTTTCACTGCCATAGAAACACAATTTAAAACACTGGCTGTAGTTTAGTCTAAATGGTGGGTTATGGAATTTCAGACAGACAGGCTGAACTGCTGAATATGTGACCTACACTTACAGTATTTGCTTACAGGAGCATTCACGTTTTGTACTTGTTGTTGAGATCTCTCGTTTGACAGTAGTCACTAGCCCTATAATCTTCTTAGTTTCGATGAAACTGAGACCACGCTCCTTAAAAGGCTTTAACTCCCAAAGTAGCTGTCTACACTGCGCCTGTAGCATCACGGTGTCTGGGTTTTTGCAGTCTGGTGGTACCTCTGCTTGGCTGGAGGGGGAAAAGCAATTCCCACCAGGCGATGCAAGGATGCTCTGATGGCAGCTGAGTGGAGGTTTGATGAGAAAAAAGAGGAGCCTGGGTGGGGAGGTGCGGATGTGTGCGATCCGAGGGTGTAGTTGGGAGCATGGATGCACCAGACAGTACCAGTAAGGGGTTACAGCTGTTGCCTTTCCCTTGCCGAGTTCCCTCACTGCATTTTCCACAGTAAATTGCTGCCTGTGGTGTTAAATTCCATTAATACTGCGTAGAAGCCCTAAGGATTGATTGGAAATTATTTCTTGGTGGTTTTTTGCCCATGCTCGTTTTGCCGCTGGAGCAAATGCCTTCTATGGAGGCTTTTGTGAGATGCTGACTTTTAGTTATTCTTAGCTGGGGTATTTTCCAATATGTAGAGCCATTTTAGGCTGTGCCATTCCTGCTAACAAAAGCTGTTGAATCCTAAATTCAAAGCTTATTTCAGCTCTTGCCCTTGAATCTGGATGAGCAACCTGATGGTATTTGGTGGCTACCATAGGAGAGCTGGAAGTCCCACGTGGCTGGAAACCTAGCCGAGTGTCAGTTGATACTCTGTTTTGCTCAGACTTAAAAGACACAGGAAAAAGGGAAGGGGAACCCACAGAAGTGGGAATGAACTCCTGCAAGCTCCAAGTACTGGACCCCACACTACATAGCATAGGTTTGGAGAGCAAAATACCAAGGAGGAAGCTTGGTTTTCTCATTAAATCACAGAACTGAGTCTAGTTTCTTTTCCTGGCTCAACCACTGACTCTTAGTGTGGTCTCAAAGAAATCATTTCACCTCTTTGTGCTTCAAAATGGGGATAATAAGACACCCACTAAGTGGCTACCTTGGAAGCTTCAGTCAGAAATTAAAAAATGACCAATATAAATATCTCACCGGAGCGTCTTGAACTGTTTTACAGGAGTGGTACAGCTGGTTCTTTCCTTTGTCAGCAAATGAAAATAAATAAGAAATTTGTCCCTGAAAATTAGGCACTAAGCCTACAGTGCAAGCACTGACTTTATTCTGCCCGTGTATGTGTTGCTTCAATCCATCACTGCATTAAGCATTTTAGATTTCAGACTGGCCTCTGTCTCACAAGCCAAGATAGGCTTTGCCTCCTGACACCTTCTTGCAAGTGTTGCAGTAATTTAATAGACTGGAAGTTATTTACGAACATTGAAAAGGGCCTATCCCCTTATGTACATGTCCCTCATAGTCTGACATCTTGATTTCTTCATGTCATCTTATTAAAAAAACCCCAGCCTTTGGGGCGCATGAATAAATGACACAGACATGCATCATCGGAACAGATGCTCAGTATTGAGGGTGATTTATTTTAATTAGTCAAATGTCATTTGAAGAGTTTTTACTTTGTAACTGGCTTTGATTGCTGTGTGCAAAGCTGTTGCCGTTCCAGGATCTCACGTAATTCTCCCCTTTTCTTCCCCTCATCCGCATGTCGGTGCCAGGCGGCATGGAGTCGGGTGTCACTCTCGCTGATGTCTGGTGTTACATGTCCTTGCTCGACAACTGGAACCTCGTGTCCCGCATGACAGTCCCAAGGTGTCGACATAACAGTCTGGTGTACGATGGGAAAATTTATACCATTGGCGGGGTCGGTGTGGCAGGCAACGTTGACCATGTGGAAAGGTAAAAAAACCCACCCAAAAGCATGCTGTTAGCTGGAGCTGTTTCTTCATGCTATGCTAAAAGACCATTTCCCTTTTAAAGGACACATCAAATGGGCTGTATGTGTTGAAGTAAGCTTTTATAACAGCTAAGAAAGGAGGAAACTATGCAGGATTAGATTTGTTTTTAAAGCTTCAGTGGAAAGCATTGTTTCAAAACCAAAGACGAAAGCTGCCAGTTTGTTTGTCAGTTTGCTCGGGGGAGGGAAGAGAGGAATTAAGCTTCTTTGGACACTTTACACAGATTATACAATGAACTAATAAACTTCCTTTGAATTTAGTGCTGATGAAAGGCTTTACAGATCACAATAATCCGTTTTCTTTTTGTTTGTTTTTTTTTTTTTTTTAAACCCCCCAAAAGCACGAGCAAAGTAAGTTTCTCCCACGCACTCTCCTGGTAAGGCACCTCAGCCTTGACCTGGCTG
Source organism: Burhinus oedicnemus (assembly GCA_008921705.1). Classification (NCBI taxonomy): domain Eukaryota; kingdom Metazoa; phylum Chordata; class Aves; order Charadriiformes; family Burhinidae; genus Burhinus; species Burhinus oedicnemus. Next base: position 1,888,641 of record VFFE01007147.1, read on the forward strand.
GAAGGAAGATCCTCCCTTTGTGCTCTTGGCCTGGGGCTGGGACCTGCCAAGCTCCGAGTAAAACAACCGATAAATGGAAACAGTTTTGAATTCCTGGCCTGGAGGAGCTGAACAGAGATGGAAGAGAATGGAAATTTCTCTTTTCAAGAACACTCCAGTTATAAAAGTTTTCCTTTCTGACATGGAACTTAAAAAAAAAAGGAAGGAACAAAAGCACAAAAGGAACATTTCACAAAGTAGAATTCCAAAACTAACTAATTTCATGTCAACCACAACATTCAATAAACCCATACATTTTATATGCATATCAACTTTTTCGTTAAAAAAACAGAAACCATTTTGAAATAAGAATATTCCATTCCAAAAAGATGAATATAGCCCTAGCCTTACCCAAACACTTAAAAATGCATTGTGACAATAGATTAATGATACATTTTTTGTGAAATGTTTTTCCTTAGTGAATCTGGCAACCAAAAATATGCATTTTTTTAATTTTTTTCAGTTTTAAGTGCTGAATTTGAATACTTCTTCAGCCAACACTTTGAAGCAAGCAGTTCCTAGTAAAAGTTGCCTTAACAGGCAAACCAAAAAGGGATAGGTCATTAAGAAAGATTTGGGGAAAAAAAAAAAACACCAAACAAAAAAACACAACATTTTTCAAAAGGTTAGGATTAAAGATGCTTTCAATCTATTATTGCTGGATTTTGGTGTTGCAACATTTATGTTCCATTTATGCAGAGTGTTTATTTTTTCATTTAAGTAGATATTGTAAATACTGAATACCAAAACCCGTATTAAATGTTTATTACTATTTCAAAGTCAAACACTCAGGAAATTAGGAAGTGCCAAAAATAAAGTTTGCCTCTGCAGATCTACTTTTTGGTACAATCTTTAATCATGTGATGACTTTTTATTTCCCAAAGGATTTCTGCCTAGTTCAGTGCATGGGACAGAGCAGTCTGGGGGATGTAAGCATGGCCAGGGGGATCCTATCTGGTGCTGAGTGATCACCATTCACTCGTAGCTCTGTGTTCACAAATTTGGCACTATTTTGCCTAGAAGACAAGGATGTGACCGTCCTGGTTTGAGGTAAAACAGGACCAATTTTGTTCAGTAACTTTACTTTTTAGCTCTTCTAACTGCTGAAATTACCAGCATGTTGTGCAGAAAAGTGTTCACTCTCAGAGTGAACAGACCCATGTTTATAGCTGATGCCAAGGAATGGGATGCAGAGAGGCTCTTCCTTATCCTTATTGCTACAACAACCAAGGGCAGCCAACTTTGTTACTTGCCCCGTTGGAGGGTTGGAAGCGGAAAAGCGTAGAGGGGTCACATCTGCAGGGAGGAGCGGACAGGACAGGTGACCCAAACCTGACCAACAGGGTATTCCATCCCATCTGCCTCATGCTCAGTATAAAAGCTGAGGGATCAAAGGGTCAGCCCTCGTTCTTCAATGGCCGGCGTCCGAGGAGGACTCTGTCTGTTCATCTGTCTTTGATCCCGATCTTGAACCCAGATCTGGAAACCAGTTCCTGTCTGTCACTGGGACTTCCCCAGCGCCTGCTGGTGATGTGATTGTCATCCTGGGAGCTTGATACGGTTTTGTATATATTTCATTATTTTCTTTTTATTATTAATATTTCATTAAAGTAGTTTAGTTCCTTCTAAACTCTTAAGTCTCTCTTTTTCTCTATCTCCTGCCTCCCTTCAAAGCGGAGCAGGAGAGAGAGAGCATCTGTCGTTCCGCCTGATTGGGCCAATCCGGCCCAAACCACGACAGTGACAGAAGGAAAGGACGTGTGCTGTGGGACAACGTCTGCAGGTAGCCCTCCCTCCCTGCCTGGGCACGGGCTGAAGAACTGACGTTGGTGATGATGCTCTCAGCAAGTCAGGGAAATGCAGGCAGCGAAGACTGAATGACAAATCATAGCAGCAAATACAACACCTGAGCGTTGCTTCCCTCCTTACTCTGAGCTTAAGGTGGGCACTGCCCTTGGGACGCGCTTTGAAGAAAATCTCACCATTTTATGCAGATTTATTTTTGATTTCTGAAGGTGTTTGTCCTGTAATTTAAGGCAGTAAATTTTTAACTAGCAGAAATGTTTTTGTGAATGTGCAAAGGAGAGAGCCCAGGAAAGAGATGCCGTCTTTCATTCCATCTCTCAATAAAGAGGAACATCGAGATAATGCTATCACGGCTAGGTGTCTTGATAGATGTCATTGACTGGATGATCTCTTTTTTTGCCAGAGTCTCATTTCTTTCTCTGCTGTGATTCTCGTGGTCTCTCTTTAACAAAGCATCCAAAACCCTGGTCACTTGAATGAACCTCAAATCAAGCGAAGTCTCCTGCTCTCCTTCCTTCTCATCTCAGTCACCCAAGCCCTTGCCACAAATGACATTGCAGCCTGCAAAGTCACGCTCAGGCCCCTGGTGTACTCTGCACGGCTCAGTGAGAGCGGCCGCGCTGGTTTTCAGTTGTAACAAGCCCACCAAGAGACTTTTATGTGGGAAAGGAGCTGATTTCCTCCCTATCATTTCAGTGCACGCTGTCTCGACCACAATAAGGATGTCTTGTCATGGGGATTTGCTAAACCCGTGGTTCTAATTAATCTGCTATTGTCTATAAAGTGACTTGTGAGACACAGCCATGGAAAAAGTGCAACATGGTCTCTTTTGGGTTATGCCAAGAAATGAGAGAGGTTTTGGGATGTTTCCTTCTTTATTCTTTGTATTAAAATGACAGCAGGGGATGACAGAAGCGAAGCATGGCGTGGCTGAAGCTGTGCATTTTGGAAAGGATGTTCCAGGGGTCTGCTGTTAGAAACGCAGGTGAGAAAAAGCTGACCCTTGTCGCTGTACTGAGCCAAGTTGTGCCTTTTCAGGCAAAAGCATTTCCCATTTGGAACAGGCAGCTAATTTGTGCGAGTGTCCAGGAATTTAAATCACTGTACCCACTTGTGCAAGCAATGAGCCTTTCTGAATTTGGGTTGCAACTTAAAAAAACCCAACATTAAAATACAAAGCCACTTTAATTGCTCAGTTGTCTGCGGTTGTAAGGTTGGTTAATGCTCACTTCTTGACTTTGCCCTCTCTTTCTTCCCCCTCGCCCACCCCAAGAGCTACAAGTGACTGGCCTTCTCCCACCGTAGTTCTGTGTGGGCTGCACATTCCTCTTCAAATACTGTGTTGCTTTGGATGGGACGCTGAGACACCATCTCTCAGGAGGGTGGAATCCTTTCTGTCATTCCAGCAGGTCTTACAAAAGGACTGTATTGAAATAATAAGGTGACATGATCATATGCTCCAAGTCAGGTGATGTCAAAAATTACATTGACCTCTGAGGTTAACATTGTTCCCCTCAGTGTTGAATTTCAGGGTCACGCACTCTTGGGTTTTGGTTAGTTTTTCACCCCTAAGGAGGCATCTGATATTATAGCCCTGTTACCCACCCAAATGAAGGTACGGGGGCTCATCCAGGCCTGACGCACAATGCCGTCCTGGGCTGTGCCACCAGTGTGAAGGACAACACACTGGACACTCTCCCTTGCTGGGCCATCTACCCACCTCCCTTCATGCACATGCGGCTTATCTGTCCCAGCCACATTTTGCTTTCTGCTTACTCAGGTAGCTCAAGCGTGACCATGCCCAGCTTTGGCCAGGTTTCGATGCATTTCGCTGGCATGGTGGAGGACACATCTCCAGTCCAAAGTGACCTCACCAGTTAGCAGCCCCAGAGGGTGGAGACTGCAGGGTGTCACCACAGAGGATCTTTGAAGATGGAGAAAATATCATTTTCTCCCAGTTTCTTTCTTGTTCTCCACCTGGTTTTCCTGGAATTCTTGGAATATTTCATCCTAAGTGGTTAAAATCTTACAAAGATGCTTTTATTGCATTTTGGTTTTTAAAAACAGATGTCAGACCATTTAGCTATACAGGCCACCACCTCAGTGCACCTAATTCATCTGCTGCACCATTAGAAAGCATTAAAGCAAGCAGGGACCAATGGACTCTTAGCGATCTGTGGCATCAGCTCCTGTGCTCCTCTCTCCGCGCTTTCGGTTGTGTCATTGATGCTGAAGGGCGCAGCCTCAATTAGAAATTCTGGTGCCACTTAAATCAGTGGGTGTTTTCCCATCAACTTCAAGAGGGCTGAGATTTTTTACCCTTTATCTGCCATTTGTCTGTAAAGAGGCAGTAAAAATTCCATCTCGATGGATAATATTACAGGACTATCACAAACAGACGGGTAGGAGTCATTCGTTACTCATCTTAAAACAATATGCATGTGCCAGAGGGTCTGAGTTATAAGTCCATTTTTGTGCCTCTACATGGGTATACGTTCAGGGAGAGTTATGTTTTTGGAATGAGTGTTTAGGGAAATAACGGTGCGACTGCAGTTCTCCATCAAGCCCCTCTGGCAAGTTTCTGTGTGACAGGGAGTGAGTCATTAGGTGTTAGGCGAGAGGGTATTACACTTTCTGTCTTCTTCTGAGATATGAGTTGAGTTGGGAGGCGGCGAAATGAAGTGGATCCACGAACTAGGTTTTTAGATAATGGATGGGCCCTGTAATATATGCAATTTGAGAGCCGAGAAGACTGCGTATGCTGACAAGACAATGTATGTGACTAAAAGTGTGGAAATGTGGGTGCTTTGTGGTTATTATCTGTTTGAAGGACAGAAGAAGATGAATCCCCTTGACCTGACAGCACTTTTACAATAGGGTTGTCTAAAATTGGGAGATTACTTCGCCTGGCAGTGTGTACTTGGAAGACAGTTTAAAAAATTCAATGTAAAGTATAAGCTTTATAAGCTTTAGAAACTGCTTTAGAACCTACTGTTTTATTGACGTCTTAAGAAAATTAAATATATAGCCTTGTCCAAGGATAGTTTCTTAAGCCCCTCAGAACAGTCAGAAGAAAATAAAAAAGGCAAAAAATAGTAATCCATTAATGTGATTTTAAACAACATGTGAATCATCTGAAGAGCAGATCAATATGACATTGCACGGCTTTATTTTAAATAGCAGCTTTCCTGCAGACAGAATTAAATAATGTATAAGAAACTGGAGGGTGCATGTCTGTAAGCAACTGACCGTGATGTAAGGATTTTATAATGTGAATAAATGAAGATACTCATAAGGCTGTTTAACCTAGAAGGAGAGAAATTAAAGAGACTGAGGAGAAAAAAAAATACTGTTTTCAGGTACTGAAGAGATGAAAAGTCAAGAAGGCAGAGAAGCAAACGGCACAGCTTGAAAGGAAGGGGTTTCTGCTGTTAATATTGAGGTGGTAGGGATAGAGCAAGGAAGGAGGCGTTGAACAAAATGAGTAAAGCAAGAGGAGGGTCAGGCCCACAGATGAAAACCTAAGAGTGGAGAGTTGTGAAAATCAGCAAGGTTATTTCTGCCTGTGCTCTCTTCAAGCCTGGGCTGTATATTTTGCTGGGTTCAGATCGTTTGCCATATCATGGGTATATACATAAACCAGAGGATAGTGACGGCACAAGGGTCAGGTGAGATGACAGTGGTGGGTGCACGTGAAGTGACAGGTGGGGACAGATATATCCTGCACGTGTGGAAAGCCTGATATCTGGGGCAGGGCAGGGCCGTGGACCACGGGGTTGCAGGGACTGCTCTGGGAGCAGAGGAAGGCCTGCAAGGGCATCCGTGTAAAACCACACGCGAGTTTGTAGCGTGCAAGGACTGCAAAACCAGGCGTCAGTCATGTGAAAGGAGATGTCCTTGAAGTTTCAAGTTCAGCAAATTGGATGGGCTTGGTAGGCCCATAGCCAAGGACAGGCATGGACACACCAGAACTGGAGGGAGCAGTGGAGGAGAGGGAAGAAAAACCTTTGCTTGGCTCAAAGCCAGCTCCCATTAAGTCTCCATCTACGGCTTCGAACAGGGGAATCAAATGCAAAGCTTGACTAATGGAAAGAGATAAAAGTGATTATTCTTTAAATCAGTTCCCTTCCCGCTGGCCCTTGAACAGAGCTGGTGTTAAACGCAGCCGAGGAGCCCCACGCTAGTGATACTAGTGGTGGTAGAGGGATGGCAATGCCGGAGGTGACGCGACAGATGGGAAGGCCCTAGGGCAGAGAGGTAAAGCAGGTGTCATTATTTCCTGCCCTGGAAGGTTACAATGATTCAACTTTATTCATTTTTAAACCAATTTAGATAATCTGGTGCAAATCCTTGTGTGAACACATTAAGAGCTGACTTGAGATAGACCAAAATGATGGAAACCTGCCTTGCAGTGGGAGACTTAAGGAGCTTAGACTACTTAGTTTATCCCATAGAAGGTGAAGAGGTGACTTTATTATTTTGTGCAAGTCCGTATGTGAAAGAGAGAGATTTGATAGCAGACAGCTTTATAATCCAACAGAAAAAAAAAAACCAAACCCCACCTTACTTTCTGGTTGGTGGGAGCTGAAGCAAAAGAGAGATTAGAAATCAGGTCTACAGTTTTGCAAGGAGGGAAAGAACCAGAGGAATAAATTCCCAGGAGATGGAGGGACTTGATGGACAGGTGTCAGGAGGATGTGAAGGCACCAACTTCTGTTCTTCGGCCCCACAGGTGAGTCAGGCACTTAAGAGGATTGCTTCACTGAGCAGCCAATGTGAAATGCTCATTAGATGCCTCTCTTAAGTGGACAAGGACTGGCTTCCCCCGGCTTTATGGTCACTGACTTTTTAAACCAAATGACCCTCAAGACAAGAGTGTTTTTCAGGCTGACGAACTTGCACCTCTATCCAGTAGATTTGCAGCCTTTGGCTTTCAGCAGTTGAAGTGTAACTGGTCATTTTTGGTTTCCCGGTGGCAGATGAAGGAGAGTAGAAAACAGAAAGATTGGTTCTGTTGCTGTAGAGCATAAAGAGAGAGCAGTGAAAAATGGGGTCTAGAGGACCTGAGGTCCCAATGGTGAAATTAATCCAGAAAAGGGACTATTGTCTTTGTAATTTGAACCTTTCTCCAGTATTTCCTTGGACATGGTCCTCAACCACACCCAACCCACAGCAAATGTGAAGAGTATAACCACTCCTTCCCAAAAAGTTATTAGGAGGATCAGAAAGTTGTTGGAATGTATCTGTCTTGGGAACTGTGGTACTTGTGCCAGCACTGGGAAAGGCAGCACAGCTGCTCACTCTCTCTCCCATCTCAGGTCACTTTGACTGGCCACAAATGTTCAAGTCAAAGTGGATGGTGTGAGACAATACATATCAGGTGACAGATATAATTTATATCTTGGAAGCCAAGGAACTAGAAAGGCACATTAGGTCAGTTTTTCTCAGCTCTATTTCTTTGCCCAGTTTTAAGCAATTCTAACCAATTTCTTAACCAGCTTTTATTACACAATAAGACATCAACAATTAAATTACCAAGCCCCAGTTTACTATATTTAGAAAAGTGTAACCCAAAAGCAGTGTATTAAACTGTTTATATTATACGAGATCTTTGCATATCTGCTAGGATGGACATGAGTGCTGCCCCGAGTGCCGTGGGCAAATGCAGGAGCTGCAGCATGTGGTGCCTTACCTGGAGGAGCTGCTTCTGCAGTCAAACATCCATCTGCAGGCTTGAGTTTGGTACCAAACGTTAAGAATCAGCCCAATATAGGTGTGTCGCCTTGAATGCTCCCAGCACCACGTTGTTTAATCTTGTTATATTTCTCCCCTTTGATCACTTCGTTGTAGATGAATTTAATTTCTCAGTCACTAATTTACAGCATTGTAAATGGCAGTTCTCCGTGCTCATTATAAGGGACTTTCTGTAGGTTTTTTTTAGTTAAAGTTTGCCTCCCTCTTGCTTTTGCTTCATTTTTATAAGTGTGTTAATTACTTCAGTTGTATTACTTGGAAACTCATTAATGCATTTTCATTAAGCACATTATTTTGTGCTGTTTCCACCATTTATATCTTTTGTCCCTTTTATTTTCCCCAAGTTTGGGCAGTGAGAATTTGAGGAACATGTTGCAAAGGGAGAACTCCCCTGTCACTAAATCTTTTTTTTACAGATGGATTCATGGCCATGGATTCATTTCATATCTGCATATCGCATATCACTAATATTAAGAGCAAAAGCCCTGAATGGGTGATGAGGGCTTCTGTTCTTGCCGTCAACAATTTTGAATAATTGCTACGCAGGAAACTCCTGTTTGACTGAATGTGCCATTACGTGGAAATATCAAAGCCTAAAAATCACATTATTTTCCACTGTCTCCAAGACTCATTTTAGAGCAGCTATTTGGATCCCTGCCACATTATCTTTAAAAAAAATTGACGTCTGTACTTGTGACATTGTCTAAAATGAATCTTCATCCATGGATTATTAACTGCACATCCCTTATGGTCAATGGCTTAATTAAATCAGATACTGATGACCTTAAAACTAATTTAGCACTTTCATGCATACTCTTTTCTGTTTGCTTCATGTCAAATATGGATGCAACGGTGAAGTCTTAGTCCAGCATTAACGTTTGCAGCATCCTGCAGTGAAGCACGCTAGCTTGGTTTGCACAATGAAATTTAAATGGAAGCAACTTATTCTGGCACAAAAGGTGTGTCGCTGGTCAGTTAACTAGAGTAAAAAGACCTATCGTGTTGCATTATGTTGTAGGTGAGATGTGTTCCACAAGCTGAACATCTGAAGTATATTAACAGTTGCCTGCCTGTGGTTGCTATTGGATATCGCTGCACTGATTTGCAAGAATAATCTCATTATATACTCATTAATAGAAATTAATTAGTGGAAGACATCTCAACAAAGATGTCCTGAGTTTCTTTAGCTTGGACTATAATAAGATTCAAGAGGCATATAGAGAAAATAAAACCATCTTTCTCTGGGCTTTTCTTAATGTTTTAAAAGCTTAGAAAAAGCATTAATTACACTGTTTACCATGTGGCTGAATTTGTAGGATGTTAAAAAATACGTTTCCACCTCTGCTTTTCCTCTGATTGTCAACCTGCCTTTCTGTTATGTCCCAGCCTGCTTTCCCTGCCTGTCTATCCTGCCCAGTATTGTATCATCTTCACTCACTCCAGTTGCTGTCGTCCTAGGTACGATACGATAACCAACCAGTGGGAGACCATCGCTCCTCTGCCAAAGGCCGTCCATTCGGCCGCTGCGACCGTTTGCGGTGGGAAGATCTATGTCTTCGGTGGGGTGAACGAAGCCGGCCGAGCTGCGGGGGTCTTGCAGTCCTACATCCCTCAAACTAATTCATGGAGTTTTATAGAGTCTCCAATGATTGGTAAGGAATGCGTGGTGACAGAGTAAACCCATATTACGACAGAAATCTCTGTGCTACAGGTATTTTAATACCTTTGCAGAAAGCAAATGAGTTGGGGGGTGAGGGGAGATATGTTTACAACAGATTGGCATGAATGCATGGTATATTATACCAGAGAGGCAATTATCTGGATTTTTACTGAAGGCAATTGTCACTCATTAATACAGCTAGTTATCAGCTAGAAGTGATGAGTTCAAAGTACAGGAGAAAGGAAAGCAGTTATTAGATATGGACAACTAGTAATTTTAGATCCAAAATATCGCAAAGTGCAGTGAAACCTCATCCTGGCATCATGTGTTGCTCCATGTGGTTTTGCAATGCTGCTCAGTTAATGGATTATTACTTATGGGTTTGCTAAAATGCCGCCTGTCCTGTGGGAAGTGGCGGTTGTTCTTAATTGGGATTTATCAGTAGTGTCCAAAGGCATATGTGCTTCAGAGGCTGAAATCTCCGAGACATGTAGATTATTAAAACTGAGTTTATTAGTTTATGATGCCCTCGAGCTCACTGAACATTTTACAGAATAACAAGTAAGATGAGAGGCCAAACTTGGCACCCTACCAGCCAACATCAGAGGTGAAGACTTCCTTCCAAAATTAGGATAGCGCTCAGAAGTTTGCAACTTACTTGTTTTCTGTGGCTATTTGCACGCTGAGTGTTTAGGCTGCTGTTGGAAATGCGGTTTAGCATTCAGCTTCATGAGGATGTTACTGCAGGGTGGCAGCTGACCTGGGCCACCTGCTCAGCACTGGGTGGCTGTGGGCAGCCTTCGGTCTAGCTGTACTCAGGTGGCCAAAGAAACAGCACTCATACAGTCATTGCAGAGAAGCTGCTCTGGGGTGGCTTGCTTTTCCATCCTAGAATCATAGAATCGTAGAACAGTTTGGGTTGGAAGGGACTTTTACAGGTCATCTAGTCCAACCCCCCTGCAATGAGCAGGGACATCTTCCACTAGATCAGGTTGCTCAGAGCCACGTCCAACCTGACCTTGAATGTTTCCAGGGATGGGGCATCTACCACCTCTCTGGGCAACCTGGGCCAGTGTCTCACCATCCTGAACCTCTTAGTCACGTTGAAACTATGACATGAGGTGCTTCATTTAAAAAAAACCCATGGTCTCATTATTGAGCCTGGTAGAGCAATAGGAGTAGCAAGTAATAAATTATAGAAGCACAGTTATAAGTTATTCAGGTAAGGCCGAAGCATATTCTGAAAGGTAAACTAAGCTGCTCTTTTTGCTGTAGCTTGTTACAATTATTATGAGACTCTTCTTGGGGTTCCCTGGTAGATCAGGTCATGAGGAGCTGGTACAGCCACAGCTTTAGCCTCCCCTGTGCAGCCAGCGCTGCTGCTTTCCAACTCCCTTGCTGCTGTTTGTGTCCACCCTAACATAACATGACATGCATATGATGCAGCATGAAGCGCCCAGCGGGAGGGCGTTAACCGGCAAAAGTCATGTTTATGTAATACAGCAGCGCAAACAACCCTATTGCCTGGCTTTTTCCATCACGTGGCTACAGCTGCTGCTGTTCATTTAATCCACTGACTGACAGTATGAGATTTTCCTGTACTCGGAGCGTATTGCAAAAATGACTGCATTATGCAAAGAGGTATTCTTTTTCCTTACCAAAATAGTACAAGTGCCACAAGAACTAAGAAATCATTCCCTGGGCTCGTTATACTGTCTAGCAGGCGTCAACACCATGCGTGCTTGGAAAAAATCATCCAAACCATCCAGAGTTGGGTTCCTCATCCATTGTGTTAATGGATGCGTACTATTATTTCCTAACAAAAATACATGAAAGACACTGGTGAAGTTAAAAGGTGGTATTTATGTTTTCTTGGTGTAAGCAAAGTTAATTATTTAAGCTGAAGGCATAAAATATGTGATGAAATGCAGAGTTGCTGTGTGTCTTTGTTGGGAAATGTATAATGTCAATTTATTTGCAAATAAAGTAAAATAACACAGAGCATGAAAAATTGCACCTTGGTGGAGAATGTCTAGGAAACTGAGCTGAAGCAATGCCTGATCTTCACTAAAAGGCTGTGGGAATATTGGAAATACACTTTAATTTCTCCAGCTCTACAAGAACCATAGTATCACCTGTATTTGCAAAGTATCCCCCAAAACTGGATGCTATGCCAAGTGCAGTACAGTCAACATTTCTCTAAAACAAAGAGGGAGTAGAAGGAGTCTTGGGGTGCTTTTTGCAAAATGGAGCTGAGATGAACCCTGTTAGGATCACTGCTGGGGAGCCTTTGACAGCTTCAGAGCCTTTTTGTGTTGATTTGTGAATTCTAAGGTGTCCCTCTGAGCTAAGTCAGCTGAGATATCTGATGGCGAGGTGTGTTGTTAAGGTCACCCCGGAGATCAGTGAAAACCATTTGACCTCAAATAGGACAACAGATTATTTAAAAACACTTCAAGGATGTGCAGATATTCAAGATTAGATGCAGGTATTGAAAGTGGCCAAGGTCTCTGGAGATTTTTAGACCAGCAGTATCTGTCTCAAGTCACTGTGGTATTTTATGATGGTGAGTTGAATGCAGCATGGCACAGGTTTGAACCCAACCAGTCCGTCTCTTCCAAAGCGTCATGTGCCAACCTAACCCAAGGCAACACTGGCATTAACCATGGCAAGGGGGAGGGTCATTTTTTGGCTAATCTGATAGGAGGTGAAGCAGGCTGGATACTGACATCCTGCCTGTGTGGAGGAGATGCAGAGTGGGGACCAACAGCAAGTCCATGCAGCTCAGTCCATGCTCTCTTCTGCCTGGGTTTCTTCTAGGCATAAGCAGTGAATTCACTCCCAGTTTCCATTTGTTCTTTAGCCTTCACCTGCCAGGAGGTGTTGGGACATGGATGCCTGCGTGCAGTAGGTATGACAGTAGGCTTGCCAACACGTTGCACATGGATGCTGTGGTAGCCTTTGGGCAGGTGTTGATTACACACATCCATGTTTGTGGAGTCCATTCCAACATTCCAAGATGTTCCCCATCCTTTGCCCTGCTTCAATCCTCCCTGCCTTTGGAGCCGGCAGATGTTCCTGCAGCGGCGCAGCCCCACAGCTTGGTGTTACTGGAGTAATGGAGCCTCCCAGGGCTTTCACACTGCATGTTTTTGATAAACCACCTTGCACTTCCCCTTCTTGTGGTTTGAGCTGTAAGAAGCTTGCTGCTGTCGAGCCAAAGTCTTACAACAGTAAATGAAACCAGGCTACATACTTGCAACACCTGCCTTTCCATTTCTTGCCGGGCTGTCCTACATAGCTCTGCTAAAAATCTGTTTTATGCCCAGCTTCCTGAAGTTTCTCTTATTTAACAGGATGGCCATAGACATGCTGAAGTCAGTGATTGTAAGCAAGCCTGATTATCTTGTCACTGCCTTGTAGTTCACTTTGTGCCTTCATGCCAGGGCACTAAAATACACCTTTTTTGATACCCTGAACAGTCAGTATCTGTACTGGTGGAATTACAAGTTTTTATTAATGCTTCTGGACTGTAAGAAAAGCAGTGTTTAATCATCACCACTATTAAATTTTAAAATCTGGTGAGAACTATGGGAACACAGAGGTCAAAGATCCGTGAGTATTTCTGGAATCTAATCCAAGTATCTAGTTCCTCACCATACCGTTTACTGCTGCAGTGATACGTCCCACCAAAGTGGGACATTCACAGAGCTAAGAATGCAAGAAATATCTGGAAAACAGCATTAGCAGCATCTGTGCATTTTTACTGCACTGTCCCATGACTTATTTTGGTTAAAAGGCATAATCATTCCCATGAATTTATTTTTAGACTTTACAAGAAAAATCAGATGTATGTGTTGCCTGTCTCTCTCCCCAAGACCAATAGTTCAGTACCCATGTGTGGGTTTGGCCGGCTCTCACCTAGAAGTCTCAAAGCAATGAGTGTTTCTTCTCACCCTTCAATGTATTTTTCTTAGTGTTTTTCCCACTAGTGAGCTTGAATTTTTCTTTCCTTTGTCTCGCCCACTTCTCCTTCATATTTGCCATATCCTCTATTCAGAACGTTTTTTTCCACTCCTTGATGTGTTCCCCCTACACATACTTACTCTGCCCTCTACCCAGCAAAGTCAGTATTTTTGTGTTTACCCTTTAGCAGATGTCATCCCTTTCACTCCCTACCTCTGTTTCATCTGTGTGGCCATGCTTTGCCCAACTCTCTTTAGTTCATCAACATTTTGGCCCTAAATTTGGTGCTGAAATTGCCGCACGATGGCAGGTGGAGCCTTCCGCTTTGGCATGGGTCATCCCCCGCCATGCATACGCAAAATGCAGGATTTGCAAGTGAGGACGCTCAGCTTTGGGGTCTCTGAGGACGGTTTGCTCAAGGGTCATTGGGGGAACCATAGGGCTCTGTGACCGGTTGTGTGTTGTGAGAAATCAGCTAACAGGAGAGCACCGTGCCAGAAGAGCTGACATCCGAGACCCTGTTGTTAATTGCAATATCTGCACTTCGGCCTCACAAGCTATGTTAAGGATCAGACTGCAGGCTCCCAGCGGCCAAGGCATGTTATCTTATCCATTACTATGCCATTCTTGAGCTTGTCTGCATAGCATTCAGGGAGGGGAAGAGGCACTTACTATTAAAATAGATTTAGTTTCTATTAACTAGTCTCCTTTCTCCAATCTGCTTCATCATGTGCATCAATCCCCCACCATCGGCCACCCGTGCCTGCAGGGAGACCTTTTGGTTGGCGTTATAACCGGACTGGTGGCACGCCTGCATTTCTTCTTCCTGATAAAAATGTTTGACTAGCTTGGTTTTAATAACGTTTTTCCATATGAAGTGCTGCTGCCACTCATTGTGATGCCACTTCAGTCTCTGACCGAGTGCTTTACTGCAAGGCAACATAAGATCTTTAAGCAATCATGAAAGGAAAAGCAGAACTGTGCTACTTGACCACATAATGTACCAAGAGGTACGAGAGCCATGAAACACATCACAAACAGCACACTGTCATTATTCAGTGAGGAGAACACCAGTAGGTTAAATTATCAACCCCATGTGAAGTACACCTCTGGCTCAAGGATTGTCGTTGAGTGCATACCCCTTCCCGCAATGACCTGTCACTAGAATAGAAATACTTGCATATTTTCCTGTGGCAACAGCAAAGGAGAATGAGGTTATGATGTTATCCACTTGGAGAGAAGAGTACCTTTTATCTATTATTTCCTTTACATTTATTCTGCCTTTTAATCTCAAGTGTGCTTGCTGTCCCAGACAAATCCCATTTAAGATTTTGCAGCCTGAAATGGATTACTGTATCCGACAGCCCCGACACTTGAATTTTGGAGGGGAAAGGAGGCTGTTTCTCTGTTTCAATGTTTCCTCTCCCCTCTCTTCCTTCCCTCTGGCAGACTTTTGAAATAACCAATGTCCCTGCTGTAAGCCTCTGACCCGTAGGAGCTCATGTTCACGCCCAGTAGCATTGACCAAAAAGCCCAACCGGAACATGCTTGCAACATTAGGCTCCTCAACCACCCACTTTGCGCTATGAGCATGTTAAGGACTTGGAGCAGCAACAGAAGTTGGAGTCTCCTGAGTGTTTGCATGAGATTACCGAGCCCTGGAAAGGACAAAAACAAGGGAAGAGTGTGGGTAGCGCCTGGGATGAAGTAAGGGTAAAGACTGAAGGTGGTCATCTGCACCCAGGTAGCAGAAATTATTTTTCCAAGCTCCCTGTATCCACGAACAATTTCTGCCTCCATGGTAACAAAACAAAAATAAACCCCACTGTTTTCTCTCTACCTGTCTCTGGAGGAGTGTCCCTTGTGTCTTTCTGCCGTATCTTCATCAGGATACTGTTTGCTGTGAACTTCTCCCTTCCTGAAAGAAACAGCAGAGATTTCTCTGTTTCTCTATCTCAGGCTTACTTTATACCAATTTATGAAGCTGTAGCTAAAGCCAAAAGCAGTAAAAAGACAACAGATAGGTGATGTATTGAAAAATTGATGAGAATCAAACACAATTGCCTCTTAAAAAAAGAAAGAAAAAGAATATCAGACTGTCTATTGAAAAGAAAGGGAAACAAAGTCACTATAAAAATAACCAAGGGGTTTCCCTCTCTTTCTTTAACAAAAAGGAATGTGAAGTCAGTGATTCAGTCTCCTGAGAAGTCACTGTTTCTGCCTTGAGGGAGCCCCAAATAATTTCCCTGTGAGATCTGGGAGATGAGTTCTTTTTTTTTTTTATGCGAGAGTTTCATACTCCTGCAAAACAGTGCTAGTCAAAGAAAAAAAAAAAACCAGGAAGATGTGATAATTAAATATGGAAAATTTCTGATGAGTGTCTTAACTGGAAAAAATGTCACATATGCAAGTCTGATTTGGAAAGGGATGCGAGACGGGTTGTTAGGACAGATAAGTCTTTCTGATGAATTATAGTAGCTTAGTGGCACCGAGAAGAAACTGAATACTCCTTGTTCTATTTTCTGGATGAATTAGTTTCTTCCCATCTGTTCCCAAGGATCAGTGACATTTTCCTAATAGATCCGTGGTTTTTTGACATATGCCTGTAGATACCCAGCATAATAGGAGCCCAGCTTTAACCCATAACATGTTTTGTCTGTTTTCATGCTGGGTGCTGCACCCCTGTACGTGCCCCTGGGCACGCACCAACGTGGGGTGAGATGAACTGAGCCAGACCACCTCACGGCCATGCTGGACCAGAAGCAGGCACCACAAAACCGTTATTTTCCTCCTAGTTTAACCAGTTCAAACCCCAGTTTAGGAAATTATCTCTCTTCTGGAGAAATTCATCAGCTTTTGCTTAACTCATGTCAAATTAAATCTCTTGTTAAATATTTAATGGAATAAGGTGGTTTTACAAGAACCTCAGGGTTACAATGCCAGCTGTGCAAGAGGTAAGCAAATGCCAAAAGTAAAGGTGCTGGGGCTGGTTTAAGCCCATCTCTTTCTGTGTTCCTAAACGGACACAGTTGTAGTGTTATAGATCCGGGAGGAACATATAGACGCCTTCACCGTTATGTAGAGGCCATTACCAGAGATGTAAGAGCGTAGTAAAGATGATATCGCACCTCCTCTCCGGCGCGCTGCCTTGACTCCCCGCACTCAGGAGGAGGGTTGCAAGGGCTGTGTCCTGGCTGATTCTCCACTGGAGATGCAAGAGGATCACCCTTTTCTGAGCATATAAAAATGCAGATTTTTGGAGAGGCTTTAATGTATAGCTACATATGGATAATTTTTATAGAAGTGTCCCCTGGCACCAGAGTAGCCACCTAGGAAACGTCTGCTTCGCACCCCAAAGGGCTTAGGCACTTGCTTCTTACAAAACTGGTTGTGAGCCTTATTTTAACTCAAATAAAGCAAAGTATTTTCCCGTCTTTTGTTCCCAGACACTGCTGATTGGTTTCACTGAAATGTTGATTAAAAAAATCCTGTATCGCATCAAGACAGACACCATCATGAGAAATTTCAGCCCAACTGGCTCATATTTAATAATGTGCATATGGCGTGCTAGCAGCATAAGGGACAAGTCAACTAATTAAATTAGAATTATTTTATTTGATAATTTATGATTAGTTTTACCAATATTCCTAATAGTGCTGCAGCTAACACAAGAATTTTAAAGCATCCTTGGAAACTCTGATTGAACTTGAGTTAGGAAAAGGGACTTAGGCGATTTGAAACCCCAACCTCACACAGCTCATTGCTACAATACAGGACTGCTTGGAGGTACACACACATCTGAAAATAAAAATGCAGGTGAATTTACAAGACAGATGAAGGGGAAAAAAAAAAAACGGGCCTCAGAAAATCTTCTGGATTATGTGGGTGACCTTCCCACAAGCAAAAGCAGAATACAAAAGAGAATCAACTACTGGATATTATTAAGGGTGTCTCTGCACTGTGGGTTTCTTCCGTACTTAGACTGCTGCAGAGGCCTGGGAAGCATCTGAGTTAAAATTTGCAGCAATTCAAAATTCTGAAACAACTTGACATCTTAATTTTATATGTAAGAGTGGAGCTTTCACGGTGACTCCATTAGGCTTCAGGAGAGGATAATTGTACTTTACCAGTTTAGAAGGAGGTGCGTACTGGGGCATGAAGGACTGATGAACTTTAAAAGTGCCTTTGAGAACTTGGAGAGAGAAGAACAAAACCAGGAAAGGTTTCCTCATTTTTCTTTCCCTAGCCTCGGAGGTTTAGAGAAACGTGACTTATCTATAAATAAGCGGAATGTATAAATAAAAAAAACCAGTCTCCAAACCTGAGCCTAAAACTGATCTCGGTGTTGCTTTCCATTGACAGATAACAAATATGCTCCTGCAGTCACTCTCAATGGGTTCATCTTTATTCTTGGAGGAGCTTATGCGCGAGCAACCACCATCTATGACCCAGAAAAAGGCAATATTAAAGCAGGTCCCAACATGAACCACTCCAGGCAGTTCTGCAGGTGAGAAAAACCATTAAAACTGAATTACCGGTGCCTTAACATTTTCTGCTGATAAATAAGCTAATACCACCTAACAGTGAAGGGGAGAGGGGAAGGGAGGTGTGTGCCATGGCGGGGTTTACCTCATCTCTTTTTTTATACATGTTCAGGGACACAGCATTTCCCAGAGTGCACATCCAGGACCCTGCTATGGTTCGTGCGTGTCTTCACATTCAGGTGCAATGGATCGCGGGGAGGGACGTGTGTTGGGCTCCTCCCGCAGACTACAGGAACACTGTTTTCCTCAGTTTGCCATGTGTAACCGGAGGGTGACAAATACCCACTGTAGAAGAGGCCACCATAATGTGGAACATGATTTTGCTAACTAGCTAAAAGAACCTTGAAAGTAAAAAAATACTGAGTAAGCACCACACACTGATATTAATTATTATTTATTATGTGCTTTTGATTGCTTTTTGGGCTCGATTCCCCGATCCCAGTCACAGGTTTAACAAACTTCCCAAATTGGCTGACAAAAATAAAACTTGGCACCCATCGCAGGTACTGGCAGCACTTGAAGGCCTTTTCAAAAGTATTACATGGCTGTTACAGAAAGACGGGCTTGTTTCAGGCTTTAAACAGCGCCAGCCCCTCGCAGAGCAGATCCATGCTGGGGACTGGCCGAGCTATAGGTTTCATAGGGAAAAGCCATCGCTGGTCCGTGCACAGTGCCGCGGGCGCTGGGTGAGGGTTTGTTATCGGTGCGTTTGTTGTCGATGCATCTTGAGGCACTGAGCAAAACCAGGGCAGAGGGGTTGTGCCAGGCAAGTGCCAGGGCAAAACACTGGCCAGGCTGGGAGCAATAGTGGTGACGGGGCAGCAGCCGGGCCCCCAATGGACCCGCATCTCCAAAACGTTCCGCCAACAGCTCTGCTCCTTGCCCCAGGGGTGTCCCTGCTCCGTGTCCTACGGTTGAAAAACACCTCCGTGTTTTAACTTGTTGCATTTAACCTTTCGCTTTGGTGGAAAAAATTCCTTAAGAAAGCATGCCCGGTTTCTCTTTTTTTGCTGTTTTTTTCTGGTTTTCTCCTTTTTTTTTTTTTTCCCTTTCTTTTATTAATTTAAGGAGCGCCCTCTCTTGGCTGCTGAAGCAGATTTTGTTGTAAGTAAAAGGGTCGGAGCAGCTGGCTCCATCCCGGGCGGCTGTGGCCGTGTGCGTCCCACACTAAGGTCAAGTCTTCCTGCTCTTTCTACTCTAGAAGGAGGCAAAGCAGGATGAGGAGGAGCCTGCAGTGCTCAGGCAGCTGCTAATGGTATTCTTCTCCTGAAAACCAGAAATAAAGGGTACAATGCAGCTCAGGATTAGAGCCCTAACTAGTAAAATGCAACACGAGGGACTTGCACATTTGATACATTCCCGTATCATCCCATAGAGAGAGATGAACCGCTCTTTGAACACCTCTGGTTTGTAAAACATAACAAAAATCTGTTAGTTATGCATCTGGAATACACTACAAGAGCAATTGCATAGTCATGGGTGATTTCAACCAGGAGCTGTTGGCTGAGCATCTCACCCGAAAACTTCCCAAGGTTTCTAACGTGCAGGGATGCTTTGCTCTGCACCCTGCAGAAGGGAGTCCAGTGGGAGACCTTGTGATGGACCAAGGAGAGTAAACCGGTAACCTAAATATTAGCTGCTGCTTAGGCACTGTAATAAACTGGCTTTGCTTAAGTAGAATATGACACCCATCAGTGAAAAGTCACTTCAAACTTTTAAATTAATTTTTTTTCCAAAGCCTAAAGCAACAGTGGACTGGAAGCCTACATTTATAGTGGGATAGTCACCAAAAAAAAGGAATAGTTCAGTACATCCCAATTGGATGCCAAAAAAGGCACACTTTCAAAAATTCTTAAACGCGCTGGGGAAAATATTTCAGCGAAAAGGGTATGTAAAACCTATGACAAAGAAGAAATAAATCACTATGTATGGAAATAGGGAAAATGGGAGGTTAGCAGTAACAAATAGGTTAAAAGCTGGCTGCTGCTACAGGAGGCTGAGGGAACTAGGGAAGTACTAAAGGCTAGTAGGAGCAAAATGAAAGGCATTTTAAACCTTTTGGGATCATTTATAATTTTAATCAATTATAAAACCACTGCTGATGAGGCTGATGAGGTAGCAAAGTGTAGCACAGACCGATCGGATGGGTATTTCTCATCTGTATTCAGAAGGGTGCAGGAAGGTTTGGTTCCATATTCTGCTGCGAGGGGACCAGAAGCGGTCACTGTTGGCAGGAAGGAAAAATGTGAACAAAAAAGGTCAGAAATTAAGTTCTCAAATCAGGCAAGCCTGCTGTCTTGGACACAGGTGTCTTCAGAGACGTTGCTGAGAAGCTGTTTGAACCACTAATGTTGATTTTTAATAACTCTTACAGTTCAGGATGGATCAGGGCACTGCCGAAGTGTTTCCATATTTTGAAAAGGTGAAAGGGAGAATTTTAGTGCAGCAATTAATTTTGCGAAGTACCAGCATCAAGCTAAGTGGTCTCACTTAGCCTGATGTTGGCCCTCTGCAAAATACCAGGGTGGTTAATTTGGGATTTCATCAACAAATAACTAGATACTAATAATATAACAAACAGCAATCAATGCGCTTTCCTGGCAAATGGGTCTTATTAAACCAACCGGTTGTCTTTTTCTTTTGGGAGGGAGGGGGGGTGGAATTTGGTTCTCTGTTTTGGTTTTTAATAAAACACGCCTGGCTGCTAAAGACAACTGTGATGCTATAATATACTGCCATTTCTCCAAGGTATTTGGCTGGTATTATATGGAATTAACAAGGCACACATTAGAAAGATTAAATCTGCTTCACTGACTGATCTCAAAATGTAGTTGTTAATGAGAAGATATCATTGATCAAGGCCACTGGTAGCAAGCATTGATTCTTCTTCAGTGCTATTTAATATATCTACCAACAATCCAGGTAACAGAAAATTTCCCCTGGTAAAGGCTGCAGGTGGTATAACACTTGGTGGGTAAAAAATATTACAGAAGGAGCTATTCTAGCCAGTTATCTGCATGTCTCAGTTAGACGGTCTCAAACTAGCAGCAGTCTTTTAAGTGCAAAGTAATACACAGTCGTGGGCTATACCTGCATAGCAGCCCTGCTCCCCTTAGAAAGCCAGGCACTCAGAAGAGGACATAAAGGAGACCACTTAGACCTGCACAACGTGAGCTGTCATCACAGTGCGTGGAAAAAAGGTTAATGCAATATTGGATATATAATATGAGCCCTAAGACCGGAATGAAAACAAGTCGAAGCTGGGAAGAGAGAGTGCTGCTGCATCCAGCGTTGGCGAGATGAATGCAGGTCTTGAGTCCACGCATCAACATGTGGAAATATCAGCAGAAGTTCAAACGGAAGCTGCAAAAATGACCCCAGGTTGCCAATCAGATCTTTGACGTGAAATTTCAGGAGTTTATCAGAGAAAGGCTGAGAGATGACTTGATCAGTGGGAGCAAGTGGAAAAGCTTTCAGTCTCGCAGACAAAGGCGTAGCAGGTTACAAGGGCTACAAAGTCAAGTTACACGTCTCAGCCTTGAAGCAAGGCACTTTCCCAACAGCAAGGATAATTAAACAGTGAACCAGCAAGGGAGGGGGCAAACTCACCAACATTCGGTGTTTTTAAGAGGAGATTAGATACGTTTCCAAGAGAGATACTGCCTGGGGAAAAGTCCATGGCCTGTGTATACACAAGCTCAACTTAACTAAGCACAGAGCTCCCTTCTGACCTTAGTCTATGAATCTATAAATTCCTCATTCCACTCATTAGCATGGATCACAAAAAACATGGTTTAAAAGCGGCAACATAAACAACTTAAAAATGAACTGCATGCTATTGATCTCCTCTCACCAGGAATCACTCAATACCAAATTTGCTGGGAAAAATCTTGACCGCGTCACTTTTATTTTTATCTGCACTGTTTCTACATATTAGTGACTAGGGAGCGTGATGGCTTCGAGCACGGGGAAAAGAAATGTGTGTGACATTCCCCGCTTGTGAAAAATTAAAGGGCCATTCAAATGGTTTTAATATCAAGTTAAATTACTTTTAATGAAAAACAAAAAATAAATGGTTTGGGTCTCCAGCTCACAATCAACAGAAGAGCAAACTGAGCATCATTTTCAGATTAAGCCTGGCCTGATGGAAGTCAAAAAGAAATTTGTATTGACCTAGAATTAACCCTTTGAGGTTTGAGCTACAATAGGCCTGAAGTGTTTTAAAATTCGCTGAGAGTTCACACGCAGATCTTGAACATCTTCCATGCGACATGTGAAGGAAACATTTGACAGTTCCCAAACATCAGGCAAGTGTGTCCTGTTTGCCACATGGACACCATCTCGGTTTGGCAGCTCCTTTGTGGGATCTTTGGAGGCGGAGGCAGCAGACAGCAGCCGACAGGGATGAAGAGCCGGGCTGATCATACCTTGCTCTGCCGGACACCTACCTCCAGAAGGACTTGCAAAGACATCCCTCCCCTCCAGTGCTGGAGAGGCCTCGCTTTGCAGGCAGGAGCTCTCCCTTCCCACCATGCCCTTCAAGGCTTTATTTTTCCACGAGCAAAAAGAATACTGAATGCGTTTCTGTGCATGATTAAAAATTCCATATTCTGCTTGCTTAGGATGCAGGCGGCGTGCAAACAGGCGTGTGCTACAGAGAGCCTCCACGGGGCAACAGTGGCAGCGTGATGGTGCCAGCAATAATTCCAGAGCAGCTAATTTAGTACCAGCAATTCCCAACAGACACCAGAAGAGCATTTTCTTCCTCCTCCTCTGACTGTTAACCAGGAAGATTTATTAGATGGTTCTGCCGAATGGAAATCTTTAATAAAACTTCGACTCAGGCTGAACAGCACAAAACCAGGGTCGGTTTGTGGATTTTTTTCTTTTTTTTCCCCCCCTCTTCTTTTTAAACAAGCCCTTGTTCTTGAACAGCGAAGCATGATGACTCCTATGCTTAACTACTAGGCATTGCTAATGGACGGCACCAGCTGCAGACTCCCCCAGCTGATTCCTTTCCTTGTTGCAAAGTTCATGGTAACTCCAGGCACTGGAAGGGGTTAGAGCACAGCTTGTTTGGACGGATATTCCCAGGTGAAGCTATTACAGAGCACAGTTCCTTAATGGCCGCGCACTTCTCAAGCCCGCAGACGTAAAGGCTGGTCTGTTCAGCAGGCAGCATTTGTAGCTGGAAGTGTTTGTGGTCCAGAAGGGAAAACCAAAATCTTCCAGCATATCTGGAAGGAGATGTGTGGCTGGGACCATGCTCCACGGACGGCAGATGAGAACTGCCGCACCAGACTAATAACAATAATTTCTGTAGCAGGTTATGACATGAAGGATTTCGGTGTGCATTAAAGCGTAACTGATACAGACAGAGCACTTGGGCCGTTACTGATGTGCAGCGGACTTTGGAATAAAACATTGCTGTTTTTCAGCAACAAGTAACAATGCCACATGATGGTTTTGGATCATTAGCAAGGGAAAGTGCTCACAGAGTAGGGGAGAATACAACTGGAGCTTGGCCAAAACACCCACACTAATAATACCGCTTCAAGAAGTGGCGTGATATCCTCCTAATTGACCATGACTAATCTGGACCCTCATTTATCCATCTCATTGTAAAGATGACACCTCTGGCAGCACAACACGGCCACCCGAGCTCCAGCCATCTCAGACATAACAACCTGGCTGCCAACCCAGCCGCAAACAACCACGCAGGTTGTCGGCAGCCCTACCAAACTCAGGACCACGCTTTGGCACCCTGAGCGCCACCACCCACGGAGATGGCGGCGATGCCTTTCACTTCGGCATTGCAAACCACCATGCAGGTTTCACAAAAAAGGACCCTGGTTTAAGCAAAAGCTTATGGGGCACTTGCAGCTCTGCCTGGCACCACACGGAGCCGCTTCCTGCAGTAGCCGGTACCCTGCAGGCTTCTCTTATCCTACTGCTTACTCAATCCAGGTGACGAGCATCGTTCAGTTCCACCTCCAGGAAAGCCCTCCTGAAATCTTAGGGCAGGAAGGAAGTTCATCTACTACTAAATGCAGGGACTTTTTTCTTCTTCTAAGCAGATTCTGCGTCTATCATCTAACTGATAATATTTAACACCTTTTATGGAACTACTCCAAATAAATTAGTGAGCGCATGTGCATGCATAGGCAGGAGTGAGGAGGGAGAGGAGCTTTGTTTGTGGACTCAGAAGATACTAAGTTTTAGGGAATCAAAACAAGACACCAGTTCAGCTGTTTCAAATCTCTTTACAACCCTGGACATTACAATATAGGATTATTTTTTTTTCTTTCTTAACATTTCCTGATAAGGCTGAAGTGATCTTTAGCACTAAGCAGGAAATTTTAAAATAATAATAATCAAAATTAATGAACCTTGCTGGTAGTCCCACTGCTTGGTGCTATGTCTAGCCATCATGACTAGGAGAGAGAAGGGCTGGAGCAGGAGCTCCCAGGCACTCAGCCCTCAAACACTACAGAAAAGAGGCAGTGACATCCTCCACTTTGGGTTGCTCCCAAACTACTGCCCATCAGGAGCCTTTCACTGTAAGATGCTTCTGAGTGAAGAGTGGAGGGTCTATAACACTCTTGGTGGGAAGGTGGCCACCAAACAAATCACAGAATCACCGGGGTTGGAAGGGACCTCTGGAGATCATCTAGTCCAACCCCCCTGCCAGAGCAGGGTCACACAGAGCAAGTTGCAAAGGACGACGTCCAGGTGGGTGTGGAATGTCTCCAGAGTCGGAGACTCCACCACCTCTCCGGGCAGCCTCTTCCAGTGCTCTACTACCCTCAAAGGAAAGAAGTTCCTCCTCATGTTCAGATGGAACTTCCTATGTTCAAGTTTGTGCCTATTACCTCTTGTCCTGTCACTGGGCACCACTGCAAAAAGACTGGTGCCATCCTCCCGGCACCTTCCCTGTAAGTATTTAGAAGCATAGATATGCTTAAATGGTGGCTGAGCTGCCTGAGCAGGGCACCAGCTCATGTGTGCTGAGCCCTGGTGCTCCACACCTTAGCTGCAGCATGAGTAGGTTTGCTCACATGTGATTAAAAGCTGATTAAAAAGCAAGGCAAAGTCAAATGCAGCAATGAAGGCAAATCAGATCCTGAGCTGCATCTGCAGGGGCATTACCAGCCGAGACAGAGATGTGATCATCCCACTCAATGCTTGTCAGGCCACACCTGGAGTACTGTGTCCAGTTTTGGTCCCCACAATTCAAAAAAAGATGTGGACAGACTGGAGAGGGTCCAAAGGAGGACCGCGAAGATGATCAAAGGGTTAGAGAATCTGCCCTGTGAGGAAAGACTGAAGGAATTAGGTCTCTTCTCCCCGGAGAAAAGAAGGCTCAGGGGGAACCTCATCACAGTATGCCAGTACTGAAAGGATGGCTGCAAGGAGGACGGAGGCTCTTTCTTCACGAGTCACATGGAGGAGACAAGGAGCAACAGGTACAAGTTACACCAGGAGAAGTTCCATCTCAATATAAGGAAGAATTTCTTACAGTGTAAACAGTCACTGGGACAACCTCCCCAGGGACGTGGTGGAGTCTCCCTTGCTGGATGTTTTCAAAATGGGATTGGACAGAGTGCTAGATAATCTCATCAAGGCTCCCTTTCCTACAAAAGGTTGGACCAGATGCACTTTCAAGGTCCCTTCCAGCCCAGGCTGTTCCATGAGTGTATGACTGGCTTTGTCTATCAAGTCATTTAATGGCCAGCTGTCAGAGAAGGCTCTTCTCTGCCACTTGTTTGCTCACGCTGGGGAAGGACTGCAAGGTGGCTAGGCAGAGAGGAGATTTAAAGGGTGTTCAGATTACAGAAGCACTCCAACCATGGACAGCCAGGTCCCCATCAGCCCTTGGTGGGATTTTCTTAGGAGCGTGATTCATATCTTCGTGGAGGTCAGCAGATGGACCGGACTAGCAGTGGCAGTGTTGGGGGACGGTCACAGTACAGTCCTCTTTACACTGCTCATGGTTTGGGCAATGAAGGATGCTCTGGCACCTTGGGTGACTCAGCTGCAGGGCTATAGGTGAGGTCTCTCTCGTAAACAGCAGCAATGACCCAGAGAGTAGAAAGCAGGGTCGTTAGCCTGCCGGGTAGTAATTTGCAAAATGCTGAAACGTATTTTCCTGGAAGGAAGGAGTGGATGCAGTGACCTCCATTTTGATGCCGATCACCTTCACCCTGGGCATGCTGCTGCAGAGGCGGGGGTCCAGCTGCTCCTTAGCTGGGGAGGTCGCTGCCCCCGAAGCTGCCGGAGGGTTTGTGTCCCCGCAGCAAGGCTCTGCGGCGCGGAGCTTCCTTCCTTCCCAGGCTCTGACAGCCTGTAATCATTTTATCTCTCAGGATTAATGGCACCGAGCAATAAACTTGCATCCTAATTATTGTAATTATTCCTTTCTTTGTACATCAGCCTTGGTAACGATGTTTTTACAGCTGATGGGACGGAAGGGAGGGGAGAAAAGAAATATTGTCACAGTAATGAAGAGAGAGCAATGAGCATACTCCTTTCCACTCGCTTTCTTCAAGGTTTTAGAGCCCACTTGAGTTTCCTATTCCCTAAGGTCCCAGAAATTAGCAGTGATTGTCCTAATACCGCAAAGTAGCAGCAATCTAGGACTAAATTCCTAATTGATCTTAAGTACCTACCTGCCACTTTAGCTCTGGAGATGCCTGAATGTCTCCAAAGTCCCCTGCGCACATAAGTACCCGCTGCGTACTTAGAGCTGCCTGTTCCTTGATAGCAGGAGTAGCTCACTGTTTTTCTTAACCTCAGGCACGACTCACAAGCTAAGCGTTACACCAATCTTATCTATGGGAATTGTGTACGGAGGGGGCAGAAGCTAATCCACTCACCATTTAAAATTCATACAGTCTTCCAGCACCCGTTTCTTCCCCAAGGCATCAGCACCATGATGGGAGGCTACAGTATTGAGCTGCATCTCTCAGCCCCTGGCCAAGAATTACTTTCAGTGCTGTAGCCCAGGTGCCAGAGAACAAGAGCAACGTTTGCCCACCCTCTGTAACCCCTAATCCAGAGCGTGGGCTGGGGGGGGAACACAGACCCAGAGCCTTTCGGGAAGGTGTGCTTGGCTACCCACCTGCTCTGCAGTGGCAGCAGCTCCGGCTTAGAGCAGCTGCTGCTAGACGTCCCACAGAGGAGACTTTACTAGAAGCAGTGTGGGCAGCTAAGATACTCCAGAGGAATTTGTAAAGCACCCACATCCCCGTTTAGAGACCTAACACTAGATGCCTAAGGGGGCACTGGGCACTTAAGGCCAGACTTCAGCTATGCAGCACACAGCCAGCTAGGAAGGGCTGGTGGTTGCTTGGCTCCTGTTCCCAGAGTCACCTACAGCGTAGCTGGAAAGGTCTTCGCACAGGGTCTTCCCTCTGTCCATCCCCTTCTTCCCATCGAGATCAAATGCTCCATGCAGAGCAGTCGCATCGGGCAATGAGCAGTAAGTATTAGACAGGCCCCGTGTGTAAGTGGTAACAGCCACTACGGTCTTCTGTGCTGGTGTGAGGTGCTACACCAGCAGGTTCACACCAGAAAATTAAAACTTAGCTGAGACCATTCATGGACACTGAACCTTGATCATCAACACTGCTGGAACCAGCCCCAGGCTCCATGTGCTATACTGGTATTTCGTTTAATTGCCGGCTACTGATAGTTGCAGTCAGATCTTTCTTAGGGATCTTTTCATTGTTTGGGATTTTGTTTGGGTTTTCCCACTTCACCCAACAAAATTCCTAAATTAACTCATTTGCTTTTTTTTTTTTCCTGTGGTCAAGCTTTGAGTAGAGGTACTTTTTTAATGACTGAGCAGCATTTCATTAGAGAACCAAAGCAGCAAAGCTGCTCTGTGCTGCAGTCCATCTCTGACACTGGACCCTCTTCTGCCTGGCACATCCCAAACCGTATCCCAATTCAAATAAGCTTTCATCCCCTTCAACTTCACTATTAAGAAAACAAAGTGAATCACAAACAGCAAGCGGTACCCCATGGCCTCATTTGTAGACTCTCATCCTGCTGGTTTCCACAGCGGGACTGCTTCAGCATGGGGTGGGACCATCCTGCCCCCCTCCTCACACTATACTTTGCAAACTCTAATTCCCAGCCTGTCTTGCTTTTAAATAGTAACTTGTTCCAGTACAGAGATGGGCTTCCCACCCCCCAAAAAATATCTTAAGACCTAAATTGTGGTTTAATTTGCACATTTGTCTGACCTACTGGGACAGCTGGTCCTGCCATCTCCGCTCCTCCTGGCCGTAGGGACCTCAGCCCTGGCAGGAGTCCCTGCTGGGCAGTGCCTCTCCACCACCAGCTCTGGCTCCTTTGGAGGTGAGCTCGTTCTCTTTCAGAGCCGTCTTTCAGGATGACACTTGCTTTACTCAAGTCTTCGTTCTTCCCCATTTCTCCCTGACGTTTCAAAAATAATTACCAGTGGTTCAGTAAGTTCATTAGCAAACTCCCTTAGGACCCTGGGCTATGTATCATCCAGCCCGGCTGATTTGTGGATAGGCTCTAATCAAGTGTTTCAAGTCTCTGTCTCCTTCCTCCTCCTTTCAGATTAACAGTTATTTTGACAAGATTCTCATTATTTCCTATTTCCTGGCGGTACCCAGGGACTAGGCTTATTTGAGTCCTCACTGTTGTCATTGTGGGTTTATTTTTAACCTCAGGCTCTGCTTCTCCACAAGGACATCAGAGTTTTGTGTTCTTCAGAAACAAATAGCTTTGTCGGTGCCATTTTAGTCTTGGTTAATCCTGGGTCTTCCAGCGCTCTCTGTCTTTTGCCTTTATCACTTTTCATTATTCTTCTTCCCGCTGCTCCAAAATTAGCACTAAAGAAATGACTTTGCTCTTACCAAGCCTACAGGGTTATTACCCTTCTCCAGCTTCTTAGATCTAGGCCACCTTCTTGGCTGCAATTAATTTCTTGTCTTCCCCTCCTTCTTTTTCTCCCTGCTATCCTCTGGCATGCAGGCACTCTCCAAGTCCCTTTTCCTTCCCAACACAACCATCCACCAGCTGCTCTTGGAAGGGATCCAACCACCAGAAGACCTCTTGGACCTTCCAAACACTGCCAGCCCCGTCCATCTTAATATCTTTAAATGCTGGGAAACAAACTCAAGCTCCTGGGTAGATCAAAAGCAGAGCCGCCCCCACCTTTGGGTTGCCCCCAGGCAGCGGGAAGGCAGCCCAGAGAACGCGGCATTCCTGCATAGGCTTTTCCCACCCAGCTGCCTGCTGGCTCCATTGTCCTTCTGCCCTTTCCAAATACACACACGGGAGCCCAGCCCCTCGTTGTCTGTCTTCAGTAGCCCAAAGCAAGTGTCATGCCCTGCGCACGATTGCTGGAGAGGCCGAGGGATTAAGTGGATGGAGGGAGGAGGAGGAAGAGGTGAGGCTGAAGGGCAATTTTTCTTTCAAATACCTTTCACACCTATGCACCTTCTCTCCTGTCAAGAGCCTACGGACCACAGGATTAGCCCAGCCTCATTATCCTTGATTTGCAAGAGATGCCTGAAGTCATATACTTTCATTTTTACAAAGGAGTAAGTTTTTGTTGTCTTCTTCAGAGGCCAGCATATAGCTCCCGTGCCAAGCCCTCATCCGCACATCCCCAAGCATGAGATCATGTGCCCCGGGTTGGCTTTTGACACCAGCCCTCCTGGGTACGCAAGAAGGACAAGTCAGCAGGACCTCCAGGCTGTGCCACCACAGAAGGTGCTGAAGCAACACAGCATTTTTGGAGGGGTTTTTATTCCCCCCTTCGCAGCATTCATTGATAATCAGAGGAGTAACTTGAAGCAAGGGTTTATTCCAGCCGAGGTAGCAGGGACCCCAAATTGCTTGGATTGCTTTTGCGTGTCCATGGTGTTACAGGGATGCGTCGTCCTGCTTCTTTTGCTGCAGATCCCATACGTGGGCTGGAGAAACATCTCACTTGGACCAATTTCTGTTGTTTAAATTAGAGACAACATTTACCTACCTGGCAGGAACACAAAAAGGATTAATTTGGGGGAGAAAAAGGGAGAGGGAAGAGAAATGCCCACACAGCTTTATATAGATAAGAATAAAAGGTGTGTTCATTGTTTACTCCTTGTTACGAAAGACTGGGTTTGTTTTAAGCCTAAAAAGAAAATTGTCGGGTAAGAAGACTAACTAAAACTTTCTTTTTTTTAAAAAATACAGCGCTGTGGTTCTGGATGGAAAAATTTATGCCACTGGTGGGATCGTTAGCAGCGAAGGACCTGCCCTGGGAAACATGGAAGCCTACGACCCTAAAACAAATACGTGGACACTTCTACCAAATATGCCCTGCCCTGTTTTTCGACACGGCTGTGTAGTAATCAAGAAGTACATTCAGAGCGGCTGATGTTACCTAGGAGTTTCACGGAGAACTGTTTCTATCTGTTGAAAGCGGGCAAGAAGAATACTACTACTTAAGAAACAAAAGCAGCAAAGCCAGCCAGTGAACATATTGCTCTAAAGTCTTGAATAGTGTCTACATTGAATGTAGAAAAATCATCCTCACCTTTTGGTGAACAAGGAGCAGAGAGCTCCGTGCTATGTAAGATATTGTAACTTAATAATACAAGGGTGTCACTAGATGTTATAGTGGCACTTGTTCTGGACGTCGGCTTTTGGTCAACCCAGGTGCAATAGAATTTCACATATTTTTTAAGCTGGGGAAGAGAGGAAAAAAAAAAAATCTGCATTTTACTTCTAGAGCTCAAGCTTGATTCTTAAAATAACCATGCAGATTAGTTTTACTATTACACTTTAGGCATCAATCTATTTGAAAGGTCAAAGTGTCCTTACCACTTTGATTCCTACATTTGTTTTTAACAAATACATGCTTTTCAATACCAATGACTGAGAGAAATCTTGTGTGACAGATGGCTTACGTTGATGTCAGTCTTCCATCAGATCAAAGGAATCTTTGAGTTCTCGAGAGCAGAGCCCAGAACGGGGGATGAGGTGGGGACTGCGGGGAAGAATAGCCATTGGTAATAAATTCCCTGTAAAATGATGGAAAAAAGTCTGTTGGGCTGGATGAGTTTCTGCTCCCGGTGATACTTGTGTGGGCACATGTGGCCATGCCCAAAGGTCAAGGGGGGGGGCGCTTCTCACGTCTTCCTCCTGGTTTCTGCTGATGAGCGAACTTGGCAGTGCTCAGTTCCCGTAATGCAAAATGAAAACGGTCTTGATTCCAGAGGCATTCTCCTGATAAAATGGCTCTCCACTTCTTCTGATTGGGATCACATTAAAACACACAGCGTAGTGTGGGATTTCCACGTGTTCAACAAACAGAGAAGATGCCTCCTGCTGTGGCTACACAATCAGTTTTGGCTCTCAACCAAAATCCCTTACCTTGGGATATACGCCACTATCTTTTATGTAAAGTCTAAGAAGTTTATTTTATTTTTCAAGTTTCCCCATTGGTGTGGAAACCTTATACTTCTCTTATTTACAGATTTTAAACACACGAGTTTAAATCCCATGGTAGAAAAACGCATAGACTTAAGCCCAGTATAAGAGACTTAAAGTGATTACTATGTAGAGTTGTAAGTATATGCACAGCACAGGGGTTATATTTTTATATATATTAAAATATTGTCTATCCAGAGAGCATTGTGATGTGGAAATTCTTTATAAATTTATACATAAAAGATCGAATGGGAGATGGACGGATTAACATAGAGGGGGCAGGGGAAAGAATCTTAAAATTCACAAATAAGTAGTAACCCCAAGCTAAGGATTGTCTGATTTCTTTCCAAGTAGAGGGAAAAAAGTTGCCGTACTTGCCTTTGCAGACTCAAATCCCAAATGCCATGCCGGTAATTCAAGAAGGAGGGTCTTATACAGGGCGTGGGTGAGATCTTACAGTCAATATCTAGTTGAATTTCATACCAAATACGCTAGCCTTTTTATACAGAGGGAGGTCTGCCTACAGCTTTGGGGAAATCAATGCAGATGGTTAGCTAATCATCTTATTTTATTAATAATCGTTTATAAAATAAAAAAATGAAATTTGTATCTTGCAGTATTTAAAGAAAAAGTGCTCAAGTCAGCTGAGTCAAGCTATAGGGTGACTCAAGTCTCTCATTTTGACAGTGAGGTTCCAGCCTTTGTTATGCAGTTGTTTTATTTATTCTTTAAAGAAAAAAAAATAAGCACAACAAAATTATATACTAGTATGTCATTTAAAGTATTTATGTCAAACAGGGTGCAAGTGTGAACCTACAAGATTGGAGCACAAGTTTCTAACTGCCTGGGGCAGGACTACTTTTAGTGTTGGTGTGTGTCTACCTCCAAAGGAGGTGCTACCTGTCAACAAGACCTAAACACATTCAACATTTCCAATTTAGCTTATTTCTTCATTTCTCACACTGGAACAAAACTGGCTATTTCTGTGAATAATATTAAAAACAGGGTTATCTGTAATGGTATTGTATATAGTTTATGTTTACTGTTAAGTTCTTGTTATATTATAATAAATATATTTATAGATCTAGATTCAGCATCCAGATTGGATTAATTTTGTCACGACTGACCAAGAAACAACACTGCCTGAACAGTGACTTCAGGTTTCATCCCAGCCACGGATGAAAATGCGTTCATTCCATCCAGCTAGCTTCTCTTGCAAATCCAAAACATTATTGCCAATGTTGAAATGCTCAGTAGCTTCCGAAGTACTTCCATTCTCATTTCGGAAAAAATTCTTTGAAATTATTTTTGGATTATATTCAGCAAGATTGCTGCTTCTTCATCTATTTCCTCAAACTTACTATTAAGTAAAGAACAAAAGGGCACAAGGTAGTTGAGGAAACTAGCCTGAAAAAAACACTGATAAATAGCTTTTGTTTTGTTTTGTTTTAAATGAAAGTTAGGATTTGTACTGGACTGTTGCTGCAATGTCTAAAAGATGGAGGCCACTTTTGCCCTATGGTCAAAATTCCTTTGTATCCAGAGTGGGAGCTCTGCACCTCACTGGATACATCTTCCAGAGAGCACTTAAGTGCAACCGTTTGTGGTTTCTTTGATGTTTCATGAGGGTGTCATCTGGTAGTTGTAAAACTGGATATGGAACAAAGATGAGCCAAATATAACTAGTCTCAAATACCACCGCAGTGGAACATTTCAGCTGCATCTTAGGAGGCAGTATCCGTTGTACACATTAAGAGGAAGAATCTAACATGTTGAAACTGTCTCCAGTTCTTAAATACTTGCATAGGTGTACTCTGTAAGAGCATGAACGGCAGTTTTTAAACGTTTTAGTTTAGGCTTAGTGGCTCAGGCTGAAGAGCCTGTGACGATTACTGAAAGCCTTGCAGTCCGGGGTGACACAACCACGCTGCAGTAATCCAGACCAAGCGGAATGAGTTGCCAACCTTTTTGTCAACGCTCTGCAGAGATCTCTTACTCAGCACTAGTCAATAATACTTGGTAGGATGAACAAGACACAGGCTATTTGCTTTACTTGTACGTGGAAATTATTTTAGTTCCCCTCTGGGAAGTTGGCTGAGCACATTTGCCAAATGAATCATGTGCACATACCTGCTCAGAGATTTTTCTTCTTAAAAGCTTTAAGAAATTCAGGGGACAGGCTGGCTCAGCAGCCTGATAACGATAAAAACTCTTTTGTTGGCTGGTCTGACTCTCCCCTGGCTCACCTGGGAAGGCGAGTGATCTCCAAATGGGGCCGTTCGCTGCGTTCAGGTAATCACCTACCCCTGACAATTCGCACAAGTCATCCACCTTTCTCCCGTTGTTTCATCTAGTGGCAAACACGCTGTACTAATAAAACCTCAGCAACCCCGTCTTTTAATTAACTGCAGCTAGGTGTTAAGGCTGAGCTTAGCACAGTGCAATTGGAGCAAGCTAATTAGAGCATTCGTTACACTTCAGCTTGCCCTTGGTGGAGTCCAGACAAACTGAAGGCCAGCACGAGCCCCCGCTTTCCGCAGCTGCAGGGATTAGCTGGGAGAGGAGCCGCAGCCTGCACTTCTGCCCGACTTCCCCAGTACCGTTCTGTTTAATCAGCAGAGACGGCAAAGGCACAAACTGCTTCACGTACTTACCCGCCCGCCCGGCTTCTCGTGAAGAATGTCTTTGAAAGTTGGAACCGATCCCAAAGCTTTCCTCCGCTGTCTCGAATGCAAGGGCGAGGTCTCAGAACCGTACTGCCTCCCCATCACCAACGGAAAAAGGCGACTTAATATTCAAGTGGGGGATAAACCTACAAACAGCACGTGCAGTCAGGTCCTGGCAGGCTGCAACCTGTGCCAGGTCCCGAGGAAGACGCTGACTCTGTATCCGCTTTGACATTTTTACAACTTGTCACGCTAATACAAGCTTTTTAAATTGGATGAGACCCTTAAGCTCACCCCTTAATGCCTTCTTTCCCATTTCAAGTCGGCTCAAAAACAGGAGCTGAAACATGCTTTCAGCTCAAGTAGGGATGCCAGGAAAGGCAGCGGTAAGTTCCCATCGTCGGCAAGTGTTCTGGGTTGATAACTTAAGACTGCAGGAAAAGCCAGAAAGAAAATGGTCTGCAGGGAAGCAGATGGATGTGTCTCAGGCGCAGTGATTCCATCACTCATTACATTAAGCTGGACAGCAATACCAGAACAGAAACACCGTTTTTCCTCCGAAAAGCCAATCTGTTTGAGGCATGATTAAACACTCGCCGAGGTTAGAATTCATGAAAGCAAGAGCTGCCATCACGGGGCTCCTTAGCTGAGCTGTGCAAGCATGACAAGCAGCCCAGCGCGGTCTCCAGCTGCTGGAGACTGGAAACAAAAAAAGAAAGTGGCAGAGTACCTTGAAAAACGACTCTCCCTGTGCTAGTCACTGGTGTTTTTTCTTTTGATAACACACACTACTTTTAGTAATTCCTGTTCAGCTAGCGGATTTCTTAAAGAGCAACAAATTTCAATTTTATCTAAACAAATTCTACTTCAATCAGTAGCAGTTTTACACACAGAATTAAATGTTTTGGCTCGGTTACTACCTGGGAGAAGGACGCTCCAATGCTGTCATCAACCCAAATCTGCCTCTGAATTTTTCATTAGCGGTGGTCTATACAATGAAGGTTTGAAAGGCTGCCTGCTGGGTTTATTTTCATCATCTGTTACTTTGGACCAGCATTCTCTTTTGCCTTCAGAGTTCACATCCCAGATCTTACACGGCAAGGCTCATACTGGCAACGGTATCGAACTCTTTCACGACCTGTCCAGAAAACAGCACTTGTACCCCAGGGGCTTTAATAGCCTGACAGGCAACTTCAGCGTGTAGCTCGTAAGCAGACTGATGCAGAACTAGGAATTGTGATGACAACTGGGGCTAAGCTTGAAGACTGCTTGAAGTCATGCCTCGCACCACAGGCAATACACACACTTTCTCCGTTGTCCAGCATCAGTGACCTTTTTTCATGTTTTTGTGGCTGAAGAGTAGACACCTAAGGTCACCAGTGACAGTCCTACATAAGCTTCAGCTTCCCACCTCATTAAAAAAATATATATATAGGTTTATAAAAATAATGGCTGTTACAGGTAGAAAGGAACCAATTCCTCTCCACATCTTGGGAACTTAAACAAAGCAGTCCCTAATTGGTAATACAATGTCCCCGTGCTGGTGGACAGCATCAGAGTAAGGACTGGTGAACTGAATAGTGAAGGTGACACACCAAATGCTTTATGTCTTAAGAGTACATGAGCATTACGCTCTACCAGAAACGCTGTCCCTCCACCCAAGTTAAAATAATCAGCCCTCACAAAGCAAGCCTAAATTTCCAAGCCCACTGGAATTTCTGTAGCCGCTGTTTCCATTAAAAGAGATCGTCTTTTAATAAGTTATTTACTTTCATGTCCAATGAATACAGTGCTCCATTACTTCTTGACACCGAGTTCAATTCTACCTGCTTCAATTTGTGCGCAGCTTTTCTGCAAGCTGCCTGTTTATGTGCCAGAACATATAAATGCCACACACAGCCTTTCCAGGGAAAATGAAAAGTGGAAATGTGGCAGGGAGTCCTTGGGAATGGCTCACATTTCTCTTTTCTACTTGGCAAGAGGAATCCTATAGGAACGAAGACGTCCAGACTGCATCCTACCTGCAGAGGATATTAGACTTTCCCTAGTGGATAGGGGTTTTCAAATTCAGGAGGTAACTGAACACTCAACCATCTCCAGAAAGCCCAGAAGTCTCTGCCCTGCTGATACTCATTTTTACTAACACGTGGGTATTTCAGAAAGAGTGCTCATAATGTGACAGTCATCAAAAGGGCAAGTGAAATGACTGGGTAATTACGGGGCATTGACCTGACATCAATCCCAAGTAAAAATGGAAAGATGGTATCTAACTAAACTGATCGTGAATCATAGAGATAAGAATAAATACGACGATTTTCTAGAAAATCGGCTGTATCACACAAACCTGATCTCATTCTCTGACAGGATTACACATTTGATTGATACGGGAATAGCTTTTCAACAGCATGTGACAAAATACTTCAACTTTCTCACTGTACAGTAGTCAGACAGCAAATATTGAACAGGCCAAGAACAGGCGGATTAATTGAGGAATATCTAATCTGTTTGAGTAATTCTGAATTTGGTATTATCAGAGTATTTCTAATGGGGGATCCTCCTCTTCCACAATTCATGTTGACATAACTCACTAGTCACAGACCCATGGAAACAGAGATTAGCGGAGCAGAAGGTAATGAGGGCTGAAGAAGTCACACTTACTGCGCTGGCTCCCCTGGCTGGCTGGGACCACTAACACAAAACTTCTTTTAGTAAAGCTAAGAGGGACCTCAGAGAGGTGGCAATGAGGAAGGCTGACATTCAGGATGGAGAACAGCATCGTGAAATGCTGCAAGCCTGAGAAGAGTCAAGCAACGAGAGCTCCCAGCGCAATTTCGGGGCATAAAAGGACTAAATTGATCTTTGGATGTGTAAAAAGGGGAAGAGTGAGTAGGAGTCAGTGATTTTTAGCTCTATATATGGGACTGGTGGGACCAATGCTGGAACATCACATCAATTTCCTCTGTGAACAAATGTTTTAGAAGATGTTGAAAAATTGACCTACTGCAGAAAAGAGCCACAAAATTGACTTAAAGGCTGGAGAAAATGCAGTGAAAGCCATCAAGAGCTCATTCTGCTCTGCAAAAAGAAGACTGAGAGGCTACTTGATCACAGTGCATTAGTATCTTTAGGGGATTGGGGGGGGAGAGGGGCAGAAATCTATGTATGAAGAGTCTAGAACATAAAGAGAAGACAAGAAGCAGCACACTGAAGCAGAAGCCAAACCAAACGAGGAATGCGGCACATGTTTCTACCCATGAGCTTAACCACTTGATGAAAAGTCAAAGAGCAGGGTGGATGTGCAAACTCTGCAGATCAGGACTAGATGCCTTTCTTGCAAAGACTGTTAAGCCATACCTAAGTTAGTAGACCCTGCACGTGCATGAGACTAAATCATATGTGCCACAGCATCAGACTCACCAGTGTTTTCTGCTGACATTATTCTCTGAATAAACCTGAATTTTTGTGGCAAATTGCTAAACATTTAAATCATCATTAGGTGTCAGCTCATTTCCATTTCCAAAACTTATTCTCCTGTATTAAAAAGATTAACACTGTAGAATTTATGCTCGGCTTATGCTTTCGTGGCTGTTCTCTGAATCTTCTGAAAAGGAAGTTTTTTATTAAAAAAAAAAAAAAAAGCTTTCTGCCTTGGGGACATGCTTAAAATTTTAGAGCAAGACTCTGAAGCACTCTAACACCAATATAAAGGCTAAACCAGTTACATCTCCAGTGCTTCATGAAAATGTAGTCTTACATGCTTCTATTTCTAATACTTAAAAATGTCTACACAAAACAGTAATTTATTACTAAACTGATGTTAATAGTCACATACAACATGTGACTATTCACATTTTATTTCTCTCACTAAACTTTTTGTAACGTCACAGAGAATGCAGCAGGCATCACTTCAAAACTCATTTCAGAATTATATTCATTAGAAACCTAAACCAGATTGGCAATTTGTCCTTCCCTATCACCAAAACCAGGTATCACTGTTCTTCCAGGTAGCCTCCACGTACAGACGGGATTCTACAAGGTGTAACAAAATCAGCAAGCGAACACAAGACCTTTACGACAGAACTAGAGCTGGGGTTTTGGAGATGAGAAATAGTTCCTTAACTAAAACAGCCTCATTTTCTTTCCCTCTACAGCAGACAGACTCAATTTCTTAGCAAATTAATTTAGTCCAAATTTAACATATTTTATAGGATGAGTATTTTGGTCTCTGCTTTACTTCCTTTGCTGAAGAAATATTTCAAAGGGAGCCCTTTTGAAATATCCCCAAATCTTTCGTTCCTCTCAATCGACATTCCCAAACCTGACAGATCATCTTCTACAGACTCCTACTTCCATACAGACACAGTCAACCATCTCTGGGTTATAGCACAATTCAAATTTTACATTGACGCAAAGGGATTTTCATCATGACATAATTCATCTCCACAAAAAAACAGGAGGACAAATGACGTGAGCATTCCCAGCAGCCATCCAGTCTCAGGGACCTGTACATTTCTCACGTGTACTCCGCCAAATTCCCGATTGCTGAGACACAGAACAAAACAAACAAAAAAAACCCCAAAAAACTAAAAAAACACCACGGAAAGGAGTCCACCACAGCAGAACCGACTCCACTTTTGCAGTATGCCAACACATCCTAAGTGCTGGAGCGGTGACGCCCCAAACGCGGAGCCCAAACCCCCACCTCCTCTGCTCTCAACCTGCCCCGCTCTTGAAACTGGATGTGAGGAGCCGTCTAACACAGCTTAACTCAAAAATGCCTTTTGCACCTGAAACTTGAAAGCAGCACCCACATATGAGCAAAACCTTAGCGCGGATGGCCAGGTTTACACTAACACTCCACTAAAAGTGGTGAATCCATTTTAAATCTTAGGAGCTTATCATATTTTTAAAGGAAAAGGATTTTCCCTACTATTTAAAGAAAGGCTCAATATAGCATAACTCAAATGAATTCCTAAAATACATGGAATTTAGTAGTAGTCACAGCCATTTTACTGGCAGAGGGTTCAACTGAAATATACTCCCTATGCAAATGATCACACTGTAAAAACATTACTCACCTAGAAATGCAATGAGGCTGAATTAATTAGTGTTAAAGTTTATAATCCCTCATTTTTACATAATAGTTACATGACCACAAGTGATGCATAAAAGGAGGAGGAAAAAAAAAAAATTGTTTGGCTTCATTAATCAGTTTACTGATTTAGCTTGCAGAATTTATTCACACGCAGCGCTAGCTTAAAACCCCATATATTACAAGTCCAAATCCAAATCCTACCCAAGATACAGAACAAAACGATCCCATTTTTCATTTATTTAAACACATTATCCGAGGGGCTTAAAGGAGGGAACAGAGGATGTGCAACACTGAAAATTTAAGGAAATACAGGAAATTCAAAACTACATTCAAGGCAGAAACAAACAGCAGAAGGAAGCAGCGTTAAGCAGTGAACACTTGACAAATGAGTGTTGCACAAGCTTTTACTAAGGCTTTATTAACAACACAAGATGCAATCCAACTATTCCTCACTAATTCATGCTTTCAAAGCACCATAGTTCACCAAGTATTTCTACAAGAATCCTTTTTTCAGTGCCCAAATAAAGGACAGTTTTGTCCCTTTTGACTGATCATTTTTACAGCCACTGTCAGAAATCAGGCCTGAAACTATTCTCTCCGTTAACGTGGCCACCACCACTCCTGAAAGACACAAATAAAGATGCAAGAACTCATACCCTACACATTCTTTATTCACAGACCGCAAACCCCTTGGATGGTGTTAAGCGTGGTATCGGCAGGGCCGTTCAGATGAAAACACCACATCCGACTGCGCTGATACAAAATGAGCCTAGGCTCTCACTGATCAATTTCTACATTATTATATTTATATATTTTATTTAATATCTAATTGTGCTTTCAAAGCTGCATATAAAAGCAAAATTGGAGTCGGGTGTGAAATAAGTCACTACTACCCTCTTCCTCAACTCGTCTTGCCCAGGAGCCCAATAGTTTAAGGTACACAGAAAGGAAAAGAAGAAAACGAGGAGGTGTGTTCTATGTCCTACACCTCAAGAGAGGCCGTAACAGATCTATGGAACAGCTTCTCATACTCTGTTCCACATTACGTACATCACACACAGTTTGTCAGCTCCGGATGAATTGCCAACGAGTAACACGTGGGTTGATTCTTCACTTGCACAACCTCTAGCACTTGCTCTCCTGTGCATGAATTATTGGGGGGAGAGGGGGAACTAAAGGAATTCCTAGATATAGTAGAGGTTTATCTTTAAAACAAAACAAAACGCCCCCACAAAAAGTAAGAACAACTTTCATAAACAGGGTGGAAAGAGTTTTTCTTTAAAAAAAACCACGTAATGAGAAACTCTGGTATTACTTGGATGCTGATGTACTATAAGCAGTCCTGGGTGGTACCTGCAACTGAACACAGAATATTTTCTAAGCACAGAGCATAACTTCATAACAATTACATTACTGACGCGCCAACGTGCAATGCTAATTTCACTTCTTCAGTCAAAATTAATAGAAGTTTTTTTCTTTAATGGACGAACACTAAAAGCAAAAGTTATGGATTAAACTGCTCAAAATAACTGAACAGCAAAATTCCAGAGCAAAACATCTGAACTGCGAAATCAAGGAGGTCTGGTAAGAAAAAGACTGAAATCAGCTAGGAGGCAGCATTTCTTTTAAACACATTTTTGAAGGAGCTAAAGCTGTGTTTTCTTGTCATCTTTATTCAAGTATTTCACAGCAGTTATATTACAAATTACAGTAAAATGTTCAAAATTTCCAGAAGTTCAAAAAAATTAAATAACTTACTTCAAACTAACGTAAAATGAAGTCAAAATGCAAAACATCAATTTAAACACAGTTCTGAATAAAACTATAGAATCCAAAATATACCATAGTTGATGAAGGAAGTCTACTTAATCCACAAAGTAGACACACATTAATGAAACCAAACAGGACTCCCCAATGTCTAAATAACCCAATGTACAAGATACAAAAGATGCAAGTACAAGCCCAAATTCAAGCTTATGTTGTGATTATAAAGTAAAACAAAACAAAACCAAATAAATGACTATCAGCTGCAGGCCCTGCCATTCAGGAGACTGAAGGTAAAACCAGAGCTGACCCACCAACTTGAAAAAAAAAAAAAAAAAAAGGAAGACAAGATATTACAAAAAACAGTAATCCTATAAATACATTGGCATATGAGGAAATCAAGTAACAATACAGAGGACACAAAACAACAAAAAAAATTAATCACAGGTGAGATTCAAGCTTGCAAATACAATTAACTCCATAGCCATCAACTTCACCCAAGAGCAACTCTATTATCTCCAAGACAGCCCCACCAGCCCCAGAGAGAAACCTCCTTTCTTCTGGCCAGCCACAGTTCATTGACCCCAGCACAAGGACTCACACAGGAGTTTATTTGCAATTTTCACAACAAGAAACAAGGAAGAGAGGTCAATTTGTACAAACTCTTGCCAATGCTATATGGCAAAAAAATTAAAAACATACAAAGAGTAAACAAGTTTAGACCACATGGATAGATTAACAGCGGTTTTAACTCTATAACCACCAGACATCTGTAAAGGAAAACAAAAACTGAAGTGTGGTTATTTGGGCTAGGAAGGCGAGTATATAATTTTAGGTAAGCTGTCCACTAGAACATCCGATATCAGCTACTTTTCTCTAAAACAACATGGCAGCTCCTCAATTAGTAAAGTTGCCTCTTACAATTTTCCCAATCAACAACTGACAGTAAAAATTTTCCTTTAGAAACCTGACCTTTTAGAACCACTTTTAATGCTAGGCATTAGCTTAAACTTACTTTTCATACTCACTGGTGACTAAAATTCTCAACTCTTTTAATTTATATAAATTTATTATCTTCTTAAAAATGTATGCAGTTTTATCTTCCACAAGTGCTGCTGTTACTTGAACAAAAACTTCGAGTAAGTGAAACTGGAATAAATATTTTTAAAAAATTCTGCAGCAAGAACCTGAGACTTGCAAAAAACCCTTTTATCAGAAACTTGCTACAAAAAATCTGCTACATTTTATTTAATCAAATCTTAAAGTTCGTAACAATTTCCATCAAAATACAAAATGCTGTTAATGTACCAGACACAAAAATATCTCAAACAGGTATGATGCTAATAAATACTAAACGAAACATGGAAAAAATCCCATAATCAAATCTGAGATCAAAGAATCTCATTTAAAGTGTGTTTTCTGCTTGTTTTTGTTGTTTTTAATCGCACTTTCCCACCTAAAAAATACAGTGTTTCTGCATGGGTTGCATTTAGAAGGTGTAACTAGATGTACAAGAACGCGTAAAAACTTTTTCTGCCATTAGCTATGAAGAAAAGAGTGGCATTCAGGGGAGAAAAAGATCCAAGACGACAGAATTATGTTTAACCATAACATACAAAGCACTTTGGATTACTGCAGTAGCCCAAGGCCTAGGTTTTGCTTCTCTGCAGCACTATACTACTATTAGCCGTAGAGGTGGAGACGAAGTACCTTAGCTTCAGTTTGTGAATGGGAGCAGAGTGATTACAGTCCTCCATAAACACTGTTGGTAACTAAAACACAAAAAGCTGAGGTAGCTCAGTATCTCTGCAGTAGTCCAAGACTGTTTTCTCTAATTAAAAACTAATCACACTGTATTGCATATTTCTGGAAAGACACTTCCACAGCTACGTAGGGACAGTCACAATGAATGGTGAATGATGGTAACACCAGCCAACTTCTCTAACAGACTTTCCACGTAGGTTTGAAATAAATCAGCCCAGGTAATGTTTTACTACTGAGCTTGCGATAAAACATGTTTTTCTTAAAACTGCCTAGACTGTTCTCTCCACTTGCCAGAAAGGAAAGGTTTTGAACTACGCAGTTCAGACCCAGAGAACTTTGGTCCGAACAGATCG
The DNA here is from genome assembly GCA_008921705.1 of Burhinus oedicnemus. Classification (NCBI taxonomy): domain Eukaryota; kingdom Metazoa; phylum Chordata; class Aves; order Charadriiformes; family Burhinidae; genus Burhinus; species Burhinus oedicnemus. The sequence continues at coordinate 1,931,513 of VFFE01007147.1, forward strand.
ATTCAAAAGGCTGTCCTCCAATCCCCCCACATTAACAATGCTTTGCATGGACCAAGTTGTGAAGCCTAGTTTAACTTTTATTTTCAAGTGAGCTTGGGCTCCAGGACTTTGACCGACTATAGTGTCTTCTTACCTGCACTGCACGGTCCAAGCTATATTACAAACACGGAACTTCAGAAAGAAACCTGCCAGTACTAAACTTGGCTTTCTTAAAGAACTCAAAACGGAAAACAAGGACATGGTGGGAAAATGCTTCATTTTTAGCAACACAGAAGAGTTTCACTGTGTAACTTGTTTCTAAAACAAATATATACCAACGAAAAAGTAATTTCACCATTTTGGTAAAGTATGTGGCTTTTTCAGTGTGTCTTAGTTTAGTTCTGTAGAGTAAGACAGGCATTATAGAACCATAATACTAGTTGCCATCCAATGAAGAGAACACAAATCATCCTTTTGGAGATCTTCATTCTGAAGACAGCTTTCTAACATTGCCATTTGCTATCATCCAAACCAAATGATTAGCCTTATCTTTCTCAATTAACTAAAAGGCACATTAAAGGCAGTTCTAGAGAGCCTCATCTTCAAATTACTGTACATCCAGTTACTCAAGATTCCTACCACAATGCATCGTTGCCTTCTTTAGAACAGATTTTTTGTCCATTACCCCAGAGAAGAGAAAAATTGGAAAAAAAAAATTAAAAAAATTTTGCCTGTTTAAAAATATTCAACTTAGATCTGCTCTTTCCAGTTCTCTTGTGTGTGTTGGTCTCCACTTTGCCTGAAGTTTCCCCAAAGATAATGCATGTAGAGCGAACAAGAGCAGAAACGAGAACAGTTTCTGTAGCACCAAAAATCTCCAAGCTGTGGCATTGTATTCTTTATTTATATCAGATACAACTATATGAAGTTCCGTTTGGTTCTTGTAGGCTGGTTGGTTTCAGGTACCTGAGACAATAGCACCAAATTCAACAGAAAGAAAAAGAGAGAGCACTTAAGACCAAGGCTCTGCACATACTTGGTGCAAATGGAAACTGAATGGCTCAGAGGACTGCTCTCCCATGAGCAGTTTGAGAGGATAAACCCACCCATCTTGACGAGTTCACAGGAATGTTTCAAACACATGAACTGTTCTTTCCATCTCCTGCAAGAGACATCAATGATACATAAATATACAGGGACACAAATAAAGTTACATTACATAATCGTATTTTTTTTTTTATATCTGAACAAATAATTAATAGGAAAATAAACATTTGTGTTTCTTAGCTGCTATCTGCTAGCAAAATATGGTAAAAGAGGAAACTAATTAAAGAAGTATTAATGCAGAAAAGTGCTCCACTATGACTGTCCATGAGAAAATCCAAGTGTATTAGGGTCACTTGTATCATTAATGTACTCAATATGTATTAAGAAAGCATCGCAATGGCACATCGTAAGACTTGAATTCATGCTATTCACCCACACGCTATTGGTGACCCAGCTGTAAACATACCTGCACAGCTTGGAAAATCAAAGTAAAGATCAGTCTCTACATACTCCTGCTGGATAAACGTCTTGTTAATCTACCTAACATTTGGCATAGACTTCCAACATATTTTTAGGTGAAGATGGCAGAGGAACAGCATGAAAATGGTTTGCAAGCATTTTGCAGGAACCCTACAATATCCCATGTTAAGGCCCTTCCAGGTTTTGTTGTAAAATATTCATGGAGAAAAATACTTAGTGTTCAGTTATCCAACTGGAAACAAGCAATTGTCCTTTTTTCAGCAGTGTTGGTTATCAGTTGAATCAGCAAGCTGATCCAAACTCCTCTACAGCTAGAGCAATGATGCTGGAGGGAATCCAGGTCCAGTTATGATCAGCCTACGCCAATGGTGAAATGACCAGCTTAGTGTTGATGCCGACAGGAGGCCTTTGACAGCAAACACTTTAAGAGGCAAAGGACGACAGCAAAACAGACAACTGGCTTACATCACGCTGTATTGGACTTTCCCAAGGGACTTACCCAATACTTACCGATCTAAAGTTTGCAAACTTTTAAGGTCTTCTATGAAAGCCACAATCAGCAAACTGCATGGAGCAGAGGAACATAATTTTTTTTTGGCCTAGTTACACAAACGCAAGCAGGGGCAACCACAGCAATGTTGTCTCACTTTGCCTATAATGTAGCCACTACATCCACTGTTTTTCATACCACAGCTGTGGAAATTGCTTCTACTCCATTTTTACTCTGCTAGCATGTGCTTCTCCATGCTGCTGTATTCTCTCCTCTTTTTCCTCAATTCTTTTAGGTTAAATTCTTAATCCTTTTCTAAGGAAAGTATTATTAGAAACAACCTCTGTTTTTTAAGTCATTATTACACTCAACTTTTTTCTGTTACCTTCCTCAAAGTCTATTTAAAGCTTTTGCCGTCTAGTACAACAATAAATTGATAGATTAAATTAGCTCTTGAAAAAAGTCTCACAAAATTCAGATAAAGAAGAAAAGAAACTGTACAACATCACCTCTATAAGTTGTGATTTGTCATAGTCTCTACGATGTCTGTAGATGCACTGACTGAGAAGCGAATACAATCTCTCAAGCTGGTCAACAGTCAGGTTGTCACTTTTCTTAACCACCAAATCAAGCAGTTTCTGTTGGAACAACACAAGGTGAAGTTAAAAGGGTTTTTATAATTAGGCCTTTTTGATTTTTTTAAGGACAAATCAGAAATGCAATCTCCTTCTGAAGCCCTATTTTGGAGGGACACGTACAAATAAAATGGACCACACCTGGCTATCACTAAGGCCACTGCTTCCATGTAGATCCAAAAGGACTCAATGTGTCTTTTCACTTCTTTGCTTATACCCACACTTTTTTGCCTCTTATCTTAGATTTTATATTCAGTATAGCTGCATAGTTTGTTCTGTTTGAATGATTCTTCATCCTATTTCACCTTGGTCAATAATTATGACAAAGCAAACCATAAAAACTGCTTTGATAGCTAAAGCAGACATTTTGAAGAACTTGCATTGGCATGAAATTTTAAGTATCAAGTGGAAACACATTTGGAATTCCACAAATGTTGAAAAACGGTACACTAAAAGAAGAAGGGGGACAAGACATGTAAAACTGCTCATAAAGAAAAGGTGAAAGTGTGTATTTTACACAGCAGCAGATAGTAAATTTTAAGATTTTTTTCCTCTCATAATACTTCTGTTGTTTCCAAAGAGATTATCATCTGTACTCCACAGCAAGTGGGATCTAAATTTCGTAGTAGGTCAAGCTAGTTTCTACAACAGAAGACAGCAAATTTTATTGTAACTTTGCTTTTAAGAGACAAAACTGAAAGAAAATTAACTAGCAGGGGTTCAGTCTATGACGCCAAAACATCATCACGAATTCCAATTTGTTTTCCAATCCACTAACAGTTCTTTCTACCAAGTGTATGTACACGGGAATGGAAAAGATGATGTTAACTCCCAATTACTAGGCACCCAGCAGTTCCTCAGTAACTGGCATGTCCAATTAACACATAAGAGTACCTGCAAAAACTGCAATTAAAATAGTGGACTGCTGTGCCATTACTGGATTTGTAAAGTTAGTAATAATGGGACAGTAAGGATTCAGTAGTTTTATTAACTTTTCATCCAAAAAACACTGATCAACAAATCATCTTCAAAAGTTACTGCTGCCATAATATTTGTTTGCAGTCAGAAAGAAAGGAAATGTTACTTCATTACAGATGAAGGAAGCATTTTTCATGGACAGTTTCATTAACAGTTCAACTCATTTTTCAGTTCCATTACCTTTAGTCTGTCATGGTCAACAACTACAGAGGGTAAGGGATCCAATGGTTCCTCTGGGACTTGCTCCAAACTTGTAGGCTTTGACTGTTCCATAGTGATTTTTCGTGTTTTCTTGCTTTTGAATATACCTGTAATTTGAAAAACAATTATCAGCACTGTCAGTCTCTCAAAATGAACAGCTTGGTTTCTTTCACTTTGGTTTGATTTTGCTTGTGTGGTTTGTTGGGCTTTTTTGAACCAAGCAAGCATAATTGTAGCAGTGCACATTATTCATCAGCTTTGAAGGATTCTGAATGTTTACAGGTGCACAAAACCACAGTTCAGAAAACGCACATGACACTGGTCATCTTTAAAACTGAACTCCAAAGTCCCAAGAGAAAACTGAATGACGCTGAAAGAGTTCTTCCATTGTATCATTTCTACTTAGCAACATCAAATTATACAGCTTCTAAGTAAAATTCAGATATTAAGCTAATGCTCAAAATCTTTCTGCCTAAGTGAATCAAATCCTCATTTTTCTCTCCAAGGCATCTCATGTCTTTTTCACCACAGTAATTCTAACATCTGCTCTACTCCTAAAACTTCATGCTTTTGTGATACATTTCTGTTTTCTTCCACCTCTGTATTAAAGCTGCTGTCCAATCCTGTTGTTGTGGAGAAAAAAAATATTTTTGTATCTCATAGGTCTCTCCCTACACTCATTCACTGTTTTTCTCCTCCTCAACTATTTAAAATGCCTTTTTTTCTAAGGACTGTTATTATAACCATCCTTAATGTATATAAAACTCTACTACAAAATTTAGAGATGTAAAGACTCAACATACATCATACTCTTCTGATATTCTTAGGACCTTTCTTCTACTATTCTCCTTACCCTTAGAGAAAATATGTATGTACAAACGCAGCCAACATATATATAGTGATATTCTCATAATTCTCATTAAAGCTCATTTACTTTGTAAATCTCAGTGCTAACTTTTGAAGTAAGGATTTCATTCTTTTAGATAATTCCAAAACACTAATTAAAAAGGCAATCATGCATATGGCTTTTATTTCTCTTCCCTGAGGAAACTATGTCTCTTGTCTTCAAAGGACATGGCCCTTTCTTTTATGCACCACCAGGATTTCCCTTCTCCTTCTCTTTATCTTTTTCCTGCACTGTTAGTGTGTTGACTGTAACTCCAAAGCCAGATACCTTCTCCATTAGATAAACAACAGTTTATCTGGCTTTTGTGATGAGGTAAACTGCTTTAACTTTTGCTATGAGCAAATGTTTTTAAAGGAATACATTCTGGATTTCTATGGTCTTTCATCCAATGTCAATGACATTCTTATCATAAATCTCTAACAAAATAAGATGGATATCATACAGATCAAAATATAGATCAGATAGATACAGACCAAAACATATATCGTATATTTATCTGCATTAATAGTATTTTTAAAGTCTTTACTTATTGTTTAAACGTTATCTCAGTATTTACAATATTCCCCATAAAGCCTACAAGAGTAAACAGAGTATTTTAAGTACGGAGATATGCTTACTTGCCTAAGATAACATCACAGCAAGTCAAGGGTTGGCTTCTAATTTATCTATGTGGAATTAAATGTTGCAAGCATACTAGAAGTTTCAAATAAATAGACAGCAGTTCATAAAATATTATAATAAAAATCATAACATAAGGTATTACAATTAAAAACAGATACATATTAACTTGGACACTAAGATAAGGACAGAAACATTGAATTCAGGCTATACCTTCTTTATCTACTTCAGCATCTTTAGTTTCAATGTCTGTGCTCTGTAGTGTTTTTTCATTATTGCTGCAATGTGGTAACTCAGCTTTCACTAGATCAGCTCCTTGACTTTCACTGGAAGTTTCTGTTTTCTCCTTTGCCTGATCTTCAGATGAAGATTTTTGCTTGTTACTAGACCCATCCCTGTTGTCACAGGGTGAAACAGCATCAACTGATTCCATTTTACCATTATGACACGCTGGAACAGGTACACCCTCTGAGCTGTGTACAGATGTCTCTCCATTCACACAGTCCCCTTTTGATGTAGAGTCCTTCCTTAAATCCTTTTCAGCACCCAGGGTAACACTGTCGGTTATTAACAGAGACTCATTTGAGCTCTCTTCTTCTGTGGATGCAAAATTGTTTTCCTTTCCTGATGTCCCATTGTTAAGCCTCTGCTCTGCATCTATATCCATAATATCACAAGAGGATTCATCATTTGTCATAGAGAGATCTCCTGTTTCCTCTCCATTCTCCTCAATGCAGTCAGTGCTGATCTCTAGCTCTCCGTTTTCCAGCAATTTACTGTCCTCTCCATGATTTTCATCATCAGCAAACTTTGCATCATCTTCATCTTTCTTTAAATTATTGACTTTCCTCTTCTTAATGATGCCTTTGCCCCACTGTGAGCGCCGTCTTGATTTCCTCCTTATACGAACTGAATTATAATGAAAAAAAAAAAAAAAGAAAAACTTTTAGATGCACAGGTTCCCCTCAGTAAAGAGACTAGGATATTAGAATATAATGTCGTGTGTGAGGCAATCAAATGTGTTCACATTTCAAGGAAAAAAGGAAGCTGTCTGTTGATTTCAATGTGAGCAAATTACAGATACAAAGGACTTTTAGAAGTATAAGGAGTGAACACTCAGTCGTGTACACAATTCCTGCTCTAAACTATGAAAACAAGGAGAACTTGATAGCCTTTCCTACTTAATGTATTATTTTTTTATATATATACCTGTTTGTAGGTAAAACACTAAAAGAAAAGAGCTGAGCAATGATGTAGAACTCAGCCAGCCATTCTCATTTGGGTAATGGAGACTCTAAAGACAGTTATTGTCATTTTCCCTTTTTAGAACCCCAGTGATTTGAAATCATTATACAACAAAACAAATGGAAGTGCAATCCATGGATTCATAGAATAATTCAGGTCGGAAGGGACATTAGGAAGTCTCCAGTCCAACCCACTACTCAAAACAGGGTTAGCTATGAGGGCAGACCAGGCTGCTCAGGGCTTTATCCAGCCATGTACTGAAAACCTCCATGGATGCAGACTACATGACCATGTAATCACAGGCATCCTGTACCAATGCATAATTGTCTTAACAGTGAAAAGGCTTTTTGCCCTATATCCAGTCACCACCTCTCATTTCAATTTATGTCTGCTGTCAATTCAAATACATCTTCACTGTTTAAATCAGCAAAAGCTCCTCAATCTTCCATTCATTCCCACCTGTGTACTGAAGTTCACTGCATTGACAAAACGTGGTTTTAAAAAAATGAGGATCTTTGTTTTAGACCCAGGCTATTTTAGCAACCCTGTCTACAGCAAGACCTCACAGACATCTGCATTTGTGCAATGAGTCTGTAAGCAGAAAGGAAATCATAGCTCCTTAAACTGGCCTCATCACCGATGCCCTCCCCTCCTATTATGCAACTCAACTTGAAGGAACATGGGCACGTGATCCTTTTCTCCTTACTTCTGCATCCTTACTTTTTCTCTTTTCCTATTTCTTAGGTTTACTTTCTGTGCCTTTTTAAAAAAAAAAAAAAAATCACATAATGAGCTTTTTTTCAGAAGGGGCATTCTTTTTACTAATCTATTTGCAGTGAGATACAACGAAGGCACCAATCTAAAAGAGAATTGGGGCATATATTTGCAATATGATCAGTAAATGCAGAAGGAAGACCGTTCAAACCTAATAATGTTGTCAACGTCTTTTTCAAGAGCACTAACATGACACAGCTCGGAAGACTAAGTAAAAGATTGGGAAAAACGGAAACTTCTACATTCAAATTCAAGTAATGATGCAGATTGCTCCTATTTTTGCAAAATTGCTGAAGTTGCAGCCAAGTGATAATAACTGAAAATCACAGCCAACAGAGATTAACAAATTTTCCTCCATTTTGAAATGAACTCCTGTGTTGAGCACCTCCATAATGTTCTTGGTATTTGTAGGTTGCTTTGATTTACAAGATATTAAATCCTGGATCTGTGTCTGCCAACCTCACACAGAGTTACAAAGATCAGTGTTTATTAAGTTGCTTTGAAGATACAAGCACTATGCAGGTAACAAGTGTTGAGAATTAAATCAGAGAAGCTCAGAGAAGCACAACTGTACTTCAGAATTTCCTACCCTTGAGTGGCATACGTAAGCAGGTAGTTTAACCACTACATTACAAGTAAATCTTAACCATTTAGTTTTCAAGGCTATCTAAAGATACAGTCACACTGCAGTAAAAACATAGTCTCACTTGGAATATGTATTTATTGTTACAAATAATCTTTACTGAGAACTGTGAAATTTGAGGGGAAAATCCCCTTTCTCCAGCTATTTTGTAGATTTGATAGCGGTTTCTACAGCCAGTTTCACTGCTTTATTGATGACAAACTACAACCTGCCCACAGAACTTTTCAGGAGCTCATGTAGTCTTTCCCTAGATTGTGCCACACAATTTCATTAACAACAGAAGCAGCAAATCTGAAACTAAACAGGGAGATACAAACTTACAGACAAAAAATTCCCCTATTAGGCAATGGGTTTAACCTCAGGTCAACTCCAAAGATACACAAGTAAAACACGGAAGGGGAGTAAAGGTCTTTTAAAGGAAATTTAATATGTCTTAAAGTGTATAAATTAATGAGAAAGTTGAAATTTTTAAAGATACACTGATCTGTGCTTTTTAGGTTGACTTTACTGTAAGGCTTAGCTATAACATCAAATACATTTGACATTTATTATATCAATGAATTGTACTTTACATATGCCCATTTTACTAGTGTATCCATTTCGACCATCCTGAAAGCTCTATCTGGGATGAGAACCCATAATTTGCCTAAATACACAGGTACAGTCCTAAAATTCCTAAGTGTGGGAGAAATCACATTAAAGTAAAATGAAATTAATCCTGCATTTCATTAATTTCAAGTCTTCCTACATGGCAGTCAGCAAGTCCAGCTAAACTCTCACTCTCATGTGGTAGTATTTGAACATACATTGTGCATGTTGGTTTTTATTGCTGTTTTTAATTAGGACAAAGCAACCACAAAAAGTGCTGCAGATGTCCTCCCAGGAGTTGAGGTTTACACTGCATCAAAACCAGTAAATGCAGGAAATTGTTCAGCTACCTCATCAAAGTATGCAAACAAAGCAGAGCTTTGGTTGAAACACTGCTATTATTATAAAACTGATGTTATGTCACAATATTAAAAAAAAAAAAAAAAGATACCTCCAACCAACCACTGAGACTTACAAATGAAGAACAGCATTTCATCACCAGATACTGCAGAACATGCCCTCCTAATATTTAACAGTATTTGTGCTGACAAAAGCAATAATCTAGCTACTTTTGTTTTTCACCCATATTTAGTCAATAGAATTCAGTTAATGCTAAAGTCTTCCCATCCCAGACTCTCATTTCTTGTTTCAAGGCAGTACCATCATCACCTGAGCTACGCAGACCTGTAAACAAGCGATCAACACTTCAAAAATCCTGATTCTTTTTGTCCATATACTTCTAAGAATCAACTTTTTTCTCCTGTCATTCAGATAAAAGCCCTCCTGCTTTCAACCCCTTCCATCCCAGCCACTGAAGCTTTGTCTCCTCAGACTTTCATAAACCCAACTAAATCTCTCTTTTAAATTTATTTTACACAAAACTGCCCACATCATTTTCATGATCTCCGTGAGATTCTTAGTCCCCTACCTAATATATCTTTGAGCCCATTCACCAGTTTTCACCTTCTTGATCATATCGAAAGTAGATTTCTAGTCCTCACATTTAAACTGCCCCTTCAAAATGACGCCTTTTTGTTCTCAACTAGGCTGCACTGCTCTCTGCAAAGGAATGTCTTTTGGGATAGGAGAACAACATTTTTGTTCCAGATCTTTAGCACCCGTAATACAGTTAGACAGATTTTTCTTTTATACAGACAGCCAAGCCTCTAGGAAGAGCAAAAAGCTGAGCAAGGAACACAACATTTAAAAACAAAAAACACCACCAGTCTGTCTTTCTGTCCTGCCCACTTCCCCCAGTAAAGCTAAGGGAGTGGTACAAGTAGGAGGAGTGCTTAATGGAGCAAGGAACCATGCGACCAAATGTAGAAGTTGGCACCGAATTTCATCATCTACACTGATTCTCTTTATATTTGCTGGAAAGAAAAAGGCACTACTGCGAGAATAACACAGATCTGAGAAGCTGTCATACGAGGCAGGAAAAAGTAAAATTTAAGTCTGAATCCTGCAAGACAGTTGAATATGATTCAAAAAGGAAGAAGGAGCTACCACAGGGTAAAACTGATGCAAAACTAAAGGGCTAATGGGCAGGAACTAATGGGCTAATGGATTGGTGTTAAAAAATAAGCTTAACCTGGAGTCCACTCTCCTCTACCTTAATGGTGCTATTTTTTAAGACTGTAAACTAGCAAGAGTAGAATCCCACACTTTTTATTTTATAGTCAGTATGATTCATGACACATTAAAGTCTTCAGTAAGTAACAGAATGGGATAGCTATTTACAGAAGAAAAACTTTTGAGTTAACATTGTTAAAAAAAATTAACTAAGTATATACAATTGCATTAACACCTTTCAATTATTCCTTTTAAAACTACTCATCTGAAATCTACCCATTGATACCCACACTTTTGGCAGTATTTGTGCCAGAGGCAGTAGAAATACTATTGTCAGAGGAATCCGGCTTTATAGAACTGAGTTTCTATAACTCAAACTATTATAATACCAATTATTCACACATGAATACATTCACTTGCCTTCTGAATTGCTGAACTCTTCTCTCTATAATCTTCACATAACCTCTATAGATTTACCAAGGGGATCCTCACTTCAGGTCTAGCTTCTTTCTGGTTTGCTTTTTTGTAAATCATTATTCAGAATTTTTAATGACAATAAATACCTGTTTGACCATGGGTCACACAAAACATTTCACTTAGGTTCACATGAAGTTGGTATCAAAAACAACCATTCCCCACTTTTTTTTTCCCCCCCTAAGCACCACAGTATACGCAGACAGCATTTTTTAAAAGTGCAATGTAATACAAGGTAATTAATCACTCCATAAAAATTTACCCTACATTTTGTTAAGCAGTAAGTGGAGTTTCTCAATTCTCATATTCCTACGCTAAGACACTTTAAGAGTCTGCTGAAAGATCCCTCAACTTAAGGCAAACAGCATTTCCCCCAGAGGTGGCCTCCCATGATTAAAAATGGAATTCTGTAGTTACTGTGGAAGGACTAGTCCTCTAGGCATAAGTTAAGTAAAAAGAAACCTGTGGTGGACTTTCAGAAATTCTCACCCACTGGCAGGTTCTGCCTTAAGATTCTCAAGTCTGATACACCAAGTAAAGACAACATCTCCTGGTGAAATAAGCACCCTTATCTAATGGTGCACACCAACCCTGTCCGGAGCAGGGTACAGTTCTGCGATACTAAAGAACAGTGATGGTCAAAAACCCCAAAACAATAAAACCAAAAAAATATAAATCCTTCACATATTCCTGAAGTATTTCTGCAAGACCTAGAGGTAACTGTCACCTTTCTGTTTAGTATTGTCTCAGGAAAACAGATCTCAAAAACATGGGTGAATGGTACAGAAGCTTCAAAGTTGAGGTATACACTGCTACCATCCCGCAAATCCAGCAGCACAGTGACAGAACTGCAGACTATATAGAAATAAAGGTAACAGTTGGAAAAGGAAGCAGATATAATTAGAAGATCCAAAGATTGTCAGCCATTAACAAGCAAGTCTGCTTGCCTTAATGTGGAGGAACTCTAATGAGAAGATGCAGCAGTCAAAGCAGGTATGTTTCTCTTGAAATTTCTGTAGTCTGACTCCTAGAGTATATTGAGTGCAGCACAGTATTAGTGGAGGCTAACTAGTTCACTTTATGCTGCAGAAAAGAAGACCCTTATACGCCTCTGCACGGCTAAGAAGTCCATCAGAGAACGTGAATCCTCTTGTCATTAAATGATAAAACTCACATCCATCAAACAGTGGGTTCTCTGTTGTTACCTTTATTTCATGAAGAATTCCTGGGGATTAAAATCCAATGGAGATTCTCATGGCAAGCAAGATCACCATGGATCTCGATTTTGTGTCTGCAGTATCATCAAGAACCACTTGAAGCAATGCACGTGTTTCAAGTTTTTCTTCCATGATCAAAGCCCTAAACTTCTTTCTGATGTCTTGTGTGTAAAGTAACTCAAAGCCTTGAGAAAGCACTTATTACCAGCAATTTACACCCTCTTATGCAGCATCCAGGACATCTATATATCTGCCACAGTAATTTAGCTGCTTCCAGTAGCTCCACATTCCTTACCATGGGGCACTGAATAGTCCACTTGAAAGTCTCTGGGGTTTTTAGTCACAAAGTCCCAAACTGCAGTCAGAGATAAGCAGCAAGAAAGAACAGAGCACAGTTCCACAATGGCTTAAAAAGCAAAATGAGGTGCCAGCTTCCACTAACAGACAAAGCCGTTTCTCCCTCCAAAGCCAGCTATAGCATTTCCACTACCTCATTTGTGCCGGCACTACTGTTCCTGCAGTAAAACAGATAAGGGAAGTAAATCCATCTGAAACATTATTTTTTTTTCTAGGTTAGTTTTCAACATCTTCAGCTGAGCTTTCCAACTCACAAACGATGGTGCTGGCACAGGGGAGATTGTGGAAATATGCAACCAGTGAAAAGGCAAGACAACACCTTTAGTAGTAACCTGCAGTGTGACCAGCTTGAAGTGACTGTGGAACTAACCCCTAAGAGATACGTCATTTTCTTCACCTAGATGGAAGGCACTCACGGCACAGACCTAACAAATACATTTAAACAACTGTACGCAACAACCTAACATATTTATGACCATCAGCAGCATATATAACAGTTTATGTTATGGAAGCAAATACTTGAAGAACCTGGGCACTTCTACTCAGCAAGGAGGCGTCAAGTTCCATAAGAGATGAAGCATGTTTCAAAAAATAAAAAAAAAATAAAAATCTGGGCTGCAATATCCCCAGTGTTTTCTCCCCCTAGTCAACTGCTTTCCCCAACCATCCTCTATAATGCTCTCAACTCAAGTTCTTCCCAGTGTTTCTCAGCAAACTCTCCCAATATCTTCCATTCCTCCCCCCCCAGCCGAACAGGACACACTACACATCTGCGGTGTGCATGCCATGCCTGGCCAATGCAATGTTTTAACTGATCAGCTAACAAGGCCGGGCAGAACAGGTAACTACCATTTCCCAACTACAGCCTTTTCCTTCAGCAAATGAGTAGATTTATGATTTATCCAGCTACCAATTTTCACAAAACCTGCAGGAATCTAATCTTTCAGCCCTCAACCCCTGTCAAATCTGTCTGAACCTGGCTAAAAGATTCAGAAGTTATTAGGGGAGCAGAGATGGACAGAGAGTACAGGTATTATTTTCTTAGGAAATGAAGCTAAAAATATAATTGATATGAAACCAGAGTAATTATGTTAGTAAAGTACATGACAAGACAGTCCTATAAGAAAATTAAAGAGAAAAATGAAGTCAAAAGAGATGAGACAATCAGATTAATATCACCTGCGGAGATCAGTTTTAGACTTCCCACTTCTATAGATCTGCTCATTTTCCCTCTGCTGAGTAGCTTTGTATAACAGCGACTATTACAGCTATTTACATTTTTGGTACATTCAGCTGGCTCTTAAGGACTCCTGAATGACACCTTCTCTGTTGCAAGAGAGCCACGAACAAATGCAAGGTTCTCCTGCAACTTCACAAGCAGAGTAGAGGCTCCCACTCTAATTAAAATTACATTCAATAGAGTTTACAGCATTCGTTTATATCACACATCTGAAAGGCTTGTGGCTGCTGGTCGGCTTCTGTGTCAAAGAAGCAAAATTTAAAAAAAAAAAAAAAAGAACAAAGAAAACTGAAGTTAAGAAATGAGTAATAATCACGAGAAAATCAACAGCTTCTGCAGACAGAAATTTTACACCAAGTCTTTAAACAATTTAAAGCAAACGTTGCCAGTTTTCAAAAGGGAGGAAGGAGTAAGATACATCTAAAAGGTCTGAAAACTTTTTTTATTATATCACTTGTGTGCACCACTGAGAGAAAAAAAATGTATTTTAGAAGAACTCATAAAAAACTTTTTCTAAGAAGTCTCTCTTTTTACCATGTTTATAAGAAAGGTGGTGATAATGGTTTCAGGAAAACCTCCTTCTTAAGACAGGCTGAACAACCTTGCATTACTGAGTCAGAAAGGCGATGAACAACAAGAGAATACAAAAAAGTCACTGATCAGGTAAATTGTAGGACCCTTTTTGCCCTCAGAGAAAAAAAGACATTTTATTAATTCAAGAGGCAGATATTTAATAGTGATAAAAGAAAATTTCTTTACCACTAGGTATTGAGTCCAAAAGTTTTATGGATCCCAAAAACCAACAGGCAGTCAGGATTTATTAGAACACCCACAAATTCACTAAACGGCATTTTAAATTAGAAGAATTACAAAAGCTATGAGTTTTAAAAGAACTGTTAAACAACTCAGAGTCAGCTAAGATGGTATTTCCTTCAAAACCAGGCATGAAAAAAATAATTTTTATTTCTCAAATGTTTGTAACTTCCTTTTAAAGCATCTGGTTGAAGCCAGCCTCAGATACAGGACATCAAACTACTCTCATCCAGAAGGCTAACTCCTACACTCCCCAGAACAAAATCGTAAAGAAATAGAGACAGTTGTCTCAGCTCTGATGTCCTCAAAGGACAAAAGCGTCTTCAAATTCCAGAAAGTCATTTTTAATGGTGTTTGTCAAGTTACAGACTTGCCTCTATCTCACATGAGAATTAATCCAAGTCAAATCCCTTTTCTGGAGAGCAGGAGGAGAAAAGAAAACAGTAGCAAGTGTAGGATTTGTAACAAAACATCACCAGCTACTACGATTTTAATGTTAGCATCTGGTTGATTGTTCATATGCCAGTACCCAAATTCTGAATCCAAATTCAGAACTAGTTCAAAAGGCAGAAAATGGTTAAAATAATAACAACCATATAGCATTTGGTCTGCTGCGTCCTTTGATAAAGCGTTACTGCAGTCATACAAATGCCTGAAGTACAGCGATCACGGACACCGCTGTAGCAGAGAGGTCAAAGAAAAGAGACTAAACAGATTAAAAAAAAAAAAATCAGACAAAGACTAAGAACAAAATGGTTTCTGAGAAAGATTATAAACAAAAGACCTTTTCTTTCTAAAAATCTTTTTAGAAATACTCCTGCCAAAACAAAACCTCCTTTCCATTACAAAGCAGAAACAGATAGCTTCGTATGATAGCAAAGATCACCATTTAGCAAAAAAAAACCCCAACAACCAACCAACCACAAAAAGGCGCACAAAGTATTATTTATTTCGGAACTAGATTTTCTGCAGTAGTTTTTTTATATCCCTGCTTGATCTCCCTACAGTTCCTTCTATAGAGACCACTAATCAGTTCAATTATTGGGAAAAAGTTAGCAGTGTGTTTACTTCGTATTTCATAAAATGACTTTTATATAAAACTTGTATTTTTAACACTTCACATAACACAAAATATTTTAATTGTTATTTGCTTGAAATGCCATTTTCACAGCTATTGTATTCATTATACAGCATAAAACATCTTCTCTATACAGAAAACATAAAACCTGCAGTCTATCACTACAATATATTATTGTTAAATACTGCAAAAAAAAGGTAAGAATGTAAAACCAATTCTTCCCCATACAGTTTATTTATATGTAACACTAAAGGAAGCAACTGCAAGACAGTAAAATAATATGCAACATACTCCATCTACTGGCAACACAGAGCAGTAGGACAAAGTTTTACTATACAGTACCCCAATAATTAAAGAGATGCTAACGTTTTATGTGCTAACGTGTCTCGAAACCACTTAGCAATGATTAATTGACCAGACACACCAAACTGCACGTTGCTGGTAGTTTCCTTTTCCACACACATACATACAAAGGTGAAGCGAGTCCCTTATCATCGGTGCCCAGGGACAAGAGGCAATGGGCACAGATCGAAATACAAGACATCCAACTCAAAATTAAGAAAAAGAAATTATTGTGAGAGTAGCCAAGCACTAGAAGAGGTTTCCCAGGCATGTCACAGAGCCTCAATTTTTGGAGATATTCAAAACGCAATTGAGCACAGACTTGAGCAACCAGCTCTGAGCAGGGGAGCCAGACTAGATGATCCCCAGAGGTTCCTTCCAACGACAGCAATTTTGTGATTTTATGATCATACAACTACTTATATCAAGCTTTTGACCTACGTCCCATTCTAAGTTCTCACGAGAACACTTGCACTTTTCTCAAAATACACAGTCAATATGGAAATATTTTTAAATTATCTGTGGCAGAATGCTCCCAAACGGATTTTCAGCAACTTCTAGCAATGCAATGCTTTTAAAACTCATCTATACTGTGATACACCATCACAGTACACAGCTGTACCTTCAACAAGGGAAATGGAAGTTGCAGATTAAATCTAATTCAGGAATGCATATCACCATGCTTTCAAACAGAACAAATATTTTGTGCCACATTTCTGATAGCCCATCTGGTCTAATCACATAAAAAAAAATATCTAAAATACTTTGGAAAAATTAAATAAATCACAAATAGATAACTAAAAAACTAAATAAAGTTTCACACAAAATACATAAACCCAGAAAACAAACCAACACATGATAAACTAGCTCTCCTTCTCTATTGTAGTAGCCCTGAACAGTAAACAGGGCTTTAAACTGGGGAAGGCTGCTGCCACTGTCTGTAGTCCGCTCTGTTTTTAGAGAAGATGATGACAACAGTTTTCTTTAGGGTTCTCCGATGTTTCATCTGAACTGACCTTTTTGCAGCTATTTTCTAAAATGATGTAAACAAAGCTCCTAAAAAATTAATTTAATCAAGAAAATAATGTTATTGGTGATTTTTTCCTTAGATTTATCTATGGAAAAAAATTAATTCAACTTCAAATAGTAGAAAAAAATGGAATATTTTCAGAATTATTAATTGGAAAGTACATTTTTTATCCTGTGTAATTAAAATACATGAATCATTGTCCTTGTTACTCTGCTTGTGTAATACATTTTAGTCTTAAAAAAAAAAATCTTAGTTCTTGACCATAAAAAAGTTTCCACTCTACCTCTGAAATCATCTCTGTTCAGAAATCCCATCTCTAAACTAGTTTCTTCCATTTACACAATCACAATCCACCATATAATTTACTGCTATACAAGCTCCCTACAATCCACTCTGTTCTGCTCTCACTTTACCACAGCTCCTTCCTCTTAACACCCTTCTAAGACTCTAAAAATTCCTCCTAGTTCCTAGTCTCCGCTGAACTTACCACATCAATCTTTAACTGTGCCATGTACTACCTGAATCCCCTCTGCAGATTTCTGATTGTTCATCAATTCCTCGTTCTCTCTCTTGATTACTAGATGCATCACATCCCTCCTGGACTAGCTACCTTTCCCAGAATCAGCCTTAAAAGGCAGATTTTCATTTGATCATAGTCCCAAACACCATCAAGCCTCAAATTTTCAAGTTTTCACCAAAATACTAGCAGGAATAGAGCCTTAACACTAACTCCTTTTCTGTTTACACAGAGGAACATTGGCAGTTTCCTTCAGTTGATAGCTCTACTCTCCAAATGACTGCCGCTGCACTCGCAACATTAGGTGGAGAAGAGAGCAGAGGTACCAGAGCTTCTTTTTATACAAGTCACCAGTAATGGCCATCTCTCTTCCCAAGAGACATCCAGCTTGGAGGTCTATAAACCCTACTGTCTGCAGCACAGTACGCAGAGCCAGCAAGTACGTAGACCAGCCACAGTGAGAATCTCCATCTTGGATTTCATATGAAACAAACAAAAAAAAAAAAAAACCCCACCAAATTTGAGAATCCCTTCCCTCCTCTCTATTTTTGCATGAGCTGCCAAATGAATAAAGAACAGCTTGGATCCACAGCATCAATTTATTATATAACAATTTATTCAAGCCATAACTCTGTTCGATTGACTTTAATTCCTTTAACGGAAGAAATTACAGCTTCAGGAAATAAAACCATACACCTTTAATTAATTAAACTATTGGACATCAACACTATCATTCATATATAAACAACATTCACCTCTGGGCAGTTATCACCATGCCTAGAAAACTCTTTCTTATCAAGGAAAAGTACCATGAAGGAGAGCACAAAGACCAATGAATATTTGTCAGCTTCAATTTATCAGTTTGCCTATTAAGCAATAATTGATAATGCTACGAATAATATATTAATAATGGATTCCACATCTTCAGCAGGAAAGCCACGCACAACTATCAGTATATCCCTCATACTTACTCTTGTAGTCTTTATTTTGTTTAGAATCAAAGTATCTGTTGTGTATTTACCTGTTCTAATCAACTTACCTCTTGAAAATAATTGGCAGTGCCTCTGATTACCTATACCCCAGTTAAAAAGTCACTCCTCACAATTCTAGAGATTTTGATCAACTAATTGGACTAATCCAGTAGGCTGCAGCGAGAGTATCTTAACATCCTCCAATAATGGGTAGTCACTATTGAAAACCAGGTGCCGTAAAGGAAAATACAGTTAAATTTGTTATCTCTTTTCTAACTTTTAGCATTATACTGTACATATTGAAGATAGGGAGTAACTATAGTGCATGTGAGAGAGTCTGAAGCAGCCTGTAGGTATGTACCTGTGAATACACACACAGAGTAAACAAATCTTAACACTGATCAAACAGATAAAAGGGATCTTCTCATTGGATCAGAGTTGTCTTATACTGAAAATAGTCTTTTACAAATAAAATGTAATATTTTGTTAGAAAAATAGTTATTCCTTATCACAAAAACAGAAATCCTGCTTCTTTACAATTTCTTGGGCAGAGATTTCATGTAGTCAGAAAAAGAGTATTTCCTAAAATTCCATGTTTCATGCCTAAAATTACTTCTGGAAATAATCAGTAAACAGTAGTAGAGACACATTTGAAATGTTTGCCATTGAAGGTACCTCTAGTTTTGCACAGTTATCACCCAAGGTACTCACATGCACATTTATTCGCAGAGTTGGGCCACACCGTCATTGTGGGTTTTTGTTTGTTCCGAAATGCTTCTTCAACTCTAGCTTCTGTTTTCCGTACAGTGGAACCATGAGGATTTATTTGTTCTGCTGTTACTGATAAGCCTGCATACAGAAGATAATCATACCTATTTAAATAAACCAAGCTGCATAAAAACACTGAATTTAAAAAGAAACTTGGAATACCATGCTGCAGTAAGAACACATCAATTAATATTTAGCTGGACATTCAAAACCAAGATTAGAATCGAGAATATTTGTTTTCTACTGACAAAATAACTTAGTGGTTGCACGGTCTTAAAACTGTCAGCTCTGATGGCTTAGAAAAATATGACTGTCTCTCACACTTAGGTCCCCAAAGATTGCACTCTTCTATCCATATTTCCTCTATAAAGCAAATTCTTATTGACAGTTTCAATTTTTCCTAATTTTAAACAGATCATTTAAAATAAATGGCAATTCATAATGGCACTGTATGGCATATCAAAAAGAGTATCTGAATAAAAACGTTGTATTGTCACCATGATCTATGTTATGTAAAATGGATCCATTTCAAGAGTCAATATGAGCTCTTAGATGAAGAAAATGCAGTTCTGGTTTTAACAAAAAGTCTGTTGGCTTTCTGTAATGTAAGTTCATCTCATAACTTCTACTATTTCATAGGGTTTTTTTAATTAAATTGTAAAAATGCAAATTTTCATATTGGTTATGTACATTTTAAAGACATAAATGAATCTCTGAAGTTTCATATTTGTGAACTAGAATTTCCTATCCATCCACTAAAACAGTCTTCAAAATGTCATACCATGCCTCCAACAGTAACCAGAGGCAAGTGATCAAGAGATGACAAGAAACTCTAAAACTGATGGAAGCAGAAATTAAGAGATGCCTTAAGGAATTCTCACCCAACAGGTAACAGTTACAGCATAAGTTTCTAGGTACCGTTACAAATATTTTAAACTGCATATCAAACATATTGCATTACTCAAAACATCTACCACTTCTATGTTGTTATCTGCTGGCTTTAAAAAGAAGCTGCAAATTCCAATAATCTAGTTTTTTAGTTGGTTTTGGTGGGGTTTTTTGGGGGTTTTTTTTGGCTTTTTTGTGGGGTTTTTTTTGGTTTTTTGGTTTTTTTAAATTTATCAGTTTAGAACTTGTAATCCTTAGATTTACAGTCTTTCAAGAACAGCAACTCATTTCAGTAATACAAGAACAAGAAATTCTAGTTTAAATTCTAGATACTAATTTTATTATACAGTTTGTTATTCTGTTACACTGCAGTACTTCTTTTGAGACTGGTCACCAGTCTCAGTACTAAATAAACATGGCAGATCTGTCAGAAAAACAGAAAAAATGTAGAAAAAGAAAGTGATGTAGAAAATATCTTCCATTTTAAAACTATGTGAGATTGCTAAATAACTTGCCAACAGAAATTTGAAGAAAATGGATATAGAGCTTTTTAGCTCTAACCCTCATCTTCAGTATCCTGGAAATAAATTAAGAGCTAGTACATGGCACAATTCAGAAAAATCAATAGCTTTTCAACTGGGTAAAGATTAAAAAGCCTACAGTATGTGTCATTTGCCTTCCAGACTCCTCTGTGATTCCAGACAGAAACACTTGATGATATTTCCAGAGAATCTACAAGAAGCCTCATGCAGATCAGTTAGCTCAACTCCATCCAAATCTCATGTTGAATGTTAAAGTCTTTCCAAATGTAGCCAAGAAAATGTTGACCAAGATCTATCCAAGTATGGGGCATGTTCTTTTTGTCAGAAGACAAATTTCCCTTCTGATGGCCACAGCCACCCACTCTGACTCAATCTGTGACTGCAACAGTACCTTGACCTCTTCTGAGAAGGTATTAATACAAGTTTTATAGTCAGTCAAAGAACCACTGGTAGATTCGCATGATAAACCTGGACTTTTTTTCCCCTATAGTGCACTGTTTGCATTATTGCCCTTCTTTCACAAGAGTGCTGGTGGCAAGCTAAGAATTTTAACTCTGGTAAGGCTTGAAGGCAGGATCCTGTATCAAGCTGAGTGCAGACATATATGCAGAGAAATGTGGACACTGACTGGGCTTTTTTTCCCCATCAGACTTTATACATCCTAGTCCGGTACTTTTAAAGGACGGTGAAAAGAGAAGCTTAGGGTACTTTGAGCTGAACAAAAGCCTGCTGTGCATCATACAATGAAGCCCGCTGTGACTTCAGTCTCAACACTCATTTAATGCCTTGCTTGGACATCTCTTATTGATATTAAAAAGAAGTACTTAAGGGTTCAATTCCCCACCACCGTTTCATACACTGGTCAGGCAACAAGGCTGGCTGCCTAATTCAGCATGATTTCATCAGGTAGCTCCACTCAGGCAAACAGCCTGAGCAACCACGCTTGCCTTTAGGTGACAAGCTGCACAAAGCTTTTGGACAGCAAAAGGCATAGTTTACAATGCATACACAGTTTTCATCCAGTATTTCCTCATTGAAATATTCCATTATTTCAAAATATACTCTTATTGTGAAGCAGAGGGGAAGGAGGATCTGGGGATCACTTCTATACCTGACCAACTGGTCATCAATCTAAAGAAGAAACCAGAAATCCCTTAATAACCTTGGGGACATCCAATCAAAAGAAGAAAATGCAAGTATATGCCTTGTCCAAAATGTTCCAAAACAGGTACATGGCAAAGTCTAGACCAGTAGATGCACTGTGATTTTGCTGATCTGCTGTCTTGCTGAGCATATTCTCTAGAGCAAAATGGCAGTAATGGCAAGGTTGATCAGCGTTCACATCCCTTCCATCCATTACAATGACCAGTGCCAAGACTATACACCTGAAGTGCCATCTTCTTGATGTTCTACATCACAGTCTTTGACACAACTCCTGATCCAGGGATAGGACAATCTCTTGTGCTTGCCTTACAGCATGAGGTTTCCTCAGACCTCAAGAGCCCGATACGTTTTTCTTCATTCATAACCAGTTAATCTAATACAGCTTCTTCCGTGCATTCCAAATCTTCTGTCCTTGCTAATCCAGTAAGCGATCTTCGCCTTCCACACTGTGCCACTGGACCAAAACTCACAAACAGCTGGTACTGCTAGTTACCTACCTATATCTGAAGGCCCACTAACCAGCATCTGACACCAAGATTGCATGACACCAGCCTTAATTATGACTTCTGAAAATCCACCTCTTTCAACAGGGTCTTCAGGTTTTGCCCCCAGAAATATATATTACTTGGTCACTGCCATAAAGAGAAGGGCAGCGTTCCAGTTAGCTCTTGCGAGACTTGCAAGGAGGGACTTACAAGCTATATAGTCACTCTCTGTAACAAAGAGCTCTTACAAACAGTTACTTTAACCTCGGAAGCAATAACCTTTAACAATCATGGGGGACTCATAATGGATAATTAACTGAGCATAGCTCTCAGCGTGACACTAAGGCCAGAATTGTGAATATTCTTATACTTCTAATAGAACAGTACAGAGGAGAAATGAAGGCATTATATTAGTTCTATTTTACAACCACAGCGAATTACAATTGGTTCTCTTATCCACAATTCAAGACACACACTGGAAGCTTGTAGAGAATTAGACAAAAAATGCACGACTGAATGGGAAAATAAAAGGAACTGTATCTGTTTAAACCTGAAGAAGAGAAAGCCTACCGATACTTGCATAGTTCAAAGAAATTTATTAATAAAGGGTATTCAATCTACTGATAGAAATATTTCAAGAACCAGCAGCTGTAAGTTAAGACCAGCCTAATTCAACCTAGAAATCAAATAATGTAGATTTTTACCAAAGCACGAGGCAAAGCAGGAAACAACTTGCCAAGACAAAGCTGGAATTATTGAAATCAGTAATCCCTAAATCAGCATGAAATTTTGTTCTGATGTTATAGTCCACTGATTTTCAACCTTTTTCAATTTTCAGAACTTTAAAAATTTTCCATGGAGGTACAGAATCTTTCATGTAAACAGAGCCCTACTGGGAATATGTTCAGGCTTTTGACTACCTTTTGTGGTCACTTTAGAAGCTGTCCAGAGACTTGGAGGTCTATGGACTACAAGTTGAAAACAACTGCACTAATTTAAACAAAAATTAAGTCAGTGATGTCCTCCAATGTAGGGGGCTGTATTTCCCGATTCTGTACCATTAGGTTGTCAACCTCATGCTCCCCTCAATGTGGATGTAATAGTTGTTTCTTAATCCAAAAAATCAACTGATTATCACCAAGAGTACACTTGTGCACACGCCAGGGTGAATTGAAAATCCACTGTTTTAAATGCCATTCTCCCTAAGTATAATTGTTATTACACTGCATGACATGCCATTTTTAGAATACAGCCCTGGTTTCACCACATCTTCAGTTCGTATACCAATCACAACACTTACCAATACACTGTGTTCTACAAGACTTTTTGTACCAACAGGCAATACATCCTTCTTTACAAAAGAAGGATGTTGCCTTATCAGATCAGCTCACATAGTTGGAAAAAGTAGAGAAGTTTCAAGCTGAGTCACCCTTTAGCATGCACTACCTGAGTCTATCATGCATTCCACGTTTCATCTTATATTTACGTTTCTATGTGGACATTTGTAAATTGTTTTCTATCCCATATACGTTGTGTTACGATAAATGAAGTTAAATATACCTCTTTTTCTTCTCGCTTCCTTGATTTCTTCACACATCTTATTAAATTCTGGATCCAGTTCAGCAGCAATGATAGCATGAGCAGTGTCCTTCAAAGTACAAGCTCTATGTCTAATTATTTTATCTAGAAAACAGGACAGCACACTTGTTAATTTTATCACAGTTATGTAAATTCTTTACCATTTCTGTGTTCTTGTATATTACAACACTGATATAGACAGAAGTAAGTGGAAAATACTACGAATGTATGAAAATGTAGATGGATCAACACCACTGCATGGCCAAAATTCACAACCCAGCTATTTAAGAGATACAGGAGTTTTCAGAAGTACAAATTGTTACTTTAATCAATATGGCATTTATAAACAAATTCAAACAGTGAATGACGAACACACCTAAATCAACTTGCAATCCTTAGAAACTTGCTAGAATCAGCAGGTATACCAGTTTCTACAGGCAGATCTATACAATACAGCGGAGTACAGTGCAGAGAGTCCCAAAAGTAACAAGAGACTTGTCCAGGAATTAATTTACCCACTTGGGTCTAGGAACATTCATACGATTATACTGCTCGCAAAGTCATATTGCACATCTCCTGAATCTGTAAGGTAAGGCTCGCTTATATTCCTCCCCCTACCTTTTTATTTTAACCTTAAATTATTGCTTAATTTTTATTTAACAACTGCTAGAAAATTCAAAATTGTGCTAAAACAGATTACTTTATTACTTATATGGAATAGCTACTGCTTGTTTTAATCCTTTCTGAAAACTGGCAACAAAAAAGCCTCAAGTTTGCTACATTTTCATCTCTATTTAGGGAACAGGACAAATAATCTTGCCCACACTGGAAGCTGAAATGTGACTCACGAAAAAACATTTTTTCAGAGAAGACCAGTTCCCATACCTTTGAAACACACCAAAGAAATTACTCCAACACTGTTGAAATTTGAAGAGTAATTGTAACTTAATAAGTAAGCCCATACATGGAGAAAATTGACATCTAGAATGTTGCTTTCCAATCAAACCTACAACACTTATTGTTTGCTTTTAGTACAAACATATTTAATTTGTAAATTCATCCATACTGAATTACTTTTTCCAGTTGATGGAGGTACTTTAACAGGAAACATCAACATTAATGCCTACAACATATACAATTAGCAGATTTAATCTGTTTCAATAATCACTAAAGACAACAATTAAGAATATCAGTGAACATTTATTAAACAAGGTTTATAATTCTAGAAACAGCAAATTTTACAGCTGGAAAAACTGCTGAGTGAAAAAGACTATCCAGTATCCAGCTCAAATGAGCCCTACATATGTTTTCTGGGGAAATCTACTGCCACTTAAATCAAGTGGAAACTAGAAATTTTTATCCACATATATTTGTGAAGCATTATGTCTTATGATCACAAAAAATACACTGCATTCTTTGCAGATGTAATTTTGTGATATTAGAATTTAAAAAGTTGGTCAGATAATAACATTTAAGATGCCCTCGCTAAAGAAAGAAAAAGGTAAAAAAAAAAAAGGAAGGAAAAAAAAGAAAAATCAAATCATGAGTATGTGATTGAACTACTACTTTCCTCATATCCTGTGATGGGCAAGACTCGCCCACAGACAGTGCTTCAAAGAGGCAAATACTATTATGTCTAACACACAATGCTTATGTTTCCATGCCTTTAAGAACATTTTCTGGTCAAACAATGGAGAGAAAGAAAAAAACCCCACCATCTTACTATATAACCTATCTGAAATTTTATAGCAAAGTATGAGGGGAAAAAAAAAAAAAAACAAAGAAGCCAGTTTTGAATAACTGTACTGCATATAAAGCCAGCTAGTCTGGTACTCCAGCTGCTTTTTCTAATCGAACAGCAGGGCAGAAGCAGGTACGCTATGATTCTTCTGCAAATTCCAGAACGAAGCAGAAGCAAGCATATATGCCCAGCTTTAAAGAACGTGAACATTTACAGGTTAATGCATCTGAATGCATGTAGTGCTTACTCAGCATAGACAGGATGTGCTGTTTCAGCAGTGTATTCATATAAGAGCTCAAGAAATCTGGCATGTCAGAAGAGCAATACATCATCAATTGTTGACAATGCAGAGGACAGATCTATCTTTCATTACCTACTCAACAATGCGAAACTCCAATCCAAAACTTAACCTACTAATAGCCAGATCCATTTTTCCCAGCTCAGTCCTGGTGGCAAGGAAAACCTGTTTTGGTTCCCTAAATATATTTCTTAAGACTCTTTCTCTTCGGACAAGCTCAATGAAAACTTCTGCCACTAAATGTTCCCTAAGCTGTCTTTGCTATTTTATGTTTCTGCCACATTGAACCTGTGACCCGTGTTGTTTATGATCCCGAGCAGGTCTGACCTTACAAGTCTGTAGTCCCATAATACCTGTTCTAAAACTTAAAAAAACCTCTTCAGACTACATTTCCTAGAATTAAACAAGCAAGCCCACAGATCCCAATGGCCTAAAAATGAGACAAAGGGTGTATAGTAACACCAATTTTTTCCCAAAGCCCATCACTAAGTCACAAATGTGCCAGTCACATGCAGGAGGGTTATGTCTCATAGTCCTCATCTTCTGAACAGGCGTTCTTCAGAGACACGTAGAATCTCTAGTGTCCATCAAGGCTTTGATTAGTTCACATCAATTACACATCAGAAGTCCTCCAAAGTGTCTTATCAAGAACACAGAAAACCATTTGCTGTACATTATCAATGTACTTTTTTTAGTTGTAAAACAAAATGCATCATAAATTGAAGAAATAAAGTTTATTTTCTACAGACATGAAGCGGCACTGGCTTCAAAAGGCAACATGAAACAAGTGTAACTGTTTGACCAGACTATACTGCCTCTAGTCCACACATAAGACCTTTGCAAAAGCCTCACAAAATCAAAAATTTAAGAAGAAAGAAAAATAAAGAAAAATCAGGCTTTAACCTGGTAAAATGATTTCACAAGAATTAATGAAAAACTTTTTAACACATAGGACTACACCTGCAGATGGACCCAGATTTCCAAGTATCACCTATATTAAATACAACTACATTAAAAGGGTGCTTTGTTCTTTTATTGATGAAGCTGCCAATGGAAAGGCTTTCTTTTGGCAACATACACTGTAAGGCGGCCCTAGCGAAGAGTACACAAGATGTTCTTTCCTTAGTTTTGAGTGTGAACAGCTTTTACGCGCGTTTCAATCTACAAATTCCATTTCAATTGAAAGCATCCCATCACACTTTGTCAAGACAACACCTTTTAATCTCTCTTAATCAGCTGCAACTGACTTCCTTGCCTGATGATTCATCCTGTTCTATTCCTATCTCCAAATAACATAGTTCTTAATTTCTATGGGTGAATTTCATGTTCTAAGCCAATGTGGAAATAAAGCAGACCACTGCCAGATTGTGTGCAGGATTCTCTACAGAGCTCTCCAAATGACGTTGGGGTTTTGTTGCATATACAAAGTCTATTCACTGAAAAGCAGTGATCAAATTCAAAAAGGAACTACAAAACCTAATTTATTAGAAAACAACTCTGAATGCTGTAGTTCTGCTATTACAACGTCCCCCAGTGCACCACATGCCTCAGAACACTAAAAGCACAGACCCTTAGGACTTGCTTATCCTAATTATCACACAGCATGCATTTTATTTAAATGCCTCGATAGTAACCAAATACGTGATTAAATACCAGGCTTTCAGGTTTAGGTAGGCCAAAATGAAGTAGGTCCTTACCTCCAGGATCTTTGTCTGGATTGTACTCCAATGCATTGCTGCAGATCAGGTCAATATCTGTTAGGAAATCCTTGGCTGTTAAGTAGTTGTGTTTATCAATTTTGGTTATTACCGTTGATAGGTCCATTGGCTCTTTGATAACTTCAAGGTAATCTGAAACCTATAAACAAACAGCATAGAGAAATGACACAGGACCACATGCATTACATTTGAACTTTGCCAATTTCACATCTTTATACTTTTACTTGTAACACATGCTTATCTCTAATACATTAACTAAATATGAACTAAGAACAAATTGATGTTGAAAACAGAAGTTTTATCAGACTAAATAAAACATAGGACTTCCAAAGCTACTCTTTCTTCAGTAGCTCACCAATTTATCTTTCAAAATTAATTTAATGGGTTTTTTTGAGGCAAAACATTTTAACGTAAATGTACTTTTAATTTTATTTAGACTGATTTTCTTTTTTTTTTTCCTGTATAGTGTTATAGCACTGTCTTGGGTTAGAAAAGCAAAAAAAATCAGCTGAACTCAAAACGCTAGGAAAAACTAGGGAAACTATATTTTGTAGGTAAAGCTCTCATTAAACTGAACAGTCAACTTATCAGCTTTAAAATATCTTCTATTGAATAGTTCTTTCAATCACTCGTTCAACAAAAAAAGTCAGGTTTTATCAACTGAAGACATTAGACTGACTGTACAGAAGGACAGTCGGAAGAGAAAGCCTTGTGTCAGAGTTCACTAGGAGCCTAACTCGTAGCTGGAGATTTAGCATCCGCTAGGGTACACTAAAAGTATTTAATGTAATTAATGGCACCATAAGGGGCTCAAGCTTGATAGTCAAATGCATCAGCACAGCTGCTCTAACAAAGTTCGGGGGGGGGGAGGAATCTATGCATTTGTTATTTACTTCAAGGAAAAAAAAACTATACTTGAATGTTTCAATGTCATTAAGATTACAATCAATTAAAAATACTGGCAGCCTCAGAAACAGTATTGTGTTTTTTCTTTTGAAATCGCCCACGCTTGACGGTGGCTGCAAAAACACTGAAGAGTTAAATATATAGTGAGATCAAGCCATAACGGCTCCATAAGATTTTTTTTTAATAAAGTATCTGTAGACATTCATACAAAAATATATCACAAAATAAACTAACATTAATGCATTACTTCAGTGGACAGCAGTCTATCACCTAATTCCTTAAATATATACATTGAAATTTAGGATGAAAAATGAAAATGGCAGAAAGTCTCTTTTTGTCTCCCTCTGTGGAAACATGACAATAATTGGTTCAGTGATCGGAAAGCCAAGCCACGGGCTTCCTTTTCCTGTTAGTGCATCATCATCAGAAAGAATCTTAACTGGAAACTGTAAACACTGCTGCTGAACTAGTCAGGAAAATCCTTGACTTATTACATAGCAGCATCCTCTGCAACACAAGTAGGAGTGGAACAAACAACACATTTTCTAATAAAGTCAAGGAGACAAGCTCTTGTAGAAAAGGACAGTCCTGTGCTTAAATGCACCAGGTGGGACAAAAAGGATTACGTTTAATTTCTAGTGATGTGATATATTAGCAGGGGTTTGGGCAAGTCTTTAAATAACAAATTCACATTTCAATCCTCTCCATCTACAAAACAAGGACAGTAATTTGTTCCTACTTTACGTGCCCTTTAGACCGCAAGTTCTTTGGGGAAAGAAACTGCCTTTACTAAGATTATGAAGAGTTTCCTACAATAATGGACCTCCCAAGCAGTTTCGTAATAAAAATCGAAGTTACTGCTCAGACCATGCTCACATTGTAAGTTGCCATGCTAAAGAGCTCTTGTCAGTCTTTCAAAAACAGTCAGCTACAGAACACTATGGGAAGTTCAAATTAAGAGAGGACTATATGGGCCCATAAAAGATGTCTGTTCCATCCTGCATGGAATTTACACTGCAAATCTGCTTTTTACAGTGCTGTACTTTTAATGTCCCATATTCATCTCTTAGTGTCTTCCAAAAGAGATGCTTCTCTTCAGAAGCAATTAAGTATTTTTTTTTTAATTAGCAAGCTTGCAAAGCTTGCAGTGAGCCAGCATCTGATCTCAAAGTCAGACTGAACACAATCCTTTTCATATAGCAACACCCGAAAATAGATTTGCAGATCGAACTGTCTCATCAGTTAGGTGTGCACACTCCATAATCGACCAGTTAATGCCTTATAATGTGCTACCATCTGTGATTAATGGCATCCACAAGCATTACTGCTGAAATTATTCAACAATACTATTAATGCTGAATACATTACAGAACACAGATCACTTTCCCAATATTATCATGTCTATGATTACAATGCTGTAAACGCTTTTATTAAAGAATTATATTTATGGTTTCAAATATTTCAAGAGCACTGGTAAGGACAGGAGTGATGGCATTTTTAAATGCTGATTTCAGTTATAAAATTGACAGGAACGCACAAGGTTTTTCAATAGGTCACTGGTAAAACTAAAGAACGTGCTCCAACTCCTTGCACCACAGGTGATGAGGCTGTGACTATCTCACCAGCTAAAAGTCAGCATTTTAGATTGGAAAGATCATGAATCAAACATCTATTTTTCTTATTAAGGTATCAATTTCCTTTTTTTAATTTATATTCTTTTTCTAATAGTTTCAACTTCATTGTTTGCACATTACTGAAACAAGACCTCTTCAATATCCACCGGTTTGCTGAAGATGTTAAAGCGTTTGTCTGTAGCCAGCCTCTTGGTAACATCCCTGAGAAACAACCGCAGCTCTCTTAATGTGTTCTCTTCCTGGTCCTCCATTCGCTGTTTTTCTGCTTCTGACAGCTCACGGGCTGGACATGGCAGTGCAAGAGGAAGAACTTCCAGAGCACGAAGAGCTAGGGAAAAAAACAAGAAGTCAGACAATGGAAATATTAACAACACAGTGGCTCTTGGGATTATGCCACTCCAAATTTCATTATATATTTAATCTGCCTCACCGATCTAACTATCACTGCATCCTTAACCCCTCAGCTCTCCAGTTTCCAAAACTGATAACTGTAATGCACGAAATTTATTCTGGACATTGATTAACACTGTCAAATGTTAACTACACTAACTGTGATTCACCCACACCCTTTGAAAAAGTAAAATATCATGAAAGGAAACATTCAGATCACACTATTATTGGTTTTACTGTAACTTAGTTTACCAGCCTGTTTCCTTCTTGGTGGGGGCATTGCTGCCTCATCAAGAATTAACCCTTTGAAAAATCGCCATCTGTCTTCTTCACTTGGTCTTTGAATATAAAAAACCTCTTCATACTGGATTCTGAAAATACATTTCACCTAAAAAAAAAAAAAAAAATGAAAAAAGCCATATGAAAATTGAGCCCTGACTCAAAAATACATGATTAATGACTATATTAAAACACTAGTCACAAACTTTTCAAAATTAGCCACAGAAGACAAGACAGTAAACTCTTCCCAAAGCTGTGTACACAGCCTACAGAAAACAAATACTTGTAATTCTCACTGAATTTTCTGTAGTAACTAAACTTGCAGTATCCCATGATCCTAACAGTGGCCACCTCTGAAGTAAAAAGAAGAGAAACGGCAGGATTAAAAAAAACAAAAAAAAAAATCAAAGAAAATGTTGAGGAAAAAAATAGAAACTCCCCTCCCCCATCCTGAACCTCAGAGGACGTAAAGCTAAAGGTTAGGCCTTTAGACTAAATCTGCATTTAATTACACTAGAGTAATTTGTCAAAATGAACAACTGATAAAATGAACGCTTTTGTCTTCTCAGCAAAGTAGCATGGAGATTATGAAAATCGGTACTATGGACGTACACCCCTCATTAAAGAAAATTACAATCACTTAATTAATACTACATTTTCAGTTTGACGTATTTTAAATTAAGTTAGAAAACTAGTGCAAAACGGAATGTTTTTACACAACCAAAACATTCTGAAGAGCACACACCTCCCTAACGCCTCCTTCCCCAGTAAACTTACCTCTTCAGGCAATTCGCTATACATGGACTCAGAGGTAGACAGTAGAAATATAGGGGAGAAAGATGGTATATCTTGCAGCAAAGTTAGAAAAGTAGCTCTCACAGTTTCACTGACAGCTTCCCACCAATCACCAATATGAGGCATGTAAACAATACTTGGTACTGTTCTTCGAGCTTCGCGAAAGATCTAATTAAAAAAACAGTGGTATTTAAACTAAGAAACTAATTATTATCACTTGTGAGTAATAAAATTCTTGTGGAATAGGAAATGACTCAAGTTCGTAGTATTTTATATACAAATGTTCCAGTAAAATAAAATTATCTAATGATAAAGGCTTTGTAAACAAGTGTTTGTGACTGTTAGCTGTATAATTCAATTATTTTACGTCAACGTGCTAGGGAGACTACAAACATCTACTTGTCACATAAGTTTTAAAACCTTGCTAAGACTGAACAATCAAGATGAAAATTAAACTGGTTTGCAATCCATGCAAAATCCACCACAAACTGTTCTGAAACATAAAACATTTAGAACTAAGTAACTGAACCCAGAACCACAGCACACCAATTCATACACAAGCTAATAAAATGAAAATCAGGAACCAGATTAAGCTTACTTGACGTTAGGTATGTGATTGAGGGGGCAAGTTAAAAATGTAATTACTCTCACTAGTCAGCGGAGAGATCTCAATCACCCTCCAGAGACTCCTTTCTTTTAAACATGAAAATATAAGGAGCCTATGAAAACCTGGCTTTTAAGTTACATTCCAGTTCGCTGCCTTTATATTGATGCAACTAATCTGTTCCAGAATGACATAATTTACTCATTACATGAGAATCTGAAATGTCACCTGTGCACACGATTCTTCAGGCGTTTTGGCACTGACTGAATAAAGTGCTGGCAAATCTAGCCTGTGTACAGAGAATTTTTCAAGAGTGTGCAATAGTGCCGGAGCAAGGTGCGAAGTCTGACCCGAACCTCTCTCTCCAGATAGCAGTAACCTTGGTCTGTAAGAGGTTGGCTGGTGATAAGCTGACCTGCAGGAAAATAACAGTTCCAAAACACAATTAACATGCTGATGTTATCAATGGATGGATATCTATAGTAAGATTTTTTTTTTAGACTCCAAAAGGCCTTCAGTAATGGATAACAGTTTCCTACAGTAATCTTAAGAGATTCTACTAACTCTAGTATACCTCAACACTACATCAAGTCTCAATAACTCAAGCTTTGTCTGTTCTTTATTTCAAAACAATTTAATTCAAATTCACCTGTGCAAAGATATACACATATTAAATTCATGAAAACTTTGATTATAACCAGTTTATTTAAAACCAATTCCTCAATCGTATAAAAAGACTTAATGGACTTCCAGTGAATGTGTCTGTCTAATGCTGTCTAGTTCAGTCCTAACTACTAAAACATCTCTTCAGTAGCCTCAGGAATCCCAGGTCAATCTATTCATCCCTTAAAGTGCTACCCAAGACTTCCAAGAACCACTTAACATTTCAATACTTTGTTTATTGAAGAAATAGGACCTGAAGTAGGACTGAATAAAATCACTATTCATTTTCTATTCTAGCATATTCACAGGCCTCTACTCAGTAGATTTCCAGAGAAAAGAAAGATTTTAAAGGAAAAACTGCAAAGGTAAACCTTTTTTTTTTTTTTTTTTTTTGCTGTCAAGGAGAAATCTTAAGGAGTCTATACAAGGATTTTTGGTTTTTTGTGTTAGTTTGGTTTGGGGGATTTTTCCCTGTTTTGAGGACAAGTGAGACATGAAGAGAGAAGCGTTAGGTTTTTCCATTAAAAGTCTTTTCCATTTGTTGAAAATTTATTATGAAACAACAATTTTTAAAATTATTTTGCGTTTTCTCTCATTAAGCCATTTTTATCTGTACATCAGTCAGCTCAGGAAGTGAAACAAGACTGGCTGGGTTTATTTCAGGTTAATATTTTGTTACAGCTATGAATATTGCTGACCTTTGGCTTTTCAGTTCTGGTGGTGGAGGTACACACACAGATAGCAACTAAAAATGCTCAGAAAGATAGATTAAGGGAGGCTTACATAATTTACAAAAATAAACATATTCTTTGAGATTATTTTATATAGACACACATCCACACAAATATATATCATTGTTTTGGTTTTGGGTTCCCGCTCCACCCTCAAAACAAAAGCTGAAATTTGGTATTAAGATACTTGACTGCGTACCTCAAACTATTTGAACTTAAACCCTTATTTTTAAGCTTAGATTTCCATAAATACTGTTCAGGCATCACTCTTTAGCACAAAAATTTTAGCAGTTTTCCACAAGATGGCTCTACTAAACAGTACTACTACTGAACAGTTTTCCTAATCTCATTTTATTTATTTAGCAAACTCCCTGCAGAACCTACCACATGAAGTAGCCTAAAATTATTCTTAATACAAAACAAAGAAATGTTACTTTATTACTGTTAATTACTGTAGCCAGTCCAATTTATATAGGAAAGGCACACACAAACTTCACACACACTGAATTCCCACTTCCCAAAACTTTCTATGAAGAACAATGAAAAAAAGATGTTAGAAATGCTGAATGCATTAATTATATAATGCATCCAAACAGCTGCATACACTGAAGCTCAACAATATTTTAGACCAAGAAAAAGCAAACAATCTCTCCAAAATATTCCTATGTACCTCTCTTCCCGGTTCTTACATCTTTCAAATCAAAATGGCTTGTTACAATTAAGAACTGCTGTTAACATCCTTACTTCTAAGCTACATCTGTCTGTTGCAAAATATTTCTGACTACTGTGTCTAGGATGTGGCCTTTCCTAAGACTGTTCACATATCCAAAACTCTTGTCCATACACTTACATATTTCTATTACAGAACACCATTCCCACCACAAAGCAAAAGATCATCTTTGTTACCTCTCTCGATGTAAGAATTTCACTGTTTTATTTACGTGGTTATATCCATTTAGAGAAAGACTCACATTGTAAAATGAAGGTAGGGTTTATGTATAGCAGCTGATGACTGTTTCTTTGGTGATCCTGAGTGACAGCTTGTTTCAAAAATTGATGAAGCATTCTCATCTTCACTATCATCTAATATTAGACTTGGTACATCTGTTCCAAGAAATATATCAATTAGAACTTCATCACTTCTAAGTACGTGCACAACAAACAAGAAGAGACATTACAATTTTCTTCTTGTAAATTATAACACATTTTCAAATGTAGAAGAAATGAGTTAAAACTGTCTAAATATCAGAACACAGAATAATAAGTACCTATTACTTCAAAAACCAAAACAAATTAAATATTGTAGAAGACTAATCATAATTTCAGTTTATTTTTAAAACCATCAAGCAGAACAAGTTCACAAATACAATAAATGTTTAACTTGTTATGAAATGCTTCCTTTGGTTTTATTTCACAGCTAGAGGTTTTTCAAGGCTAAAGTTATAAAATCTGTAATTCCTCAGACTATAAAGAATTTTGTACTTCTTTATTTGTTCTAAGTGCCTAAATTTCTTACAGGTATACTTCTTTCAAGATTATTCTCAGCATGACTACCTAGACAATGTATGTTTACGAAGAATTGTTTTCCACCCTCTGATAACGTGCCAAAGAACATCAAATTACCTTTTACCAAAATCATCTCAATTCATTCCATGTTCATATCCTATATCTTGATCTATTTTAATTCCTTTGCTAATATAGTAGCATAATGAACTGAAGTATGTTCTGTATAGACCATCAGAAACAAAAAGCTAAAAGACTGATTGCATTGATAAGACAGATTGCAGGGACAAACAACTGCAAAAAATACAAATATGGCATTAAACCAAAACAACCAGTTGACAGTTGAAAATCAGGTACAGCTAAATTAGTTACTGGAGCTGCAACGGGATTAAGAGTAGACTGCTGTGATTTGATAATGGGAAATAAACTGCTACAAGATCTTTATTTGCCCCAGGAAAGGAGTTTAGTTGATATTACCCTAAGCAAGCCACTCATTCCCAAAGAGAAATCAGTCTGCAACGACGGGATGAAAATGGTCACAGCTACTCAGCTCCCCGGTAAGAGCAGTGCAGAGGCCGGGTCTCCTGAGGAACAAAATGCTCTGCGATGGATGGGCAGCGTTTCTGAGAGCAGCCCAGAGTCACTGCAGCACACTGCTGTTCAGGGCAGCCACAGCCGCTTAGAAAAGCGGACTGCTGTGAGATCTAAGGGTTATTCTCAAATATACAACCCACTGCATGATTTGCCTGATTTACATGAAGCCGTGGCACAGGTCCTGCTACACTGATCAAACCACCACCACAGGACAAAGGAATCAACTTCAGAGCAGCATGAAGTGCTGGACGGAGATGCCATCTAAGGGCCACACATCTAGACATACGCTCCCAGGAAAAATTGTTAAGAGACAACAAAGGTTCCCTTAGTTAGTTGTCTGTGTGATGTAAGAAACTGGATTCAGAGCAGGCTGGGCAGGAATAATATTCTGCTGGTATGGGATGAGGACGCGTCACATCCCTTGGCAAGGCGTGACACAGTCACACAGCCAAGAATCATTCCTCAGGAGGCAAAGATGAAAGAGACTTGCAGACCCCAACCAGTGGCCACAAGCTAGTCCACAGAAAGAAAAAGCAGGACAGAAGCTGCTGGACATTTAGCTCTGGGCAAGGATAGCAACTGGACACAGACAGGCCTCCTAACTCTTGGCTCACTGCATTCCCTAAACAGGCAGAATTTTTGATATACCAAATGTAGACCATGGGGTAAGTCCTACGCTCATGCACCAGATACAGCTTTTGCTTTCTAAAATACATAATTATTAAAAAAGGCAGCCCATCTTTTAATCCTAGGCATCAAGCCTTTGTGACATCCTTTGCTTGAGTGTCTGATGCACAGAATTATGACAAACAGAAATCATTAGCGAACTGCAAAGACAGGTAGAGAACTAGATTTGCAGATTGTAAGCACACCAGTAAGCGTCTGCCATATACCTGGCTCTGAATTCAAGAAAAACTGAAGCACTAGTGTGTAATCCACACTTACACTTAAAATCATTGTCCGTGAAAGTGGATTTTGCTGTTTTTAAACACAGATTAATCTTATTATTCAATATTTTCTTAGGTTTAAGGGGCTAAGAAGAAAAACTAAGCTATAGAGGAAATTTCAAAAGAAACCTTAGTTCTTGTGTCTTCAAAATTGATTATCTACAAACGTTTAACAGTAGGGGCAGAATTATCTAGTAAAACTACTACTTAACTAATTAATGCTTCCAAATAACTTTTTTCTGCAGTACTAAATAGGAATATAAAAATTGTAACCGAAGAAAACATTCTGAACTAGATCTGTACAACAAAGAGACAGCTAATTCAATTCATCAACAATAATGACAATCTCCAAATTGGGCATTACCAACAGGTTAGGAGTATACAGAGAGACCTGAGCATCTTAAACAACTTTGGCTACAAGAGTCTAATACGATCGAGGGAGCCTAATATGATCTAACTGCAGCTGCAAGCCAGCTCACTTCCCCCTACCCACCACCACATGCTCCCCGGCCCCATCTCACGCCAACTCCAACACTTGTTAAAACCTCCAGCTGTCCTATAGTCAGCAGAAAACGAACTCAACAAAAATACATCATTTTTGGATGAGTTTTCTGGCTAAAAACGTTTTAACAAAGGGCCTGACGTACTACAGTAAGTGCAAGGGATGGAGCAAAAATGCACAGCTGGGCTGGAGGAACCGCAGCAGCCAGCACAAGGATCAGCTTAAGCTGCCTGGACTGCAGTCTGAAAGCGTGCTCTGGAATAGGAATGAGAAGAAAGTCACCGCTGTCACAGATTTGCTTTACGACTGGGCTACTTTCAAGTTAATCACACACTACCACAAGTACGGTTTACATAGTTGGGGGAAGAGGGGAGGTTCCCAGATAAGAACAGCAGAAAACAGTATGCCAGAGTAAGTAGGTATCAAAACCAAGATACCTTGTTCAATATTTAACTTTCAAGAAATAACCAGGGTAGCTATTAAAGTATGTCTCAGAGAACAGCTGGGTAAAAAAAACCCCAGAACCTATTGACTCATTGCCAGCCAAAACAGTCAGTCACATTCCTCCTTATTCCCTGCTTCCTCAATGCACTCACATTGCTCCCATTGCAGCAGGGTTCTGGCATACATCTGACCCCTTCATGAGTTGTTTTTATTCACTAATTTGGCAAAAAGCTAACTTGATAAATCAGCAAATAGTTCTCTGCTTGCTAAGCCAGCAGAATCAACTCAGAGGATCAGGAGCGCATCAGGCCAGTTCAAGGGGAGGGAAGTCTCAGGAACTTTCTCGTTAACCAGTAAAGACCATTACATAGGCTCAGGTATGTCGGCTAACCAGTCTCACCCACTGAGCTGCGAGCTCCCCGTAGCATTCCTTCGCTGCCTGCTTCTGCACCATCAACAAGCAAAGGATTGGGGACAGGTAAATGACATTCAGGACAGGAACACCAATTTCAGGCGCTAACACAGTGAGCAACAATGTTCACTCTTTTCTTTTGTTCCACCATATGATTATGCCCCATTATTTCTAGTATTTAAAATGTAAATTACTCGAGCATCTTTTTTTTCAGATGGCACTCACACCTATGGGATCTTGGTCTACATAGGTCAGTTTATTAAACTCCACAGCAACTTGGAATCAGCAAAAATAACTAAGCAACATCCAAGCAAACTGTATTTACGTCCTAACACAACACAGAACCAAATACACATCAGGTTAAATGCTAGCAGTAGAAATATTTCCAAACTGAAACATCTGCAAAAAAAAAAAACCACCCAAATTTCCAACCCACATACCTTCACTTTTGTCCCCCTGGCTAAATTCAGCATGAGGAAACACTTTGTGTAAAACCTCAAGAAGCTTAGTGAAGGTACGTTCCAACAGTGGTCTGATCACAGGAGATAACGCATGTCCTGAAGATGTCACAGCACGTTGGGAAGCAGGCACAATATTCTGCATTGCATGATAAAAATCCTGTGCGCTGAGAACTACCGAAGAAACATCAAGCTGTAGTTTCTGACTGCTCACATAAATCTGGGGGTAGCGTCGTCTCAGGGCAATCAAGGCAGCCTCAGTGCAAAGTGCTTTTATGTCAGCTCCACAGTACCCTAGTGCACACAAAAACAAAAATACCTTTCATGAAATAGCATTGCTGTGCTATATATTTTTCAAACGTACCTAAAATAATCAGTAATACTTAATTGTCAAAGTTCAGAAAGCATCTGCCAAAAGGTATCAGGTCATAATCCAGTGACAGTGTTGCGTACCAAGAAATTATGTACAGGTATACTGAAATATAGTAAGGAATTAATTCCACATTGAGGTTAAAATGACTTACATTTTCACTGTATAGCACATTTTCAGCTCAAGGTTATAGGTCTGTCATCGCTCTTTCTTTTTCCTTAACATTGTCTAAAGCATGCGTGCAATTTTAACAGGCTAGCCCCTCTCCTCCTTTTTTACTTTAATATCTCTACACAAATACATTTTTTAATAGCAAAGTAATTTGTTATACTGGATGAACATCAACTACTTTAAACTTTTACAGACTGAGAAAATGAGAAGTATAAAGAAAAATGTTTCATGAGTAGAATATGGAAGAGATGAAATCTCTTCTTAAAAAAGCATACTGTGGACTCTTGGAAAAATGTGAACTTTTACTATCAAGAAAAATGTTTCAGACTTTTTAGAGTTTCATAATTTTACTAATATAACCAAAAGAATAGAACAACAATTAAAAAGCATTAGAATTTTAATTCAGCCGAGCTTCTAAATATCTACAGGTGGCTACCTATAATTGCTTGATCATCATTACTGAAAAACACAGATCTGATAATTATGAAATACTGAGAGACTTAATACCTCTGTGTCTTTTGCAGTAGTAATGGTTTGGGGTTTTTCCCCAGAGCTAGAAATTAGATTTCAAATTCTTCCATATCTCTCAGCCAGAGACATTAATATGCCACTGTATTTTGTAGCACCATAGCTCCATCTTTCAAAAAATGTAAAACATTATTCCCACTAGGAAAACTCTTTTAGAGAATTATAGTCGGTATAGGAAAACGTATTGTACTGAGGTATCGCCACATAAAAGTTCATGGTTTTGCAGCAAAGTGTTCATAGAAGCTAATTAATCAAGTCTTTAGTTAAATTATTCTCGATCAACTTTTTTTTTTTAACAAGACTTCCTCCTCCCCACCAGGTCTTACACCATTTGCACTTTTTCTACGCTATTTTTGTATTGGTCTTTTGGCAGCACCAGGTCCCAAAATTGAAGCCTGCCTCGTTTCTCTCTTTATCCTCTGATGTTCTTTCAGTGCTGCTGCCACATATATTTTCACAAGATCCATACAGCAACAAGGAACAAAGCTGACTCCATAAACAGTGTTGAGAAATGGAAAAGGAAACAACTAATATGGAAGATAGACAATTTTCCATCCCCATCTTTCAGATAGATAAATTTTGGGGATAATAATAAGAGATACAAACTTTTCTAGCTATGAAGATGACTTAAGTTGGCCAAGACTTCAAATTCCACCCAAGTTTTTCATATGTACTTGAAAATAATTTTTAAAAAGAAAAAAAGAAAAAAAAAAAAAGATGGAAGATCACCATGAATATCAGATTCCTGCAACTTTTAAACTGAGCTTTCCGTTTTTATAAAAAGGTTAGTAGAAATAATGGTGTAAACTTGACAAGCACACACTGTGACTGTTACCTAAAACGTATGTAGCCATTCACATTCACAAGTTACCTTGAAATAAATACACAGGACATTTGAAATATGTTCACATATATCCACTATATTAGTCAATAGGCAACTAATCATTTTCAGCACTAAGGTTACTTTTTTTTTTTTTTTTTAACTAATCCCCGTCATGAAATCAAAACCATGCAGGCACACTCCATCAACCATGTGAACCCATCAGACAGTAGCTTCAGGTGCATCAGAGAAATCAAAACCAAGGTTTTTCCTCTAAATTCCATTTTGTTCTTTCAGTATCAGGTATCACATTCCCATTTAAATTGGTCCACTTCTCATCTAACAAGCATACTGGATTAAACAAAAAATTTTTTGGGGCACTAAACCGAAACTTAAATCAAAGATGTGCTACAGACACATAGCACCCTGAATGCCTGTCACCTTAAAAACTAGTTTAGCATCTTTGTGACAAAAGATTCAGCATCTCAGGAGCTATATCCTTTCCAATTTTTCTATTAATAAGTGCTGTAATATCACTTTCTAACAGTCATTTTAATCACCGCTTGTACATCTCCAAAGAATTGCAAAATTAGGAAATAATAGCCTGTAGCCTATTTTTAAAATTAAATTCTCAGGTGATCAGGTACACAATTAGTCTCCATTTCTACTTTTCATTTCTCAGGAGCAATTACATTTGAAGAGTAATAATTGGTGTCTCTTTTTGAGGGACTCTCTTGTGCATACTGTACATCCATTTCAGTGACAGGAAAACTGCAAAAATCCTGTATCTCGTGAAACATTAAACAGCTTTTTATTTTTAAGAAGCAAATGCACACTGATTAAGAGGAAGAAAAACAAGAGCAAAGTATTGTCAAAGCAAAATAAAATGTATCATGCCAACAGTAAATAACCTGAATTTATTTTTGCCCAAATTGACGTGATAATATAAAACCAAGGTTCAGTGCATTTGCTTCCATTTTTGAAGGCTCTCACAAAGGATGTTTGATTTGGCAGGCAAAATGTACTGCAATACCTTAACTTAGCACAAAACAGGTATTCTTGTCAAGTAGCCCATTTTGTTCTACCCATCAGCACCGCACTCTGCTAAACATTTCTGAAGTACAACTTTTAAAGAGCAGGACAGCAAACAAGCAGATTCCCGTGTAGGTTTTCAAAGAATGCATTTTCATCACTGAAATTCTGAAGTCATATTCTTCCACTTCTGCTGTGCAGAAATTATGCCCTCTCTAAAATTTCTTCTGCCTAGCGTTGCCCAAAATTCTACAACAAACAGCTACTGAGCTAGGTCAAACATTTAGGTGAACAATCTTGACCACTTCTTATGAATTTACGTCACATAACTCCCTACAATTCTTAAAATGGACTGCAGGGAAAGCACGTTAGTGAACAAGTATCGTGGTTTGGGCTCCTCAAACCAGGACAACAACTCAGCATGATGACAGAAATGAAAAATAACTAATATGTTGTTTTGTTGTGTTGTTTTTTTTTTTTTTAAATTGTGACAAATATGAACACTAATGCCAGAACTTCCCACTCCATCACTACATTATGATGGGAAAAAAAAAACCTAACAAGATACCATTTTGTCACAAAATGCTCCTGCAACAATAAGCACAGAATATTTTTAACAGACATCTTGAGAATGATGGTTTGCTCCTCTGTAAGTCTATTTAACATTACTTAAATAACGCTTATTACATTGTAAAAAGTCAACTGCAACATGACAGATGGAGGAATTCACACTTTTTGGGTTGCTAATAAGTTTTGTTTCCTACAAGACTGAGTTAATAGGTAACAGTCTCTCTACCTACAGAAAGATATCATTCAGAACAATGAAGTAAGCTCAAGAGATAAGACGACTTATAAAGTTCAGGATAGCTAGGGCTCATCTCCAGTGCACACTTCTATGGAGGAAAAAACATAATAATTGCTTGAATTTATTGAAGGCACTAATAAGACATCCATGTGTGGTCTTCTGGGCAACTTCATGCTCTCCCCAAGCTGCTTCACTTTGTCTCACACACATTGCAGTTGTGCGGCCACATTCAGTGAGGCGGGTTCTTTAATTCTCACATACACAGAAATCTCCTAAACGGTATGTAATCTGTAACACCTGGGACAAAAATCAACCCTCAGGAAATAACCTATTTTTTGCAGGCCCTGGGGCTTTTTACTTCTAATTTCTTCATAATTACACCCCTGGATCTTAAAAAATTCTGAGTTGCACATACACCTGCTTCCCCAAAGTCGTTTACTTTGGTAGTATTTCAGCAGTTTTCTTCATTAGGATCCATGCACTTGTAGCTAAGCGTTGCCAAGTTTGCTGAACTGGAGAGAGGTATAAACCATGCTGTGCAAAAAGCCTGTCGAGTCTAGGCAGCTTTTACTTAGGGAAGAGGGGTGTTGTTTTGAGGGGTTTTGTTTGCTTATTTCTAAAGAAAACCTGCACACAAAAGGAAAGAGCAGACCAGTATATACTGTATCAACATGACAAGTGCACCAATGAGTCCGATTTGCGATGTCCGCAAAGAATCTGGAAAGTCTGTTCAAATAACTAGTTGCCACAGATTTCACTTATAGAAATGATGAGAAAATCTCAAGATGAAGAAGGTAAGTATGTCTTACTTCAGCTGTTTTAAAAAAGTCCTTGTAACAGTCAAAAGGTTTTAATCTTGGATGTATGGAAACATTTAAATTCCAAGATACAGAACGGAGACAATCAAGTGCACAGTAGCTGGACAGCAGGAAAGCCAAAGAAAACAGAAAAGGGTATTTCTTTTTGTTAGCTCACTTTTCCACAAAATTGACAGGCTTTACTGAGCACAAAGAACATGTTCCAATCAAACCTACAAAAGGCTTTCCCTATGCTCTGAAATTTGAAAATACGTAATTGTGTTCTCAACACAAAAACATGGTGAATTTTCAAACAACTGGGTTTTATCCCATCTATTCCCCTCTCTCCCACTAAGCAGCACCACATCTTTGCACAACTCAAGCAGAATTTACATGAAACGGGTTTGGCACATGCTGTCTTATACCCGGCAAAGCTTAAACTGGAGTTTGCTGGATAGTTATGTTTTCTCCTCACCAGAAGATGCTGAGGTCTTTGTGCATCAAAAGCGGAGGGATGCTGCTTCGATGATAGATGTCCCTGTGGATGAAGAGGATAATTCGGATGTACTGTAGCTGACTGAATGGACTGATGTTCAATTTAAAGTTCTTATTTCTCTGATGACGGATTCCAATGCACAGATATTTGAGACTGTCCTTTCCTGAGAACTTCAGTGCTCGTCCAAGTAGATGACTGACAGAGGATGCATCTTTGCATGACAAATTGTTGAGAAGAGATTGTGGTGTGTATTTTAGGGGCATTTCCTCTGTTAAATTCACTATAAAGTATTTGGATTTACTTCAGATTAGCTTTTAAGCAGCAGGTTTATCTTGAACAACCATCCTCCATTCAGTACAGCAGGTCTTTGGGCGCTTCAAAGGTATATTTAATGTACTCATGGTGTGGTGCTTTTTTTTTTTTGCCCCCTGCCTATATCTACACTTTGGGGTTGTTCTGTGCTGATAATCTTGAAAAAAATTCTTCTTTAGAAAGGCTGGTTAGTTTGTTGGATTTCTGTGAGAGGAGAGCACGCC